>VWYI01042697.1:0-75786 GCA_013399455.1 Anthoscopus minutus | reverse complement strand
AAAAAAAAACAACCATGTAACCCCCAACACAAATAAAATTGAATTTTAAATGTTAAAATGAACAGGAGACCTTAAAACATTTATAAGCAAGTTTCAGAGGAGCATGTTGTCCATTGCCTTGGGATCATTAGGTTAGATTACAGGAGCACACGTCATTATTTCTACAAGGCTGATGCAGTAAAACAAAAGATGGCACTGCCATGATTAGTGTCAAAAAGAGCAACAGAAACAATAACTCAATATCAATAGACAGATGATGTGATAAACCGAGAAAAGGAACAAACCAGAATGTTCACTCTGGAATGCCATGAATTCCACACTCCCAGAGTCACAAAAGCTTTCAGAGCAGAACTCTGCAGGGTTTTTACTACAGTCCTGGAAGCTCATTAATACAGATGTTGCTACTGCAGTGCTTTGCATGGTAGCTCTTGGTCACTTCTGTCTCACCTTTCTGATCAGTAAGTAATGGCCTAAAGAAGCCATGTCTCCAAGGAGTTTATGCATATTTCCCTCAACATATTTCACAAGTCAGAGCAGTCTATGAAAAAACTGGCTCATGATGTAACTACTAAAGTGAAAACTGAAGCCTCTTCCAGCATTGTTGTCTATGCCACTGCTCATAGCAGGTTTTGAACCATCCTTCTGGAAATGAAATAGTATCAATATAAAGATGCTTAAAAGCATTAATATAATTGTGTTTCTCCAGTTAATTGGCAGCAGCAGAAAAAATTGTTCTCATAATTATACACAGTCTGCTTTTAATGTCAATACCAGATACAAAACCTTGAAAAATAGTTGGTAGATTTAAAGCTAGTTTAAGTCAGTCTGTTGCTGTCACTGATCTTGGCATCTTCCAAATGACCAGCTGAAGGTCTAACTTTCCAACACATCTGTACAGCAAATAAATCTCCTTTCTGTCCAGCTTTAATTGTGGCTTCATGTCATACACCTGAAAGACTCCAAGGACATTTAATGCCTCCTTGAACTGTGTCCTTCATTCTTTAGTCTTCCTACTCTGTAAGGCAGAGGTCCATCTCCTCCACTAATATTTTTTCTTTATACATTTCTCCAGCTATAAAGAGCCCTTCTTCTGCCTCTCTCCTGCTGGCTTCCTTTTGCTGCCTCACCTCCAGACCTTCCAATTACACATCTATCAGCCTCCTCTCTCCCAGAACCACAGGAACTTTCCACCTGACATAGCCTGAATCTCTCCTTACTTCCAATCACCCTAAATCTTCCTGCTTAAGGAAAACTGGTATCCTCGAATGAGGTCCTGTCCTTATCTTCTACAGATATTTGTGCTTGGTTTTAGCAGACTGGAGGACCTGGCAGTCACTCAAGCTAGAAATGACAGGAATACAGGAGCATACCTGCTTCAAGGTCCTTTCCTACCAGCTCCATCATCCCCTTACCTTTTACATAACCTGGCAATGAACAAGTCTCAGCCCAGTTTCCAAGAGTTTTGGAAGGCCAGAGATCCATGAATGATCAGTGATCCATACATGATCCATAAATGATCCGTGCTCAGGGTGCCTGCACTGCAGAGGGGTAAGCCTTGGCACTGCACCCCAAGGGGATGGACAAAGACATGGAGGAACCATCACAGTGACATACAAGCTTCAGTTCCAACAAGGAAATCAGCAGACTAAGAAACAAAAGTGTAGGTTACATTCCCAGTTTGAAGAGAAAAACACTTGGCTATCTACTGCACCCTGGGCAGCTCCAAATTTTGCTCCTGCAGACACACTGTAAAGCTTGCTCCCATCTTTAACTTCTTTCTTGGGGTCAAATCACAGACCCAACTTCACACCCAACCACCCCAAAGAGATTCCTAGTTCCTAGCAAACCACCTGAATGGTGTAATTCCCACTGTTCTGGATGCACATGGAAACAAGTTCTCTCCAGCACAGCCCTTTGGGCTCCCCACTGCAAGCCCCAGTCACTGCAGCAAAATAAGGCAGCCTCTGAGTTCTGCTCATATTCACCAGATGAACATTTCACGAAACTCAAATGAGTCAAATTCAGGGAACAACTATTTGTATAAACAGGAAATGACCATAATCCTCAATTACAAAATCAGGATTTCCCTCAATTAATTCATATTTTTTGCTGAGCATACAATGCCTTTACATGTCAAATGCCTTTTCAGCAGTATTGAGAATGAGACCCCCTGATTGGATGAAGGCAGAATTATGAAGGACAAAAAAAAATCCCAAACCTTAATCTTTAAAGAGCATTACTGCTTCCTAAATCCTAGTCTGGGCTAACAAATCCTTTTATAATTTCAAATATTATTTCTGCAAATAGCTTATGAAAAGGTATTTGAAAATAGAAGAACATGCTCTTTATATTTGTGCAAAACAACACATTTGGTTACTCACTTAATCTTGTTAACTTCTAGCAAAAGAGAAGGAATATTTGTCTATCCGTAAAGAAAATACTTCATGAAAGGCCTTTTTTTTCCATATCCCAAAATTACCAAAGTGTTTGAAAGAACTGCACCTACCCACTTATAAGAAGGAGCATATACAAAACCAGACAATTCAAAGTTCTTTTGCTAGAAATTAACAGAAAACAGTAGCTATCAGCCATAATGTACAAATTCCTTATCCAGCAATGCTGGAAAAATAGCTGCAGTCTCAAAAATTACTTAACATCACATCATTTTATCCAACAAAATCCTTCACAGGAGAAGCTTTCTCCTTCCATCAATGAAACAGTCTATTCGTATTTTTTCAGATCCTCCTGATCAAGAATCAGTTTAATTTGCAAGGAAAAAAGTTTTGTTCTGTCTCAGGTGCCATCTTAATACACATTAATCATGTTCCTACTAAATTAAATTTTTGTTTACGCTGTTGGATTTTCACAAATTCAATTAAAAGTAGGATTCTTGAGCACAAAAAGTTATGATGGATTTCATAATGACATCTTAAGGAAAAAAACATATTTATGCCTTTTTATTTCCATATGAAGAAACTTTCTTTTGGAATCCATGAAGACTCAAGAAAACAATTTTAAAATAGGTGTCCAAAGAGGCACCAATCTTTAACCCTCAAAGGTTTTATACTAATGGTGGTTTGTGAAAGCCATTTATTGTGACTGGAGAAGATGCTCTCAAGTTCCATTTCCTCTCCTCCTCTCTGAGATGGGAAGAAGCAGAGGCAGGAGTTTTTCTAATGAAGGGATATTTAGATGCCTTCTTTAGCTGTGAAAATATGACAGCTATGTCATATATGTGAAAATATGAAAATGTGAAAATTTTTCTTAGGCAGCTAGGACAGACAGACCTAATATCCCTGAGTAAAGAAAAAAGATATATTTTGGGGTACATCTAATAGATATAGTGGGGCAGCTGAAAACTGAAACTGAATTTAAGGACGGAGGAATTTATGCTGAATCCTCATTACCATGGTGAGCTTCTTTAACTACCTGGACAAGTTTAATGCCTGAGAGGTAGGCTGCAAAATCCATCACTTAATGTAACAACTGTCTCCCATGGAACTGGAGCCATTCATGCAGATTCTAAGGCCCCTTCAGAGAAACTCACCTCAACTCCTTCAAGCCAGCAAGAAGGCATTTAAACACCTGAAGAGAAAATTATATCCTTTCTTTCTCCAAAATTAATGTGAAAAATTTCAAAAGGTGTCCAGAATGGATATCTGCTCCAAGTCTCTGAGTACAACAGTGGGATAGAGCTGGAAAAGAGGAAGGAGCAGGCACAGAAGGAAACCAAAGAGCAGAAAAATGCAAATGAGTGCTCAACTTTTTATCCTAAGCATGCAGGTAAGACTCAAGCAGCTGAAACAGAAGCAAGATATAAGTTCCATAGCCCATGGCACAGGGAAATAGGAATGGAGATAATGTAAGGAAGCCCCTAAGAATTTAATACAGAACCATCAGACTGTTAAAAAAAATGGAAATATAAAAATGTGCCAAGTGCAGCAATGAAACAACAGAAATCTGAGAATAATTTAAGACTGAAGTTGCCTACAGAGCACAGTAATAGTCCAGCTGAAAAAGTTAACAAATTAATTAGCCCTTAACAGGCTTGTGCAGGGTGTTTCTCTCACTGTTTAAGGGCACCCATGATGGCTGGGAACAGACCAGCTCAGGGAGAATTTAGGATAAGGTAAGTGATAACAGAAAGGCTGGCTTGGAAGTCATTACACTCAATTTTTAATCTGTTCTTTTGAAGGTGAATAATGATTGAAGGTAAGGCTGGAAATTCAGTAACACGCCAGAAGGCCAGGAGGTCACAGAGGCAAACATTAATACAAAAGACTAATTATATCATAGAAGAAACACTGCTTTATGTTCAGAACTATCACTGATAATAAAAAGAGGTTCTTAATACAGAGTACCATGTAGGTACACACAATAACTACAAAGCCCTTGGTTAATAAAATTTTAAACAAAATACACGGATAATATGCATAGCAAACGAGATCATGCATTTACAGTCAAGTGATAAAAGTGTAAATACAAAGCTTCAATGCAATTAGAAACATAGCATTCTACTATTCTTTGCAAAAAACCATTAAGTTATGCGGCTTAGGGCTTGTTTCTAGCATTCTTTTTTTCTTCAAGTACAACCAAAAAAAAAATCCGTATTGGATACTTGCTCCTCCTCCATCCTCTCCACACAAAACTTCAAAATGAAAGAGGCTTTTCTTTGTTTTGTAATGAAAACAGAGTAAAGGAAAATGCCTCTTGCACATGCTCATAAACAAAACAGATAAAGTAATTTTAAAGCCTCTTCTAGACCAGATAAATGAGTGAGAATTCAAACGTGGAGTGAAAGCTTCTCAGATTTGACTGGAACACGGCTGAGGCCAGGCAGTGACTGAGGGGCCATCCCCACCCGAGAGGCTCCTCTGATCTCAGCAACCCCGAGGAGCCTCTCACAGAGCCAGTGCAGAGAGCAAACACTGCCACTCTGCTCTAGCTGGAAAAACATCTCCACTGATAGACTGTGGGCCCTTGGATGTGTATTTTGAAATTCCTGGAATAACACTTCAGGCTAAAAAAAAGCCCTATCCAAACCCAAGGATAAGAAACTTAACTACTTTCAATTTAATAAAGCTAATGTTAAAAATTAAGTGCTGTTTACACACAGATGGCAAGAGAGATCATATACCCAGTAGAATTTTCTGATTTAAAAAGAAAAGGCAAGAGAGGAAAAAATTTAAAAAATCTATCTTGAGAAGACAATCTGTGGGCAAGCTAGTTTAAGAAAGTCACCTGAAGGAAAGCTTGCACAATTTCAAGACAGAAGTCAAGATCTTGGAATTTTGCAGCTGGATCACTTAAAATACCTAAAGCATAAACATTATGAGAAAGGACAAAAGGGAAAAATGGAGACAAGTGTTTCCTGGGAGATTAAATCATTCTCCAGAGCACAGAATTAGCATAAAGCTCTCGTGAAGGCCAGGAAACAATTCTGCCCAGCCCTGAGAGCACTGTGACTCCCGTTCAGCATCCCAGGCATTCCCAAGAAGCACAGGATTCTTTCAGCAGAGCCAAACATCAACCCAACTTTATTTCCAGTGGAGTTAACAATCAGAGATCTGAGCAGAGGGACACCACTGACCAAACTGAAAATCCCAGCCCTGCCTGGGGAGAAAGCAAAGGCACATAACTTCTCCCAATGTTCTTACAGAATTCTCTCCACTTTAACACCCACCCATCTCCACCCCTGCCCTCCAGAAGCTACTGACAAAGCAGAGAAGATGTGCAATCCCTAAAGCAGAGGCACAGGGGACAGCCCTGTCCTGGATAAGTGTCTGGAAAAAACCAATTCAGCCACAGAGCCACTGAGTTGCTTCTGAAGCTTTACTCATGGGAGTCTGAAAGCCAGTTGAGACACAATAAAAACACTGGCAAATAAATATTCAGTCAATAATCGAGAGAACAATTCACATTTCAGTCAGAATAACCAACACAAAATGATGGTTTCTTTTCTGAAGGGGAAAGGGCAGAAAACAGTAGAATAATAATAAGGGATTATCCATCAACCTTTAAGGGAAGCTTAGGTATGTTGTAAGCAACAGATGGTACAGAAAAAGTTTCATAGAGTAAAAGAGTATTTGCACAGAACAAGTAATTCTGACATGGACTTAAGCATCTCAAATGGATAAAACCACTTCAACATAAGGAAAAAATGCATTAATTCTTCTTTAGTGGGAGGAGGACTACTGCCTATGGGCTACCCTGGGCTGGAAAGATTCTGCTGCAGCCACAGCTCACATGATGTTTCCTCTCAATGGCCACAAGATAACTCTGATCCTTAGGTCCTTCAGATCTCATTCAGCCTCTGCAGTTTGCATAAACAAATAACTCACTTTTGGGGATGAGAACAGGAAGTGTTTAACCCAGCTATAACCCAGACAGCAGGCACAACTTTCAGGAGTTGTGAAAAACCAGAATATGCACTGAATTACACTTCTCTATGGTTAACAGTTCTAACAGAGGCAAATACAGTTGTGCACATCTGTGGGTGATATTTCATTGCAGAAATGAATTTAAAGCAATGGGGAAAAAACCTAAGCACTATTTCAGAACAAAACAACAGCAACCTGAGTGGGCATTCAAGCTCAGTAAAATATGGCAGGCTCAGGAAAGTGGTTATTTGCCAAAAACTTAAACTCTAGTCCACCTTTCTGCCAGTACTTAATTAAGCTTTTCTCAGAACATGGCATTTCAATGTCATATTGCAGATTAAGAAAAATAGGTAAAAGAAAATAGGTCAAAAAAAAAATAAAATAGGTAAAAAAATTAGATAAAATAAAGAATACCTTTTAGAGGAGTGGCTGTGAAAAGGTTGGCAGATGCAGAGTGTAAGCCAGGAAAAGTTACCAGAAATACCTGAAATGACCTTGAAGACATTGGCAGCAAACAGAGTGCTGCCTATGAGAGAATGAAACAACTTCATAAATAAAAGTGTAATAATAATAAAATAACAAAATAAAGGGGATTAGTGGGAAGAAATTCAAGTAGTTGAGCACCACACCTACCCATTTTTGTCTTCCCCATGAGCTGTAGGAAATGGAAACCCAATGAGATTTATTTATTCACGCTTTGCTATTCAGTTTGGGTGCCTCAGGTCACTGGCACCCAGATGATTAGATGGAGACAGATGTTTAGATGTTTAGAGGGAGACAGAGGGAACAGGAGAAACAGCAGCAGACTGGAAAATGCAGGAGTGACCCCTCAAAAGAGTCATGATTTCCTTCTGTGAGTGACAAGACAGCAAGGTTCAATTGGTTAGGGTGGAATGAAGATCATCGAGTCCAGGTGTTGCCCCAGCTTTGCCAAGCCACCACTGCCCTACATCCCCAAGTGCCACATCCATGTAGCTTTTAAATCTCTCCAGGGCTGGAGACTCACCAGTGCCCTGGGCAGCTGTGCCATGGCTGGACAGCCTTTTCAGTGAGGAAATTGTCCCTAACAGCCGGTCTAAAGCTCCCTTGGCTCAACCTGAAGCCATTGTCCTAATGTTACAGACAATTTGCACAAAACAGAAGCCATCAACTATTCTCAATTCAGAACAAGGGCTTCAGTGACCTTGCTTTTCTTATCCAGTTTTTGGGTTTTGGTTCTTTTTGTTTGTTTGCTTGGGTTTTTTTTGTCCAAGCTGCATCAAAGATGTGCAGCCTTCTCTTTCTTCATCCAGGGAATAAAATAAATTTTAGTTGAGAACTGTAAACAAGACATTAATCTTCCAAAATATTTGTGAAATACTCAATAACTGTATGTCCTTTTTAAACTGTCTACATAATACATTACTTTTTATTTTTCTGATCTTACTTTACATCACTTTTTATGTTTCTGATTTGAGAAGAGATTTAAAAAAAATAATTGCTGTATGGTACCTTGGAAGGTATTCTGAAGAATAAATCTCCCATGTGTTGTAGCTTAGTTATTCAAAAAGACCTTAGGGAATCATGATATGAAAACATGTCCTTGAGTAACAACTCCAATTATTATGCAACTGCCCAGCCAAGGGTGAGCTCAGCGTTTGTCTGCAGCTACTGTCCCTGCAGGACTGCAGCTTAGGGAGAATAACCTCGGAGTAGGCACCTGCACCTGGGTGGAACAGCCCTCAGCAGGCACCCAGAGCTGCCCTGCAGCCCAGGAGTCCTCCCAGAGCTGCAGAATGCACCCAGGGAAAACGGAGCAGCAAGGGAGAGCTCTCAACATGTCACAGTCCTGGCCCTGGAAACATCCAAATCAGCTTCCAAACACAGTTCAAGCACTGGCACCTTAGCTACAAATGCAGATGGGTGCAGATGCTTGGATGGGCAGTTCTCCTGCTGGGTTTGGAGCTTTCCTAAAGCTCACAGACACTGTCCATATCCTGCAGAAGCTGTAGCAGCAACAGGGACAGAGCAGCAGCACAGAGCCCCCGGGGCAGCACAGGGCAGGGGCAATGAGCCAGAGGGAAACAGCATCTCCCACCCCACAGCTACTGTCACTGCAGGAACAGCATCTCCCTCCCCACAGCTGCTGCCACTGCAGGAACAGCATTTCCCACGCCACAGCAGCTGCAGGAAGAGCATCTCCTACCCCACAGCTGCTGCTTCAGGAACAGCATCTCCCACTCCACAGCAACTCTTCCTTGCCTCTCACCAGCCTAGGAAGGGAGCTGACTTGTCCAGCTCATGTTCTGCTCACAAGAAATTTCAAAGAGCCAGAAGGAAAACAAAATAAATCGACCTGAGGTCATTCTTCCCCATCACCTCTTCATCTCTCTTTCCCTAGAAACTGAGCTAGTTTCAATGTGTAGTTCTCAGATGGTTTAAACTTGAGTAACTTGTTTTCTTAAGCCTTACTAAGGCTGAGATAAACAGAGGACTTCAGGTCCCTTGCCTTGCATTGACAGAACATGATAATATACAATACATTTTCTCTGCATCCCCAGATAAGTATTAAAGTTAAGATCCCTGAATTAAGGGAACACCAGCTTGTAGTCTTTAATATTAATAAAGCTAATTTGGCAGAAAAAAAAACTAACTTAGAGTACCTGAAGGGGGAAAAAAGCCTTTGCTGGCATATTTTCTCTGAAAATCCTAGCTAACATTTCTCATCGTGTGTGAAAATCTTCTTTTCATGTGGATGTTTAAGGACTTTAGTAGCAGAATATTGCAAATGCAGTAAAGACAGTGATAAATTTGCAAGGACAAGCCAAGAGCAATCTAATTGTGTTGTTTCAACCACAGCCAGCTCAATGACTAAGCCCTCTAAAGACATGGAATATAAAGCCCTTTTTTATTTAACGACTGCAATTCAATTTCTGCCACTCTTGGTCACCTGAGGAAATCCCAAACGATGCAAGATTTCTCTTCTGGAGACAGTGAATAAGGGATGAGCCTTACCTCCCTCTGCAGAGACTGCAGCAGTACTGAATGAAGATCTTTCCAGATCTGGCTCAGGAAGCAGAGTAGTTTGTTATTTCTGGCTGGGCAGGGTCAGGTTCCTGTCGCTTGGGTGCAGCCAGTGCCCTGTACCCAAACCCCACAGGTGAAAAGGCCCTGGGTCAGAGCAGCCCCTGCTGCTCATGGGATGTTCTGTCCCAGCTCCCCAGGAACCACCCTGGCATCCAGATGGATTCTGAGAGGGCTAAAAGACTCTGCTGCACAGAACCGCTGCTACGATACATTTCCACAGTTAGGAAGTTGCTTCATGATAGGATAACTTAATCTCAACTGTTAATTAACCATTCATTAGAATCACTGTGCAAATCCAATAATACATTCCATAGGGTTGGGATTTTTCCAAATCTATTCGTGTTCACAGTCCAAAGTACCACTAATTAGAAAATACATTATTTAAATAGGGTTAGGGAATGCCCAAAGTAATTTTTTCTTAATACGTTCTTCCAGATTTTTTGCCCCAAGAAATCTATCAAGTGTTTATTTCTGTGTTCTGTGTGTACAAGACTGCTCAAGAACAATGAGTTGCTCTGACAATTTCATCAATCTTTTCACCCCTCTTTATTTCTTCTACAACTCTGCAAACATATTTTATAATTTTTCCAAAATATCTTTTTCTTATTAATTCCACAGTGCAATGATAACACACAAATTATTGCTCTCTTACACAACAGTTTACAAAAATGCACCTTTACACTTCTGTCCTCATAAATGAGTTCCTCATTTTTTGTGTCTCTTATCCACATTATTCATGTTTTTTTCCCGCTTTAAAAGTGATTGCTTCATCAAAGACCTGTTTCCATCTTCAGTGATATACAAGGAAAAAAAAAGCACCAAATACCAATTTTTTTTTAGTGTAGAGGATCCCTCATCTACTACTAAAATCCTGTCCCATCTCAGATTTCATTACGAAATATCCTCTTCTCCAGGAGAACAAAATGCTTTTCAGAACCACTTATGGACTACGACAGAAAGGGTATTTCCCAAAACAGAAGGAATTCAACAATCTGACCTGAATTTGCACATCACAAGTTTGCAGCTGTGAAAATAGACTTCAAGTCTCATAATTAACATAATTTGTCAAAACTCTAGTTTCAGGTTTCATCTAAGACACTTTTCAGAATTGTACACACAGAGCGCACACAGTGAGTTCCTGTTGTTTGTTCCTGCACCTCATGCTCCAGTCCTCCATCCAAACCCCTGGCAGCCAGATACTATTCATTTTCCATGGCTAGTCCACACTAGTATTGATTCTGAAATAAGGCACTTCATTTGTGTTTATCCCTAATTCTACAGCCAAGCAAACAAAGAGAAGTAAAGCCCATATCTAACAAAGCTTTGGTCACCACTGGTGACCAGTGTTTGAAAAGAATTATCAAACACTGACAACCTCTCGTGCTAGTGCTAACGCTGTTGAACGAGTTTATTTGAAACAGCCTCCAGGAAAAAATTGCTCCTGATTCTTCTGTGACAGCCCAGCAGGGTTCACGATGCTGCTGCTGCCAGAAGCACTGGAGGGTGGCAGAACAGCGCAGCAGCGTGCAGTGATGCATTCACTGGGGCTGTGCACCAAGAGTTACCTCTGGCCCCTGCAGACCACATACAACCCCTGCACAGCTCAGGGAAAGCTACACAAGTCACTATGATGGGCATCTCCAAACTGACTGATGTCAATTCCAGCTCCTGAAAAACTGAATTTGAGGAATATTATTTTCTATCTGTATCTGTATCCTTGGTGTCTATTCCAAGAGATGCTCTAGGAGAGTATTTCTCTGCAGATCCATCAGGAGCCGCAGCGCCCACACTGAGCTCGCATGGGAATTCCCTAAGGAGCCGGTCCCATGTCAACTTCTGCAGCAACACAGTGAGTGAGGGGCTTCCTCTGCAGCTGGAGCAACTCTGACTGCTGCAGCGTAACTGGATTGCAGCAGTTGGCAGAGTAATAGAAACTCACTAATTACATGATCAGACCGTGTCACAGGCAGAGAAAGGCCTGTTCACTGCAGCCTTGCCAACCTCTGTCAGCCACTCCATGTGTCCCACCCAGGCTCCTTTTTCATTCTGCTGACTGCTAAAATAAGTGCTAATTTAGGTTACAAATCTCTCCCTCAGTTATCTGAGGATACTCTACTTGATTACAGCCTCAAGGGATATTAAAAAATACCCATATTATACAAGGCAGAAACAGAAAAAACTCCTTTATTGGGTCACCTGGTGAACTTGAGGGATGTTGTTCCTGAAGAAAGTGTAACTTGACTGAACAGTACCAAAATAAAATCCAGCCAGAGTCTCCAATTGCTCTTAAAAACATTCAAAGCTGCACTTCAGAAAAAGCTATCTTTATGAAGGCAAATAAAATTAATTTGGCAAATGCCAGAACACCATTTGAAAGTGTGAACTTACTGTGTTCCCTTTATTAGTCTCTCTAACCTCACTAAGCATTTAGGTCTCTTTCCATATTTAAATTAGAATTCAAGTGCAAGATATTCACTTTTCATTAATGTCTTGTGCTCCCCTAGCAGAAAAAGAAATCTAAAGTAATAGCATGTTAAGACTGTTAAGACCATTCTAGAATAGAAAAAAATAGCTGTTAGTAAAAAACTTCAGCAGATAGTTCAAAATATGGTAAATATATGACTGATAACATGTTCTACCAATTACTGAATTCACTCAAGGATTTAATGTCACAACTTTAACTCTGTTTTTTTTTTTTATTCTCATGGTACAGAGTCCTCACAGTCATTGTCATTTCAGAAGGAAAAGTAGCCTTGAACTCATGTCAGCTGCTGGTGTCAGTCCAAATGTTATGACTATCAAAACAAATTCCAGAATTCCATTATTTGTTTGCAGGAAAACCCAACTCAACAATTCAAATGTGATACCTGCACTGGGGCTGATTGAAGTATCTGATTAAAATAAAACTGATTGAAACTTTGCAAACTAGGAAAAACAGTGGGAACTGTCCCTTCCAAAGCACATTTAGGGACACGCTGTCACACTGTATTTATGTTTCAGACTCAGTTACACCTGCATACAATTTTTCTTTAGGATAACTCTCACTGAACTCCAATTTAGTGTTTTAGGCTCTTTTTGATCACGAGTTCTTAGGAAGATTTAAACCTCAAAAACCAGTCCTCATTCAATGGTCTGAGCTCCTTTGCTGCTTGTCTGAACTGCTGCTTGGGGAGGCCTTATCCCTTAATTGCTCACAGAGATCCAGCCCACACAGAGCTGGAATTGCCCCTGACTAATCCCACAGCAGCTTCTCGCTGTTTGCAGCTGCTCGTGGCCACATCTGCACCTGGCTGTGCCATAGCTGGGCAGCCAAAAGCTCCTGGAATTACTGACCCCCTCCTGGCCAGGGCTCTAAGGCTGGGCACAGCTCCTTGTGACAGAAGGCTCCTGAGATATTTGTTTATTTCTTATTTCTTTTTTATACATTGCATTTCCCCTCCAACTTGTCGGTAATTTTCCCAAAGACAAGGAGACACCTCAGATATTAAAATAATGATGAAAATCAGAAATTTACACCAGCAAGATGACCTTTAACAAGAGATCAGGGAGCTGTTTGTGAACAGGGGTTTCAGTGTCTAGCAACTAACACATATGTAAAGGTGAATTATAGTAAATACTTTTTACTTTTCCACAGCATCCTGGTATGCAAATAAGCATAGTTATTATGCAGTTTTATGATACATTTCAAAAGAATTCCTAATGAGCCCACACTCAACATTAACTAAACTCCTTAAGCAGGGCTAACCTTATGAAAAGATTTTTTTTTGCCGTCACATAATAAATAATAAAATTTCTAGTGAACAATTGTTTTTCACCTCTGTTAAATCTTTTATCATGCAAAAGGCATTAACACCTAGAAGTTCAGGTCGTTTATAGAAGCAAAACACAAAGAGCACTTACAAAAAAAATCTTTCAGAAAGACAGTTTAGACCGATTTGTTTCAAAATCCATCAAATTAGAAACAAATATTAATTAGTAATTTAGAAAACTTCATTGGGGGGGGGTAAATGAGGGTCTTAACACTGGTAGATTATTTTAAGTAAAGCATTTTTGCCCTCAGAAATGCAGCTCTTGCATTCAGAATTAATAAACATGTAAGCCACATGTTTCCTTAGAGATGTGAAAGTGAGCAAGGATCTGTCACAGCTTCAGTGGCTGTACACTCCCAGTGTATTCACTGCAAGGTTTACACACACAAGATTTATTTCTCCCCTTCTTTGTCCTCCTTTTCCCTCAATCCCTGCCACTGTAAGATGTGACACCATTTCTTTCTGAAACACTAACTGGCTTCAGCTCTGAGCAGGGGGAAGGGCTCATTCATACTTTAGGAAGGGAAACAGAAGGTCCCTGAACTTTTTCAATACTGTATACACAAAATCTAATTCAACTTAACATCAAGTTTTGACCCCATCTCCCACTCATGCCTACTTTAAGCTGATGAAATCTAAATGGAGCTGC
Source organism: Anthoscopus minutus (assembly GCA_013399455.1). Lineage (NCBI taxonomy): Eukaryota > Metazoa > Chordata > Aves > Passeriformes > Paridae > Anthoscopus > Anthoscopus minutus. The sequence goes on along the minus strand of VWYI01042697.1, from coordinate 61,882 downwards.
GAACCTCTCCAGATCAGTAAAAAAAATAAAGGCGGGGTCACCCAGCAGTCTCTTCCTCATTTAGGCAAGTTCTCCCTGCAGCCCAGTTTCTATCCTAACAGACCTGGCTCCCTGAAGATCCAATATTCCACAACTGCCATCGCATTTTCAGCTGGCCCTTGCCTGTTCCAGGTTTTGGAAGGTTATTTTAAGTTTTGTCACACAGTGCCCAGGACTTAGAAAAGACTATTACAACCCTGCTCCCTCGTAAGATCTATTGTACCAGCTGTCAACCAAAACTGAAATCAAACCTTTGAGAAATGAAAGCAAGTTCTTCAGATCACTTCAGATTCGAGTTTCAATTTCCAAATAGCTGTAACTGAAATCCAAACACCCTCTAAGCATATTTCAAAGTGAAACACCTTGAAATTCAAAAGAACAGTCACTGGTACCAGTGCTGCTTCACACCGTTCAGTTATTTGGCATCTCTTCCTCTTCAGGCCACTGTTCATAATGAATGGGTCATGTTCCTCCACCTTTTTTTTCAGAAGAACAGAAGGTGCAGAAGTATTAAATTGTTATTTCTAAGTCCTTGGTAATACAACTCTTTAATAAATTTTAAGTCAAACAACTTAGTGCAAGGAGAGCTCTCCTAAAGAAATACTCAGCACAAAGCTTAGGGATGGGCTCCTCAGCTTGGCTAGGGAACCATTCAGGAAACAGAGGGGTACCCAGGGTAGAAATGAACAGGACAAATCCCACCATGCAGCCAAGGGGCTGAGGAGTCACTTCTGCTAGCATCCCTCCCATCTTAATGATCATAAACCCCATTCTAAATTATAGACCAAATTCAATTTCATACAATTTATCCTGGTAACATTAAGACACTTAATAGTTGAGCTTCTTCACTGGAGTCAAGCTGTTTGAGATTTTCCTACTGTCACCCAGTACAAACAACAGAAGATACTGGACAAAACAAGAGTTGTGGTGTAACTATCAGTTATCATGCTGTACAGTTACCAGAACTAAAAGTTTTGTCCTGGCTTGGGGGTTTCATGGTGACGGTGGCTGTACAGACTAATCCAGGAATCTTTCAAAAAGCTCATTTTCCCTCCTGCAACTTACACAATATTTACGCTTCTTCCCTAAAGAACCTCAAAACCAGGAAAAATATCTACAGGACAGCTTGGCCATCAACACAAAAATTAATTCTACCTCCTCCGAAATCACAGTTGGCAGAGTAATACTCATCATTAGTTTGTCATCAAACAAATGGGGGTGTGTGTATAAATATATATATATAACTATAATTATATATATAGTATATTCCCAATGTGCAGTGGTGTGACAGGAAATAATTGGTCAGATATACTCAAACAAACAGCACTGATAGATCCTGTGTTCAGCCCCTTTAAAGAGAATGCAATCAGATGCTTAAGAATACTCTTAACAGAATGTATTTAGAATATTTTAAGTTTTAAAGTTTTAATCAAAATTTCAGAAATAATTTCCACTGTTATCTTTCCAGAAAGAGACCACAACTCCACCTTAATGACTGAATTCTGTCACAAAAGCCACAAGCACTCTGAAGGCTTATTTCAGTCTCCTGTTCTGCTGAGTGATTTTAACAGCCAAGGTTTGTAAATTATACACTTACTAACCCTTAGAACTGTTGATGGAATACAGAAAATGAAACAGCAAAACCTGATATGGACGGCTTGTAAACAGACTGGGAGGTGAGATCAGTGGTGCTGGCCCACAGGCTCTTCTGCTGGAGAGATCTCCAGCACCCACGCAGTCTTTGAACAGGCTCCTGCCCTTCCCTGGCAGGGAACACTTCAGTCTCTCATATCTGAAGTTATTTATTCAGCTCAGCTATCAAAGCTGCACTCACAAATGTCTTTGTGTGGCTCTAAAGGGCAAAACTTTGTCTCTCCACTTCAGGCCACTCTTGCTGCTCTTACATTGCAAATCAAGGTCAAAAAACTGAGTTTTCTCTCATGAAAGAATGAGAACCAGTTAATTTCACTATTGACAGCAGTACCTGATGGAGGAAACAAATAGCAAACAGTAGCATTTTACAAAACGTGACATTCACCTCTTCCCAAAGATCATTTCTGGTGAGGAAGAAATATTCTGTATCAAGTTACCTTCTTATGTCACATAAATAAAGCTGAAATGAACTGAAATTTTTCTCATTTAGAGAAAATATTTATCAACATTATATGAAAATATTTCCACATTCTAATTCATGTGGCCTCTCATGCAATATTTTACCTAGAGCACTTCAATTTGTTTGCCCTTGATTATAAATTATAAACAAGCAGTGCATGTGAACTAAGTTCTCCTTTCTTCTCAGAGAAAATCAACCTGAATAATTGATTACCAAAAACCTACAGTTGTTTCTGAAGCAGTAACATACTGGGCAAATTCAAAATTTTTCAAACTATTTCATAATCTAGACTTAACCCAGCATCCAACTCTAGCTGTCTTTTTGATTTGTTCCCTCTTCTCTGGATGAGCCTTCCTCTCTTTATAAATATTGATTAGAGAAACAGCTCAGAGACAATTTCTAGCCAGCTCAAGTTCATCAAATGGGTTCCTGCTGCAGTGTGCTGCCTAAGACTGAATGCCATACGTAGCTTTGGCTGCAAAAGGCTCTGCAGGCAAGGCAGTAATTCCAGGATCTGCAAGAAAAGCCACTGGGAAGGCATGATAGCCACATTGACCACAACACTGCAGTTCTCAGCGAGACAGACCTCCTCCCTCCAGGAATTCTGGATTCCATGGGCAAATCCAAGCAGCACCCAGCCCAGCAGGCAGCGGCTGCTCCAGCCCGCAGCACCAGGCCAGTCACACTCTGCTGTGTCAGCATATTCACCCCACACTGTCAGGCCTAAACAGAGTTAAACCTCTCCAATCAGATCAGCACACTCTCAACTCCATCCTCACAAAAACGGGAATTGAAATAATCATTCGCCTCCTAAGAGGACACTGCTTTGCCATGGAAAAGTGAACTGCTGAGAAAAGCACCCACTTGATCCTGTAGCATTACACATAGAGGAATATGCTGCACTGAACATTGTAAAGGAAGAGATCTTCCACACAATCTCGGAGCTCAGAGTTACACTCTTCCTCTACTACAACCCTGAGCTTATTTCTGCTTCATATAAAGTTAGTTACTTCCACTGACCAACTAGTTAAAAAGCTTCCTACCCAATTAAACATATTTACTCATGATACACTACAGCAATAAAGAATAATCCTTTAGCAAGGAAAACTTTCACTCTGTACAAATCTCTACGCCACAGCTGTGCCATGCACAACTGTGTATGACCACATATACACGCAAGTGTGACATTAAGTGAAGGAGAGCTGGACCTTCCTGGAAAGGCTCATGCAGGGAGAAAGAAAGACACATCTGCACATTGCAGCTGAATCCCCTGGGCAGCATGAGCGCTTGTGGAACACCTGTGGAGCAGAAATTAAGGCTTGAGTTTCAGCACCCCTCCATTCCCAGAGGGGATTACCCACCCTGCTGCTCCTCAATCTGGTTCAGAAGGTGACAGTGGTTTGGGCTGTTGGGTTCCAGTCACACACCCAGCACCTCTGCCTGGGATGGCAGCAGATCCACAGGGCTCCAGATGCAGGAGAGAAATTATCTGTCCTCTTATCCATACCACAGAAATCACAGAAAGCACTCAACTTCCTCCTTTAAACAGGGAAAGCACATAGTGCCAGACGGATTGGAGATTCCAGGTGAATTCCTGAGATCCCACATCCTCTCCCCTGACCAGAGCCATGCTTCCTGCCACCGATCACATCCCCAACCAAGCACCTGTGGTACACCAGCCAGAGGAATGCGGAAACGAGGCACCATGGCCCCTCCACGGCTGGGGAAATTTAAAAAGGGATTGAAATTAACTCTCATACACAGCACTTCAGAACTAACAGGTGGCACTTTGGTTTGTGCATTGATGGACTTGAAAAATCACAATTTTACTTGATTTTCCATCCATTTTCCTAGATGTGATCAAGAAAGACAAAGCCTAAATGTCTTAAGGCCTTCTCATGAAAGTCAACAGAATTTATCCTGAGGCTATGGCATCAATCCCTAGACAAAACATGGGACTAGACATCTCTCCACTTTTCCAGCATTTCAGTTTCAGGGATCTTACATGCAAGAACACGGTGAAAGGCGAATGCCAGCCACATAAGGCAGAAAGCTGGTCCAGACACGAGATGTTAGCCACCCCAGGAGACTGCAGCAGTATCTGCACTGACTCAGTTCCAAGTAGAAGTACTGGTGTTGTGCACACGTGTACATAAATCACTGTAAATGTAGACTATGGGATGACATCTGCAAGAAAACACAGAAATGTATGCAACTGAACTATTTCCATTCCCTCTCCACTACAACATTCTCCCTGCTATAAAATGAAAGTAGCCCTGTTGGGCAAAACTCCCAAAACCTTAGACTGACCTGAAAAGACAAGACAGTCACTCTTCACTGGAATAAAACCTTGCCTTGATGTTTTCAGATGTAAGGTTTTGCTCTGTTCACATTACAGTAACTTTGTAGAGTTTCTGTTAACTTCAATTCTTACATTTTTCTATTCCTTTTGATCACATCATGGCAATTTCAGATCAATACTTTGCCCAAGAGGTCAAAAAAATTCCATTCAATGGGTTGCTTGCACCTACCACGTACAATTATTAGTTAATCCTCAGAAAGAAGTACTGTTCTACTCGCAAAGCAGAGATAAAGACGGAAGAGCCAGATCAAAAGGCAAAAAAAAAAAATCACTTAGTCCTTAAAGTTAATTAATTGCTTCCCAATACTTTCTGGGGGCTTTTGCTACAGCTGGCCTCCATTATTTCACATGATTAGAAACAGTACTTAATTTCATGAACATTTTATTTGGTCATGATTAAATTTTCTTTTGTGGTTATCCTTCTCCTCTATTTTACTAAGGTTTTAAGAACAATACTCACCCTTTCCAACAACTATGCGACCTAGGGAGGAAAAGAGTAGCTCATGCCAGTTCATGAATGAGAAAAGGAGAACCATGAGACAGAAGGAGAAACTCTGAAATAACCAAATTAATTTAAGCCTTTATGAACTTCTTTATGTCTCCAAAAAATGTCACTTGCAGTTGTAGCTGTTACCAAAGCTTCCATAAAGTCCCATAATACTGAACAAAGTATGGCATTCTGACAAACAAAGTCTGCAAAGCAATGTCCTCAGTATTTCTGTAGAAATTTATGTTATGACTTACAAGCTGATGTGTATGTAGAGCTTTTCAGATGCACATTGGAAATCTGCAGACTCTGCTTCAATACCAAAATTATATTTTGATTCCTCAACTCCTTCTGAGACAGGCCAAAATTACTTTTTACAATAAAAAGAAATAAATTTTTTGGTATGAAAAGAACCTTGTTAGCTTGGATTAGTAAACCAGGTCTAACAAAAATCTCAGCAGCAGTTTTACTCTGAGCTTTACAGGTGTTCAAAAGATACACATTTACCTTTGGCTGTGTATCCATGTACAACAACAGCATCCCTGTCCCTGCTTTTAGAATCTACACCAAAATCTAAAAGCTGTAATTACTCATATCCACTTCATAGGAATTTTTAACTCACTGGAAAACTTCCTTACAGATTTAGTCACTGATTGTTACAGTTACCAAGATTTTACTTTCTCCCAGTAAATACTACCCTGATTCCACAGAAGAGCTGTCTGATGCCACTGCATATTCCAAGTTGGAAGGGAACCCCAAGGATCACAGAGCCCAACTCTCACGTGAGGGACTGCACCCACACTTAGCACCAGCTGAGCTCATCTCACCTCCACTGTTCATCCCATGGGCTTGGAGTGCTTCATTCTGCCCTTACAGACATCAGCAAATGAAGCACAGCTGCATCAACACTGTCTGGCAATGCTGATTCACAGCTGCAGAGAACGAGTAGCAGGACTCATTGTTTAATGCCACTGCCAGAAAAACGGATTTTGGAAGAAAGAAGACCCAGCTGTGTTGGATGCTGCACAAGGACTAACCAAAAGCAAAAATAATCCCGTGAAACACAACGAGGCAATTTACAGTTTCTTGATCTCAGACTGGCATATCCAGAAGGCCTGAGCTCCAAGTAGAGAGCATAAAAATGCAGAAAGCACAGACGTGCAGTAGGCCTCTGCTCAGACACTGCCTGTTCTACTTAAACCATTTAAATTCAAGTGCAAATCATCTGGGCCAACTACAGAGTGGAAATACATACAGTGGAGAGAGCAAATTCTTTTTCCTTCCTGTAATGAAGCCACACTCCCACAATTTCATTTCTCTTTTCCACTATCTCCAGCATCTCTGCACCCCTGCACGCTTTGTATTTACACCCTAGATCATCTCCACAGGGAGAACAATGATATTCTGCTGCTATTTTACAGCACTGCTCGAACTACTGGCATGAAATTGAGAAGCATTTCTGATACAGATCTTTCTGTTCTGATTCATGACAAGCATTCTTCCTGAAATTAAATTCTCCCTTCAGAAACCACGAGTTTTGCTTAAATGAAGACTACAAGTAATCCTCTGCTGTTATCAGATTATGTAATACAGGGCACACAGCACCTCTAGATAATTGCAGGGCAGGATACAAATGAAGACTAATATTTTTCACTCTGACACGAAGCAAACAACAGCTGTAAGTTTAAATTATACCATCAAATTCCACTAGACTGTAAAAGCTTAACAAAGTATCAACACCTATTTTCAATCTAAGTGAAATAGTATATATTCACTAAGGCACCAAGAGATTTTCACAATTTAGGGAGAGAAGCACCTGGTATCTGGTGCTTTGCTGTTACTTCCAGAGCTTCTATTCATCAAAACTCAACTGCAGTTGCCTCTGCCCCCACCACCCCCAAAACCCTTATACTACAAGAAACCCTCCACTGACTGCAGCTTGTTAAGCAAAAGAGCACCTAAAGTACACAGATTCATATTGGGAAAGCAGATAAACAATTACATGGGGATATTGATTACCAAAGGCATTTATTTCTATTAAAAACAGTATTCAGATTTGAACATGGACTGAACATTTCACACTGAGTTCAGCCAACAGTAACACTTCCCCTCCCGCTGGGCTGCAAGCTTAGGCTGCACAGCATATGGCAGAAGAATCTAACCATGGAATTATCCCATTTATCATCCTAATTATGCCTCGGAAGCTGCTGCATTAACATCAATATCTGCATCAAACTCCAGGTGTCACCACAAATTCTTAAGCAATGAGCAATGTCAGCATGCGAAAGACAGAGCTGCCCCGCCAGAAATCAATGGGGTATTACCTCCATCCTTTGCTCCCTTCAGGATCCTGGAATAGGTGGATTCATTCTTCCAGAGGAAGAAGTATCTGCGCTTGATCCTTGTACTTACAGAGAGTCCAAGCTGATGTGATGGGCAACTCCACAGAGCTGCCTGGAGAGCTCTGACAGCATGCAGACCAACAGCTCACACTCACACCAGGCACAGGAAGAGCTTTGGGCAGTATTTTCACCAGACACATGAAAGAAGGAAGGGGAGATGCCTTGCATAGTGAGGACATTTAGACTGGTGAAAGAATAGACAGCAGAGGTATTCTGTGAAATGTGCCATGGGAACAAACAGGTGCTGTCGAACACTGAGATACAGCCAGTTGTGACCAAAGGGAGCTCTCAGGGTATCATCACTCACAGACTGCCCCCACATCACTGAAAGCACCCATGGTATGCTGAAAAAAGGACAAGGGAAAGAGGAGATTCACAGGAAAGCCAACCCACAGAACCCATCTGAAAGCAGCCCCAAAAGCAGTGCCAGTGTATGGCTTTGTGTTAGCAGCACTGGAGCAGAGCAGAACTGTCACCAAAAATAAACTTGTGCAGCACCTGTGCAAGAACAGCTCCAGGGACTGTCAGAAGAACAAGCACCGACCTGCATTCCCCTCTGACACACTCTGCTTTTCCATCCAGCATGGGCAGTGCCACTGGGAACTCCCCTCCTCCTGCTCCACAGCTACAAACATGCCAAGCAGCAAAAACGGGTAACTCGGGCCTCCACAAAGTCGTTCTTTTACAGAGGAAAAAGAATCTTTCCCACTGATTAAATACAATCTTTGATTCGGATCTTTACATTTAGGAACAACAGACCTCTCTGCATTTATATTAATGCTCAGACAGGAAGCTTTGTTGATTAAACATTCAATTGCTGCTGAGTATCACCACAGCCTTATTACCTGTGGTGGTGGCTGAGTGAATCCAATTCTAGCCCAGCACTAGTGCCTGTGCCTTTTTTCCTGACTGAAGTCAGGAAAAGGACTGAAGTCAGTTGCTTATTCACACTTATGCAAACGACTTATTTACTCAGCACTAAAATTTCTTCTCTGACTGCAACAGAAAACAAACAAAACCACACCACAGCCACTTTAAAAAACTAGCCCATTTTACAGAGCCTAAAACAAAGGAGGAGCTGTGGGCAAACAACTGGAAAGAGGAACAGCAGCTTGCACTTTTTATTTATATACTGCGCTCAAGTTGGCTGACTTCGTTTTTTTGTTACAACTTAAGCCTCTTCTTGAATAGTTATTTGAACTGTGATAGCATTTACTTGATAGAAAACTGTCAAATACAGGAAGAAATACAGACATTTCTATTCTACAAATAGAAATAAAGGAAGATCCTCCCAGAACCCATCAAATCATTTTAAAAGTCATCTAAAAGAAGGCCCATGTAAATATGATATCCACTGGGGTTAAACCACTGCCAGCTTGGATTGTATTTATAGTATTAGAAGGTTCTTCAAAATTACCTTGGCTTTTTATTTAGTACTATCTATTCCTAGTTAATGGAAGTTAAACAGTAGCATTCTGACTGCAGAACAATTGTCTAAATGGAACAAAGAAATACTCTTCTGCTGATATCACTGTAGGATTAAAAAGAGCCCTGGTATCAGTCTGAAAAGAACCACAGCCTTCCCCATTGTGTCTGTAACTGATGTTGCACACTAAATGGCACAGGAGAACCTACAAAGAAAGCAGTCAGGGATATGAGCTGTAATTTAAGGTAAAAATGGTCTGTCACAGACAAAAACCCACAAAAGAATGCGCTGCAGAGAGATGCCTCCTCCTGCAAGGTAATGCTGCATCACATGAAAAGAGATTTATTTTCAAATGAAATTTAAAATACATTTTGACAAGAATAAACATCCAAGATGGGGAATGACTTCTAAATTATTAAAAATATGAACTGACTTAATTTTATTCTTATGAAGACTAAAATAAAGCTTTGTCCTAATTTTGTTCTCAGACCTCAAATAAGGAGGAGCCTCTGCTGTTACACTCATGGCTTTATTACTCCCCCTTGAATTTTATGAAGTAAGAAATGAATATAAGAAATTACTGCTTAAATTCACACATCACAATCATCTTTTTCAGCTTATGAAATTTTCCCACCAATCTTGATTTCACAAAAGGACAAAGGGAGGTAAAAACATTGGAGACATTATTCTGATTCCCTTCTTTTGTATATGAGTGCAAAACAATCAGATTATAATTAATGTTTTATCTGTCAGCTACTCCTAATATAACAAAATGGCACTTCCATCTGAGTAGTAGTTTCTGCCCCTTACTGCCTTTTCTATATTAATAGTCTATGATATTTTAAAAAAACCACAAAAACCACAAGAACAAAGTCAGCAGTAAAATAAAATACAAGAGAGATCAAAGAGTCACTTCTGAGCTCAGTTTCTATTCATGGTGTATAGTTTAACAAATAATGTGTCTGTGTTGGATTTTATTATGTTTCTGGGTGACCTACAGAACCTCAGGAGACCAGCTAAGAAGAGAGACAGCCATTATTCCATCAGTGAGAAAAATCAATAAGAGTAGTTACACACTTTATGCAGTCTAAACCTAAGTCATACAGAATTTTTAAGGAGAAGAATAAAAATCCCAAACAAACAACTCTTAACTTTCCCTAGCCAATAAACTAAAAGAAGACCATGTTTCATTCAGAATTAAGGCCAAGAGTCTGGCTGTTATGCTTAAATACCCCAAATACAAATATAAATAGCATCTGTATTACAATACAGGTTTGCTTTGGGGGTTTGGTGGGTGTTTTTTTCCCCACCTTTCAAACTATTCTTATCTGTAATTTCACACCAATTAAAAAGAACATACTTATTTTACAGTAGCTAGAAATGCTAAACCAAAAACCTATGCAAATGGAAAGCAGAGATAAGAGGGAAAGTACTCTGCCTGGGGAAAAAAAGAGTAAAAAAATCTATCTTTTCTCCCATCTCTGTTTTCTGAGGCTCCTTCAGTGCTTCTGCTAGAGGAGAAACTTAAAACATAAACTGAGGTGATAGCAAAAGTAGCAACACCCAAAGAAAAATACCTGTAATGCTCTGAACAGCATTTGCAGCCAGGACATAAGCACTGCATGGCAACCTGCATATGTCTGCATGAATGCCAGCCTGATGCACACTGCAATGGGACATTTTTATTAATACATGCATTAATTATTATTAATTACATGCAGTAATTACCAGCAGCACCCACCACAGTTTTCAGTTATTCCTGGAACACACAGTCATCCTGTAGTTCAGTTTAAGGAACAAAGTGCAACTATTGCCAACAGAGCCTAACCAAAACCCCCTAACTCTCAGATGGTGTGGGGATGCTCAGAACAATGAATAATCTTCCTTAAAAAACCCTGCAAATCAGGAAGATGCATAAGCCTGGAGCAAACACCCGGTGCTGAAGGCACCACTGTCAGGGGCTGGAAAATCAGCCACGGGACTACCCTGCTGATTGCCTTCATTAGCAGCAGCTGCCTCGTAGCCCTGGGGACAGACAGAGCACACACCTGGTCACAAAGCACACACCTGGTGCACTGGGGCTGGTCACAGAGCACACACCTGGTCACAGAGCACACACCTGGTCACAGAGCACACACCTGGTGCACTGGGGCTGGTCACAGAGCACACACCTGGTCACAGAGCACACACCTGGTGCACTGGGGCTGGTCACAGAGCACACACCTGGTCACAAAGCACACACCTGGTCACAAAGCACACACCTGGTGTATCAGCAGAGGCTGCTGTGGCACTCTGAGGCTGCTGACAGATCCTTTTCTTTGTGGACACAGACAGAGCATCCTCAGCCCTGTGACACAGCTGCTCTGGGAGAAACTCCATCCCATGGAGCAAAACAACAGCCCAGGCTGCCGCTCAAACCCCTCAGCAGGCAGCAAACACAACTTCCAGCCCAGCTTGAACAGGCACTGGCTCTGAGACCACTGCAGGAAGGTTGCAACTGGTACCAGTAACTCTTGGATGCTGGTGGGCAGAGCAGCCAGCTATAGACAGGACAGGATCCAAGCTACACACTGGCTGCTTGAGGAGATCAAATAAATAAATCAGCTTTATGAAAGCTAACAGTCTCAATAAAACATAATGCAAGGGGAAAATAATTCTTTAAGAGCTATCATAGTCGGCAAAGGAAAAACCAGAAAAAAACCCAAACACACACAAAACCAAACAATCCTCCCAAAAAACTCCAAAACTCAGGAAAAAAACCCACCAAAAAAAAAAACAAAACATTGAAAAAATAAAAAAATTAACAAATGGCAAACTGTTTTGCAGGACTAGTACAAAATCCCAAGGGAAAGGAAGGGGAGGAGCTGTAGCCTGGGACTTAGAAGCCCATGGTGCTAGCATTGCCTCTCAGTCTCTACATCCTGGGTAAAAATGCAGCTGTGTTACTGCAATTCAAAAGGATTAAGACAGCTACAGTAAGACACCAAGAAGAAACAAAATTGAAATCAAAAAAAGAACCAGCTAGTCTGAATTCCTCCAAGCTGATAAACCTGGGATAGGGCATTTAGGCTGTGGAAGGCATTTTCTTCCCAAGTTTTAGTGGGAAACACATTTTCAACACACTTCTCAGAACCAAGGGCCTTGTTTTGCTTCAGCAGCAGAGCTGAGAGTGAATGACAGTGGTGGCTTTACCACCACCACCACCCAGCTGGCTCCTGAGAGAATTCCGAGGTGGTTTTGCCCACTCACAGGAATAAAAGCAGCCAGATCAAGCCATGCTCTGGCTCCACACACAGAGCTTGCTTTCACGGCACGCCACCTTGCTCCTCACTCAGATACACAGAGGAGAGATCTGGCCTGGGAGCACAGAACAGGTGACAAGGGAATTGTCACAGCATTCGGATCATCCCTCAACAAAGAGCAGCATTTAAAATAGAAAGGGCATCATGCCCCTTTCACAAAGAATAAGCAGCAAAGGAAAATAAACTTCAAGCCAAATCTGGTCCATGGAATCTTGCAGAGCCAAGAAGGAAGCACCAGGAGTAAATCTGTGGCGTCTCATGAGCAATGTCTTAGCCCAGAGCCTTCTTTCCTTCCAGGGCTACATTCAGAGGCAGATCCTATACAAAGTCATCTCTTTGTGAAATACAGGTTTATGAACTTGAGAAGGACAGAACATATAGTTTTGTACTGCCCTGGACACTAACCCTGATCTGCAGAACATGCACTATTATGATTTCCCAATTGAAAGCCCAATTTTGATCTCCTTGCTTTCAAAATTATTCACAAGCCACCCTGCTGACTTCAATGAAGGAAAAAAACAGGAAAAGACATTAGCTAGCATAATTAAAGGGATTGGAATCTGATGCATATCAATCCCAAAAAGCCATCTGACTACAGAACAAACTACAAGTAATGTATAACAAAAAGACAGACATTAAACTTAATTCAAAAATCATTTATTTTCACCAAGTCATTAAGAAATTTATAAAACATATTTGCATTTTCTGTGCTTCAACTCTTTACAGACTTTGCCTGCAAAAACTACAAATTAATATTTAAGAAGTTAACAAATGCACCATTCACATTCACAGAAACAGTGGCCTAAAGCTAATCAATCAATGGCTCTACAAAATGGAAATGGAACATGCAATCCACATGCAATCATTTATTCAGAATATGTAGGGTATGTACATATAAATAATACAAGGCATGTAGCAAGGATACACAGTATTTTTGAAGCAGTTTTCACAATTTCCTCAAGTGCTCACATCATATTACAGTTCTCTTCAGGAAGTCAACTTAAAATGATAAACACTTTCATGGATCAGTGCTCCAAATGCATTTTAGAAGATCTAAGAGCAAGAAAAATCCTTCTTTAAGGCAGAGTTTTTACAAATTACTTGACAAATAAGTTTAAATTCTAACCAGCAATATATACACTTAAAGTAAGCCTAACCTTGATCTAACTCATTTCACCCAGCTCCTGGTGCAACATTTTGTATGAGAAGTCTGAGTACCACACAAGGAACTGCAAAAAGCACATGTAGTGAACTTTATCCTGTTATCAGCTGCATTTGGATGTGTTAGTGATGAGACTTTTTAAAATCTCTCTTCTCAGAAGCACTGTGTAGAGAAAGAGCTCCGTCCATCCAACAGTGCATCTTGCAAATCAACTACCTTCTCAGTCTTTTAATAACATTTTTTCTACCTGAAAAAGCTATTTTAATACATTCCACTTTGTTTTAATATCATTCTTAACAACTGCTCCATGATATTCAGTATTTCTCATAGGATGCAATCAAAAATTCACTGGCATGAGTTAGGAAGGGCAACAGCGGCGTCCTGTGCAAAATACTGCTGAGTTTCTCTGAGCTGCAGAATCAAGAATTATGTTCCTGACTGAAAGGACTTGCAGTTAAACAGAAAACCTGCCCCGCTGGTCAGCACCTTGAGAAAAAGGGAAGGTCAAAAGGTCAGGGTGGGCTAAACAGCATTTTCCAGAAACAGGAAATAAATTTGAGCTGCAAGCACAAAGCAAGACTTTCTGGTACACTATTCCAGACTCACTCAATATTCACCCCAAAGACTTCAGAAACAGGGACAACGTCATGATTTTTGTCATCTCCTCCTGCCCATTACAGAACAGTAGTTAAAAGAAATGGTGGCTAAAACAGATGAAATAAAGACACTTTTCAGCACATCAACAGTAACCACATCACTTGGTCAGGCAGCAGTTTGCTCAAGACAATATTTTTAAAGAGATTTAAAATATTGACATATATAAGGATTATTTTTTGTAATAAATCAACATTTTGGTTCTTTTCAAGTTCTGTAAAATTGCTAAACTCTAATCCTACTCTCTAATCTTAAGAGGGTGTGAAATATGCAAACATTCCATCTTTAAATTTTCCTGAGTTAAAATGGGGTGTCAAGAAGGCCCATGAGACTTCAACCCGTAACTTTGCACCTGAACAATTCAGAACAGACTGCAAAAGTCTCTTGACTGAGCCGAAGACATGTTATTTTTAAAAACTGAAGACAGAAACCAACTCTACAATTTGATGGGACAGTGAAACATTAACAGGAGAAAGAGGAATAAAGTCAATTATAATTTAATTAGCTTTCCAAGCTATTCAGTGAATGTTGGTGCTCACAAATAGCAATCAATATTGCATTCTAATAATTTGTTATGCAAATGAAGCACTTCAGCAGATTATCCCATCCAAAAGTTAATACCCTTAACAAAAACTAAAAAAAAAATCTATTTGCCCTTAATTATAAAGGCAAAGGAAGGAAAGAATAAAAAGAACTTCCCTGGAATTTGAACTAGTTCTACAAAGGTACCAGTTTACATTCCAGAAAATTCCCTCAGTCTGAAGAAGATACTGATACCTAGATGCTTTTGAAATACCAAGCCCAACTTCACAAAAGACTGTGGTTCAAGAATTATAGCAGAAAAAGTGAACCATTACCATACATGAAAGAAGCTTAGAGTCTCAGTATAGTCAGAACAAAGTCAGTATCTCTACTCTGAATAAAAAACAAAGAAAAAGAAAACTCAGACCATTGGTACTGGTCACACTGAAGCCAGATCTGAATACTAAGGAGGAATGGTCAAACCTCATGTAATTCCTTCTATGAAAAATAGGAAGGCAAGATGTAACTTTTCCCTTGGAATGTTATTTTCAGTGATATTTAAAAGAATGTACCTGCAGCTGCGTGGTCAACACAGCATACACAGCAATTCATAAGCAAAGTTAACCCAGTCAGCAGCTGATGAAAACTTATCTTAGAACCAAAACCATTCTTTATTTTTCTCCTGCCCAGACAAAGCCTGGGGTGTTAACAGAACATGTTCATCTCCGCAACACTCAGATATTTGGTCACACAGAACTATCACGCACACATCTGGATATTGCAAATCACTGGAAAATCTTCTCCATAATTTCTGCCAGCACAGAGGAGCACGATCACAAGTGGTTTGTTTGGTTTCCAAGCACAGAACCTTGGTCCTGAAAACGTGGAGCATTACTTGGTACAAAGGCTGCCACACACAGACAGCACCACTTCTGTCAGACACTCTGAACTCCTGCATGCAGGTTTCTGCAGATCACCAAGACTCTGCACACAGGGAGTGACTGACCCAGCTTTCCCACAGTTAGGAGAATGAGCCATTGATTTCTACCTGAGCTGATGTGCCCCTGAAATGCAAGAATGCCTCAGAATGATACTCCAGTAAAACTTGTTCTTTCACTTTTGTCAGATAAATAGTGCATGGAAATTCCCCTGCAGCCAAGGTGCCTCCAGCTAAATCATCACAGTGAAGAGAGCAGCAGCTTTTAAGGGTCACACTCTCACACAACCCATTTGGATCTGTAAGCTGGCAGTGACATCTCCATTCCCTTTCTGCAATGGGATCACGGGCACTCCCCATCAAACACATCCTGGAGAAAAAACATCAGGGTGAGCACAGGATGCTGCAGCTCTTGTGCAATTTCAGCCGCCCATTTTTTTAGGAGGACTACAGTAGAACTTATGATCCTCCCATGGCAGGTGCAATTATTGTTCTCAGCCATGTGTTTTCGAAAGGCTGTGAAGGACCTTCCCTCTGAAGGGCTGAAGTCACTCTTAGGTTTGCTGCATGCACTCCAAAGTTTAGCCAAAGCAAGCTCCCCACCTGCTGGGTCACACAAAGCTGGTGGCAGTCACTTCCACTCAATAATGGGAATACCAAATGGAACAACACTTACTACTACAGAAATTAAGTATCAGCTCCTTACATTTCAGATCAACTCCCTGCAAGAGCAGGCACTAAGTTAGGAGCAAAGCCCTAGGTAGTAAGATATTAATTTCTTCATGCCTAAGAATGTGAAAGGATACAGGTTCTATTTAATTTTCTTTCTGATTTCCAGATGTCTCTGAGATCACAGGGTGCTGAATTTTGACAGACTCACTACACACACTGATGCCAAGTTTAAAGAGTTCTGACAAAGTTTTACATTTAGATCTGAGACTTGAAATTTACCTTGTTTTAACAAAACATGAAACCAGATGGAGTATTTAGTTCAAGCCAGCCAGGAAAACCACTGTTTTTCTGTAACCACAGCCCTTCAGTTCAGCCCCTCAGCCTCTGGAGCCTTAGAAGCACATTTCTTCTGAGGCAGAGAAGAAGCCAAGAGTAGCATGAGATGTCCCACCTGCTCCTTGCCTCCCTCGGGGAGACGGACTGACACAAGCATTAGCACTGCCCAGAACAATGAACAACAGTCCCTAAGTAGCATCCCCCTGGTGTGGTTTTTCCAGGAGTTCCCACTGGGAATTTCCTTGCTTGGCTCACCTACCCATCATCAAATTTCTCCTCCTGTGCGTGCAACAATAGCTGAGAAAGAGACCTGAACATTATCCCCAGGAAAAGATTGCAATCAGCTCCCTGCCCACAGATTACACCAGATTTCTCCAGCTTTGGGGTGATTCAATGCCCCAGGGTATTTGGCCTTCGATTTCCTCCTTTGTTCAACACACTCATAATCACTGCAGCAGAAAAGTGAAAAGGTCAGTAGGTCATAAATTATATCAGAGCAATTGCTTGTGTGGAATAGAAGATAATTCTCTGACGTGCAATCAGCCCAAAAGAACTGGGTTAGACAAGATCTGCAAAAAGATATGCAGAAAACATTTTGCAAAGATAAATTCAAAAATCTCAACAATCCTTTGCCATTATGCTACAGTCAGCACTCCGTAGAAGGTATTTTAATATAGAATGTGGTGAACTTAAACACAGACTAAAATTAATTGTCCTTCTATGTCCCAGTTTACCCTTGAGCTATTCTCAAGGTTTCACTATATCCACTAATCTGCCAATATTGGCAAGTCTTGCAAAAATATATTGGGTTTTATTAGCTTCCAAAGAAACAGAAGCTGGTCTATAATTAAATTTCTATAACAGACCTTATTCCCTCGCCCTAACTTATTTTTAGAATTTGTGGTCTCAGTGAGAACTGCTTCCTGAAATACAGTCAAGGCCACACACCCAAAGTTTGCAGAATTCCAGGGTTTTCCCATCATTCTGAGCTCTCTGGAGAAGGCTTGTGGTTCCTGGCCCTTCGCTGGGTTTGCAGCTGAAAGCACTGAGGCCTTCAAGCCCCAGGATCTGTTTTGCCAACCCCTTTGCTTATCAAAACACCAAACTGCTTTTCCTCCTCTGCTGATCTTGCTGGAACTAAATGCTCTCTATTGTGCAAAGTAAGGACTCTGCCTCATTCTGTACAAAAAGCACTTACATTGTTCAGCTTCGAGTATTTCCAAAGAAGGTTAAGCCAAACCATAAACGGATTTAGTTCTTCACGTTCAAATGGAGAGTTTAAGAAATCATGACAGCCTTTTATGATTTATCTCCTCATAAATTCCACTGTACACTAAAGAATATATACTCTTTGAGACTGGAAAACAAGACAAGCTTGTATTTTTCAGAATGGAGGGGGAAAAAAAGTAAATAATCCCCTGAACTTAAAAGGGAACTACCTCTTTTGAGACATCTCAGTACTTTCTACATAAAGCCATTATACTCAAATCGACACACATTTAAGTTATTGAAAATAAAACATATCAGACAAAACATCTTAACCTTTTTATTATTAGAAAATCAAACATCTACAAAACAGACTGACATTTTTTTAGGTCATGTTGTTTCCACCAAAAATACTCTCTCTCAGATATTTTTGCTGATCTTCACAAGCTGCACCAGTTCTTTTTCATTTGTGAAGCCCTACAAATTTAGATGGACAGCTGAATGGTAACACAAACCTACTGAAAATAGATGTGTTCTTCTCGATTATTTTTTGCAGCCATTGGAACAGGCCCACAGATCCCACAACACCAAAGACCATTAAAGGAGGAGTGCAGAGGAAGCAAAAAAAGGAAATCATTTTAGTTTCCCAAAATAAATCTCAAAGTATTTATCTTCAATTTTTTAATCTCAATAACTCTGTTTTATCTTGTGCCTTTTGCTTCAGCAAAACACTGAAATAATTGCACTTTGATAAATTTATACACCAGTCTTTATGCTCTTTTTGAGGAAGAAAAAGAGAGAAACCAACTACAATCAGCTTCAGCTGCCAATGCTTTTCCCTTTATGACACCAAATCAAGAGTTTGAGTCTACCTTTGCTAGGCTTAAAGACCACAATCAAAAGGCTGACTTTTTAAGTCAGTTAAGTATAAATCAGACATCTAACATCTTTCTAGCTTTCCTTTTTCAACATAAGTTTAAAATTCTGTTAACTAAGGAAGGAAAAATGAACTTTTAAGATCTAAGCCTGACAATAATGGCAAATACCATCTGTTCAGCTGTGGCTCAGGAATTTTTAAAGTAGTTCTCATAAGGAAAAGGGAAAATCACCCTTCAAACATGATTGCTTTACAGTTTTTTCAGAAATGCCTCAAATATACCTGCCAATGCATTCTGTCACAGACTGACCTGTGCTAGTAGCCCTTGTGAAACTAACTCCAAACCAAACTTCAGAAATCAACATCATCACACAGAAAACCCTGAGAGAGAGTTCATAAATTATTCTTTGTTCTACCACTCTGCATTTTACAAGCTCCTGTCACAACCACAACATTCAACCCAATTACTGCACATTTGCAACCCGGTATAGGCAAGGGCTGTAATACTTTCCAGCCACAGTCAGATTTGGATTGCATTTCCAAGAACCAGGTGTAAGACAAAATCAGCCCACCAAGTTATGAGGAAAACCCTCACTACTTCCTTTGTGTTTTTAAGTTTTTGTGATTTATCTTTGCACTTCATCCCTCACATTCAAGGTGGGGTTTACTATTTTTTTAGGGGATAAAAGACTACATTTTCTTAGTTGCTGAATCTCAGAAGCTCAGAGCTTAAGGAGGAAAAAACCCAAGTGGCTGGAAAGTCATGAAGTCCTTGTAAGCTGATAATGATCAGACACATGCAGAACATGTATAAACACACACACATTTTTGATAATCATGTGCATATTCAGTGAGAGGAGAATCCACACAAGAAAGAACAAGGAAATCAGTCCCAAAATGAGCAGAGTCTATTTCTTCTCACCTACTTTACCTACTCCAATCCGCCAGCAAATGACTGATAGATGAATGCAGATCAAAAAGCAGAATCTTAATATTTGCATTTGATTGCAATTTTCATCAAATGAAACAAAAGGTGTTCCACTTTGTTTTAACTGTCCTAAGACATGCAAAGTAGAGCAGTAGTAAATTAAATGTCATTCTTAATCATTGTTATTAGAAAAACAGCCAAGTACTATCCATATCTGGGATATGCAACTTCAAGTGATTAGTCAGATTCATAACACCAACAAGAAACAGCTCCACAAAATGGGCACAAGTGAAATCTTGGGAGAATGCAGCACTACTTGACTTTACTACCCCGCAAAAGCAGACAGGAATCATGGGGCTGGAATACAGACAAGGAGCAAAGGGCCTGCTTCACAACTGCTGTTCTGACAGCACAGGGAAGAACAACCACACTTAAACCTGCAGGATACCCATCCTGGCCAACACTTCACTTAATAGCTTCAAAAAGCGCTTTGAAAAGAAAGAAAAAAAACCCAAACCAACAACCCCCCCCCCAAAAAAAACCAACCTCAAACAAAAGCCAC
This sequence comes from Anthoscopus minutus, assembly GCA_013399455.1. Lineage (NCBI taxonomy): Eukaryota > Metazoa > Chordata > Aves > Passeriformes > Paridae > Anthoscopus > Anthoscopus minutus. Next base: position 41,895 of record VWYI01042697.1, on the reverse strand, counting down.
CAAGAACGTTTCTCTTGGCTCAGTGAAAGCAGTTATACCACAGGAAACCATAAGGTGCAAAGATATTAAATCAAACATTCCTCCTGTTTGGATAAAGGCAACTATCAGCAGAAAAACATTAAAAGCTTTGAAATAACTGTTTACATTTATAGGAAAACACACAAAGGATGAAACTCCATTCTACCAAGACAAGACTGCAAATCTCACATTGATTTAGCGAGGGTCAAGATTCCATGTACAAAGACCAATCATCTAAATAACAGCATTAACTGCTGGGAAACTGCAAATCCATGCAGAGTCATCTTTAAAATCAATACAGAGAGAAGCCACATTAAAATGACTTGTAATTGAGCACATACACTTCTGTTCTATTCCAAAACATGTTGTCAGGTGAACTGCAAAAACCCTCTTTCCTAGCCCAATGCTCTATTGTTAGCTCATGATCCACCTGTAACTTCAGGATACTCAGAATCATAAGGACCCAAAAAAACTTGAACCACTCTTCCAATCCCTTTAATTTCTACCAAGCTTGAGCATCTTGTACACCCCCAAGAAAGCCAGCAGCATCAGGGATACCTCACCACCCAGAGAGGTTTACACATCCAAATAAGTTTTTAAAAGATGGATTTTAAGATCATCCATCTTCCACATAAAGCAGGATTTCTGGGGAGGGAGGGTAAACCCCTATGTTCTCAACACTGATTTTTATTTTTTTATTTCAGTATCAGTTATGAAGAACGACAAGCACCAAATTAACTGTGCAGTAAGAGATGGACATCCAGAGCCTTTAGGCTAATTTTATCAAGGAGTCACTTGAAGTTTGATGCCATATTGTAACACATAATGTTCTAACAATTTACTCAAGGTAACTCACTCCCTTGCTTTACATCTATAAGCAATCATCATATCTATTTTTATTGGAATGCACACAGTAAAAATTGGAAGACATTTAGAGTAAATTGTCCTAAAGTGCACTTTAGAAATCAACACTTGCACATTTAAAATAGATTCCACTCATTAACCTTCTTGAGACAGTAAATTTGCAGCTCATAAAAGGAAACAAAACACTGAGGCATTAGAGGCATCCTGACTTGTGCCAAAAGCCCCCAGTGAGTGTGCACGACTCTCACCTCTTGGGCACTGCTGCTGCGTGTTTAAAAACCAGTTAGAGAAAACTGAGGTCCCTTTTAAGTGTGCAATTTGGGTAGAAGAAGGTGTGTCCAGATACAGATAGAGCCCTTGGAGTTCAAAACTCGTCACTTGAAAGGGGAGAAAAAAGGATGAGGGGTGAAAAAAGACACACCTTTGAGAGTGCTCGTTAAGTGGCACACACTACTTACAATTAAAACATGCTTTGGAAGCTCTTAAGTTCCCGTTCTTGGTAGCCTTCCCAGCCATGCAATTAAAATTGGCAACACTATATGATTCTGACTGGCAAACATTCTCTAACTTCATAATGACACTTTAAATATAGTTGTCAGTCTTCTGTACTGTAATACCCAAATACTAAAGCTGCTATCAAATACTGACTTCTGTCTTTTGAGACCTCTGAATCATTTCATTATCTTGACACCCAGACTTCGTAATCAGACGAATCTTTTATCCTGTGAGACACAAAAGTCAGTCTTCATGAACTGCTTTTCAATCAAAACACTCTGGGAAAAAAGGGATTCCTAACTCCATTTATTGATGAAAAGAAACAGAAAGACTACATCATTTACATGTCTTTACTGGGGTTTATTGGCAAGCTACAGGAAGCACCAGCAAAAGAAAACACAGTTGCTTCACCTCCCAACTTCTGACCTAAGCACTTGCCAAACATTGCTCCTCACGTATTTTGGATGAGGTTGAAGAGAAGGCTTTTCTTCCTTAAAACATCTCCTGTGAACTGATAATGAGAAAGATTTCCTTATTATTTACTATAAAAAGAAATACAAGGAAACACTGAGGAATGCAGAAAATTTCAGATTCTAGGACCTGTCCAGTATGTTCTCAAAGCTTTTCCTTCACTTTCCTCCCCAAGGCTGTAAGGTTTCTCTCACACAGAAGACACTGGCTCTGTTCCTCTGCTGCTGATAGTCAGATCTGAGGTACTCACATCACAGACCTGCCAAGTGGGACTGAATATCCCATTGCTTTGTAATGTCTGCAGTGGCTAGGACTTCAAGTTTTGCCCATGTAATTAATTTAATTGGAATCAAATATTCTTAATTATTCAGATCATTGACAGTCTGTACTTAAAAATCAAGACTAAAATATTGTTTGTGGTAATGATGAAGTTCAAATACAGTGAAATTTAAGAGGTTGATTAATTGGGTCTTACAAGAAATTTGGATATGACAGCCCTTTTAAGACTTCACTGAATAGTTTAGTGGTACTTACTAGAATAAGATAAATTATTTAAGAGGTCAGCCTTATGCAGAGATTTGGGGAAAGAAAAAGTGCTGCAGGTTGTATTGCTCCCTGCCTATGACCACACAGACCTATTAATCTGGAGTATGATGGGGAAAAAAAACATAATCTCTTTTCCATAACTGAGGACCACAAGAGACAGTTTATACAAATTCCAGACATCATTAATCAAATTCCAATAAACCAGAAAGTGTGCCTCTCTGGCACACTTAGTGCTCCTATAGAGCAAAGCTCTCCAAAAATACTTACAAGAAAATTTTTCATTTTTCTGTCCAAAATGGTGATTTTTATTGGATTTTGTGATAGAGATCTCAGTGTCAACAACCTGCTGCAAAGCTAAAAAATTGCATTTGCATATTTAATACACACATTAAGTTCTGTAACTAACCACCTCCTAAACACTCTGATGTTGCCTCATATTTCTTTTTCCTTGGAAAAATTAAGAGAGGTGTTTTGCTTGTTGTATTTTTTTGGGTGGGGGGGACAGGTTCCCCCTTTCAATTGAGAGTAAATAATTTTTGCAGCCTGGAGATATGTAGTGAAAGAAATTGTTATTTTCTACTAAGTGAAAAGCAAGAACCAGAACTGTTCCTGTAATCCTTCTCCCCATCCTCACAAACGCGGGGAAAAGGAGTGGGGGGGGTGGTGTGGGCTTGGTTTTGTTTTTAAAATGGGAAGCAGCACAGCACATAGAAGTAGATGAGATCTGAAATCATTATCTTTAGTTGTCTTTGATTCTCTGTACAGCAGGATGCTCAGGGCACATGGGGAGCTCTGTACACACCACATCCTACCTCCATCTCCCACCAGAATGCACCTGCAAGCCGCAAGTCCAGGTTATGGTTACACTAAGCACTGCAATTGCGTGCACAAGATACCCCCAAAACGCCTTTGAACTTGCTTACTGTAGAAAAACAGACAGAAAGGAGAAAGCAGCATGAGGTTCTTGCTGAAATAAACCCTTTTTTCTTTTCTTCTACTGATCAGGTGGAGGAAGAAAAAGCGTATCAGGTATTAACTGCATACAGTGCCAAGACATCTTACTTCATTTATTAACACTGCATTATTGATATTGATATTTGAATTATTGATATTTGAAAATATCCAATTTCAAGAAACAAGGTATATAAAGCAATAAGCAAAAACTAAAAGCACTTGAATATCAATATAAATAACCTTAAAATGCCCACTTTTAACCGCCGACTACTGGGAGATTGTGGCTCCTGTTATCCAAAAATGTTCTCTGCAGCCCTCCAGCGGTCAGAGGCACAACAGAGGGAACGACGCCGTTTCGCCTGATGAACTGCCGGCAGCTTAAAAGACATCTCCCACGAAATAAAGCCTCCCACGCTTGTCGAAAGAAAAGACCCTTATAAAGCAGATAATTACCTTGAATGACTTTAGAAAGTAAAGGGGAGGAAAGCAACTCCCCTCCATCAAATCGTTGCGTGTTGTAAGTTTATCTGCCCAGAAAACGCGGAATTCCCACCAGGACAGCGAGGCACGTCGGGCCAGCAACAGAAGGAGCAATTAATTTCCTGCAATCACTTTCTGCTGTTCATACATGTAAATGCAAACAAAGTCAAGTAGCATTTGCTGGAAACAATCAATTTCCTCACAAAGTTACGGCTCAAGCAGTTGGTTGGGGTTTTGTTAAGAAAACAAACACTTAAGTTTTCAATAAACACCGAAGCCCCATACAAAATTAAGAGCAACTGAAACGTTTGAAAATTATATAAAATAGACTGAGACAGAGCTCTCAGAACTAAGTTTCTAAATATTTGCGCTCGAAGGCCAGTCCCAAACTGCATGGAAGCAATGCAAGGAAAAAGAAAGAAACAAGCAGAGGCAAGAAATCGCCGACACCGGCGAGACCGGAGCTCCTGGAAGAAGCACGGCTGGCCGGGAGGCGGGAGCGGGAGGCAGCCCCGTCCCGGCCTGGGGAGCGCTTCTCCTCCGCTCCCAGCCCCGGGAGCCACAGCGCTTCTCCTCCGCTCCCAGCCCCGGGAGCCACAGCGCTTCTCCTCCGCTCCCAGCCCGAGGAACTACAGCGCTTCACCTCCGCTACCTCGGCCCGGCCCCGGCGTGCGGAGGCGCAGCCGGAGCGGCCCCGCAGCATCCCCGCGGCGGCACCGGCATCCCCGCCCGGCCTGCTCTTGGGCTCCCGCACCGCCCCGGCGGCTCCCGCACCGCCCCAGGGCAGCGCGGCTGCCCAGTCGCCGAGACCCCCCAGCCGAATTCTCTGCCCCTCTATGCGGGGAGCGNCTGCAGCCGCCGCGCCGTCACTCGCCCTCGCTGCCAGCGCCGGGGCGGCTCCGGCCCGCCCGGGACCGCGGCCACGTCACGGAGAGGGCAGGCCCGAATATTCATGAGCCGAGACAGCGCCGGGCAGCGGCCCCGCACCGGCCCGCTCGGGAGTCCCCGCTGGGGTCTGTCCCCGCTGGGGTCACCACAGGTGTCACCGCTGGGGTCTGTCCCCGCTGGGGTCACCACGGGCAGGGCCCGGGGACGTGGGGAGGGTGCGGCGAGCCGGGAGCGAGGACACGGCAGAGCAGTGGGCAGCGAAGGAGCGGGATGGAGGGAAAGAAAACGAGGCTTTGGTGGAGGATGGGAAGGGCATCGGGAAAGGGACGCACAAAGGTGGCCGCTGGAAGAAATTAAAGGAGAAGAAAAGATGAAGTAACAGTTCGATAAAGTTGGAGGAAAACAGAAAACCTTGGAGACCCAAGGTGGGAAGAGAACATGAAATGCTTTTCTTGGAGGAAAAGGATAAACTGTGTAGGTTTTGGTAAAGGGGAGGAACGGACGGGGTTTGGGCACAGAGACTGCCCTGGCGAGGCTCGGAACGATGCACAGATCCCTGGGTCAGGCTCTGGAGGCAGGGAGGCCGGAGCCTGGGCCATCACAAATTATGCGACTCGTTAGCCGGACTGCAGACAGCTGAGATGTTCTAGCAGGAAAGCACTGCGGGTATGCTGACGTGACCACAGTAAGATTGCACATTACACTGACCATGGAGTATTCACTCCATGTAAGCTTTGAGAGCCACGAGGAATTATGCAGGTAGCTTGTACTCTTCCAAGTTTCCTCCCTGCTTCAAATGCTCCCTTGTCTGTGCTCTGTCCCATAAACTGCTCAGCAAAGCCACCTGGCTCTGGAAAAGGCAGCACTTCAACAGCATCACCACTCCAAGGCATCCATACTCATCACTGGGCTGCGAGAGCCCTGTCATTCTGGCAAAGAAAGATCGGGATGCTCTCCTGAAATGTTGCCCGGACACCACGTGCCCGAGAGCAGCCCCAAGGGCTGTCTCACAGGATGCACTGCAACTTCGGCACCACAGCCAGAACCGCTGTTGAATAAAATCATTTGGGTTTAGGTCTCTATACCTTTCCATGATTTTTCTCAATATGTGGTGCTAGAAGCACGAGTCATTGAGCAAATTGCATTGAGTAGATGGAATGCAGGATTCCCTGCTTCTGTCCACACACACACAGAAAGAATGGGAGGGGATACAGAGACAAGAACCTGAGCCCTTTTCCAAGCCAAAGATGGAATGCTGCATCTGCTAAGGAAGACAGATGGAAATACATATTTATTGTTATATTGCATTCAGATAAAAAAAAAAAATCCAAATTAAAACTGTTGGGACAACCTTCTAAAGCTCTTTTTGGCTGCTTGACTAGTTATGGAATCTGCTTTCCTGTAATCTCTCCTGTGAGCTTGAGTAGAACAGTATATAGAAAAAACAGGGAAAAACAGAAGAAACTTTGAATACCAGAAAACCATACAGAAAAATCAAATTTTTGCCAGCATTCACCTCTTTCAAAAACTTTAAAATCTATAGGACTGTATCTTGTTAATTTATAAATAAATAAATAAAGATAATGGGAAGCAGCACAAGCTTTTTTTAACACAACATCCCACTTTATGAAAGGCAAGAAATACGACATGTGGACTAACACTCTGAAACACATATAAATATATATAAACACAGCATCATAATTCGGAGGAGGGTATTTTCCTACAGGGAGCCAGCAAGTCTGAGGGAGCTAAAACTTGAAAATAATGCATTTTTAGTATGAACCTGTTATCAACAGTTCCAAATACAACTGATTTGGTGGTGGGATGTAGAGAACAGGTTTTCAAGGAAGATGTTTTACCGGAAGAAGCATCTCCTCAGCCAACTTACAGTCCAAATAAATAAGCCAGATAACAGAAATAAAAAGGGATAAATGCTGCTCCATTCCATGGGCAGGGAGCTGAATCACAAAAGAAGAAGAGGCTTCACCAATGGATAATGTTACAGTGGTGTCAGAATCAAAACCTAATTTCAGCTCTGGTACCTTAATCAAAAACTCTCCTCCTTTTTACCTGACTGTGTTTGTTTATTGATGTAACAACCTGGGTGTTCTGCAGTCTTCTGCTGATGTCTCATACAGGTGATGGATGTAGATGGACAGAAAGGTTTACAAACAGTAATGATGATCTGGCACTGTGCAGGAATTTATAATAGATAATTACCATTACCTCTTCTCTTTATTGCTGACTTGCAGTCCAGTGTGTCCATTAACTCCTACAGCCTTCATCAGGGCTTGAGAAAACAAGTGGAAAATCTTTTACTCATTTTATTCTTTCTTTCTAATAATTGCTTAACTGAAAGAGTGTATCCCTCAATTTTTCCTTGCATACATTTTTGACAGAACCATTACAGCAGGGAGATGTATTCTTTAGTCCCAAACAGGAGCATGCTGAAGGATTACCTCTGGCCTGAGATCCATCCATTCACGTGTTTAGAGCTGCCACTTTTTCCTGACATGGTTTATTGGTCCTGTAAAATAGAAATTCTAAAGCAAGGGGGAAAAGGTCGCAGCCATGCATTCCCTGCGAATTATTGACATGGACCTGGCACCAGAGGCAGTCAATCAGAAAGATCCATTAGAGTCTGGAGATATAAAGATTATTTTTATCATAATTTCCCAAGTGTGGATTCAAGATACTCCTGGAGGCCAGGATTTAACCCTGACAGGCAGAGTTTGCTGAAGAGATCTGAGTTGCTCCAAGGTCATAGTTGATCCCACCTCATCGTATATCAGAACATTTAGCTGGGGGGCTTTAATTATTGGATGTTCATGTTTTCTGAATAAAAGTCTTTAATATTAAGGTGAATTTTATATTTTCTAAGTAACAAAGAGAGAATTTAGCAGTAATATTCAGGTATAAACTGGGGTTGCCCAGCTGTTAAGTGCGTTGACTCCATTAGTTAAAAAATAACTGAAACTACAAAAATAAAGGAAATCATAAAGTAAGAATTATATTTTAACATATAAAAGTCATTTTGTCATTCATAGAAAAGAATTCAGTATGTAAATACACCTAATTCAGATCCTGTAGCAAACCCCATTGTAACACTGGTTGTAGGATCAGGGTCTAAGGTTCAAAATTCTTCATAATTTTATTTTAAGACACGTTTGTGCAACACCAAAAATGGGAAGCACATAATCTGATTGGGTACCTATAGTCATGATTCCACCAATGCTAACCTATAGTTAGAAATAACCATCCAACCAGGAACCCAGTACAGGAAAAAGTACAGGAACCCAGATTTGATCACATTTAGAAGATGTTTATGTATTACCCAAGAAAATGGCAGCATGTTTTCATGTTGGAGAAACAAAAGGGAAAGGAGTACAAGTGTCATTTTAAAGAAGAAAAATGCACTTGAAGTGCAGCATTCTAGAGCATGCAGTTTCTCTGGTACCTAGAAGCTTGTTATTGCAGTTGCAGGACAGGAAAAAAATCTTCCAATAGAATGGAAATAAATTCTGAGGTTGCTGGTGAGTATAATGTTTTTTTCTGTGTGCCAAATGCAGCAGCAATAGCAATGATGTAATTTATGTTTCTTCCCAACAAGCATGAAGTAGACCTAGGGCCATCCTGATGATTTGTTCTTGCTGCATGGGTTTAAACTCGCCTTGGACATCCAAGGACGAGAAGAGAATGAGGCAGCATTTTGCTGCTGCTACCACAGGGGCCATTGCATCTGCAGAAGTTTGCAAGCATTTCTGCAGACTTCTGCAGGACAGGGACTTTCAATAAATAAGCACAGTGGCCATCAAGCAGAACAAAACAAACAGCCCGAGAAATGAGTATAAATACAAACATTACTTCCCATATATGCTGCAACTGCTAATGTGTTAATTAAACAGAAGAAAATGTACTTATTTATTCTTAATAAATTAACTGAATAATAAATATGTGTGTTCTATAACCATCAGGAGGGTTTTTAAACAAGAGGGCTTTTTGCAGAAGGAAAAAAATCACATGAAAGAAGGGGAGAGAAGTGTATTTGTTTAAATACCATTGGGAACCCAAGCAAAGTGAGTAGTGGCAGTGGTGGGAATTAGCGCTGCTGACAGGTTATTGCATTGTCCCCTACACTCTGCACAGTGTTGGCATTCCTCTTTGAGAGCACAGATGGGAGCTCACAAAGGGGGTTAACCCTACAGGGGCTGAGCAGAAAAATGGAAATGTGTCTTCAGCTCCTCAGCTCTGGGGTTTGGATCATTAACACTTCTGCCTTCCAACTCTGCTCCTGTCTCAGCTTCAAAGCCATTCGTCCTGTCTTAGGCTGCATAACAGGCACGTGGGTTTGTTAACTTCCAAAGCAGTTTTTGTTCTTAACCTACTGTGAACCTCCCTGGGTTTTTATTGTGAGAGATTACTAAATAAAATCATGTTACACACTAAAAGTTAATCTTGATTAATCACATCCAAGCAGGCCTTTGATGGACACTTGTGTGAAACATTTGTTTGTCTTTTCAGGGCAGGATGAATTACTGGGTGCCATCATCCTTCTTTCGTGTTATCCAGTTTGGATCTTCCATTTAAGACATTGACATTTGAGACATTTTACATTCCATGTAAATAAAACAGAATTTGGAAGCAGAGATAACATTTTTTATAGCATGAATGAGATTCTCAGCAGAGCACTAGAGAATTAGCAAATCTATCAAAAATTTCTAATGAAGGTAACACAGAATTTCAGCCTTAACATTGGATCCAAATTGGGAAAGATACAGGTAAAATTAGAAACTGAAAGTAAGTATTTTGCCTGTAGCCAAGATGTAATTTCAAGAAAATTAAACCAGGAACACACCAAATAAATATATTTCTTTTAAATTCTGTGAAGTCTGACTTAGTTTTTGATGCCTCTATCCAAAGGTATTAAAACCACGGGGTGTAAGTCACAGCCAGCCACTGTCTCAGATCCCGGCTAGTCAGAGAGATTAATGCTTCCAGCAGAGCTACAATTGCAGCTCCTCACATCCACTCACCAGAAATTCCTTCCCCTTCTGAAAGGCTGGACAATGCAGCCTCATATGTACATTTAAACTGGTAGCTATTGATTTCAAGTCACTGTGTTTTACCTCTAGGATCCCCCCCAGTTAAGATTTTTATGCTTTTCAGAAAGATTTCAATGGAAAAGTAATGCATCATAACAACATGATTTCAAAGCACCTCAAATTCTCCTGTTTCTTTTGTGAGAGTGTTCTCGGTGCCACTCCTGCTATAAAAAGTGACAGCCCTTCTCAGCCCTCCTATTTGGCATTAGCAGCTGTGCTCCAGGAGCAATAAATGAGTATTTAAGTGAGGGAGGGTGCCTGGCACAAGGGGATGATGCTGTTTGCAGATTGTGAGTTCATGAAATTGGTGCTTCTGGGCAACCTGCTGAACAAGGTCCTTCCTTTGGGATCATTTTTCCTGCATTCTTTTGGCAAAGAGCCAAAACCATAGCCTTATGGAACACTAAGTCAGCTCTTCATGGGATGAACTTCGTGCTTGCTGAACTTGGATGGCAGCATTTTGGGTGACTGAAATATCTGGAGGAAATGAGAACATCAACGTAACTCCAGTAGTCTCAGTTCTTGGGAGGAAACACTGTCACCTAAAGGAACAGGAAGCAAATTCTTGAATTCATTTAACTCATAAGTGTTTCTTCAAAACATATATTTCTCCTTCCTCACATTTCCTGCCTTCAAACCTAACTTTCCCCTTCTACGTACAGAGCAGTCTGCAAACAGCACAGTAAAGTTGGAGGTGTAACTGGAGCCCCATTGCAAGGTTTATAGCCCATTTCATTCATTACATTCTCCTTTTTGCTTCCTACAGACTTTAGGGAAGATGTGAATCCATGTAAGGAGACACTTGAATGTGTGGAGGGGGAATAACAATAAATATCAAAGGTGACCTTTGAAGCCCAAGTAAAAATGTGATTTGAAAAAATTGTAATGATACTGAAGAGAAAAATTACAGACTTTCTATCCACCCTGAGTGCCTTTTATGGCACTTTGGCAGATGGCAAAACAAAATTTCTGTAAGATGTTTCTCGTGCTTCACGCCTTCTTCAGAACTTTCTCAGTTCTTATACATTTTCCTGTGTTCTAGAATTTTAAATGAACATTTAGTTTACTACACCCTCATTATTTTACATATTAATCTCTGAGTTAATCAATAGTTGCTGTGCCTACTTTCTTCTATTTCCTGTAAATTTTCTTAATACTTCCTGAAGCTCTAGAACAGTCAGGTTATAAATTAGGGTAAAGTAGCCTAAAATGTATGAGGTTTTCACATTACATATGTAACAAACACAAGTTATTCTAAACTAACACTTAGCTTCTATTTATTTGGCAAAGTACAGTTTTCCTGTTCCAACTCATAGACTTCAAAATGAAAAAACACACCTCTGCAGGAAAAAATACAAAATTCTAATACAAAAATGTAGTCAAAGCTTGGAATCTCTATGTGGCTGTTAACATTTCTGTAGTGCTAAATTTCCTGTAGTTCAGTTTCCATTATTACATCAGGCTCAACATTAAAAAATGTTGATACAGGTAAAGATTTTCTGCTTTCTCCTAAAGCTAAATTTGAAACAGTTAACTTTCAATTGCTGATCTTCTTTTTTTGATTGAGGATTACTCCTTATAATCCCCTACATTTTACCCAATGTCTGATTACTCTCACTTATTTTAAAATGTAATCTTCTACTGTATCTATTTTGCTTTCTTCTGAGGTGTATTTCTCGAGAGCAACCACATTAAGTTGAGCCTGTTTAATCTGAGCTGCCACGAGCTCCTGAGTTTTGGCTGACCATTAGCAAGACCTGATCTTTCCAGCAGGTCATCACAGGGAATATAGGTAAACAGTGCCATCCAGAGCCACACAAAGCTGGGAAATGGAGAAAAAAACTCCCTGAGCCACATCCACCACACAGAGCTCCAAGGAAATGGAGAAACACCTGACAGGCACATCCAAACCACACAGAGCTCCAGGGAAATGGGAAATAGGGGAAAAGCTAACCTGAGCCACATCCAAAACACAGAGCTCCAAGGAAATGGAGAAACACCTGACAGGCACATCCAAACCACACAGAGCTCCAGGGAAATGGGAAATAGGGGAAAAGCTAACCTGAGCCACATCCAAACCACACAGAGCTCCTGGGAAATGGGGAAAAACCTGCCTGAGCCACATCCAAACCACTCAGAGTTCCAGGGAAATGGGGAAAAAATCTGCCTGAGCCATATCCATAGCCACACAGACCACCTGGGAAATGGGGAAAACCTACCTAGTCACATGCAGAGCCACACAGAGCTCCAGGGAAATGGGAAATGGGGAAAAATCCTGCCTGAGCCACATCCAAACCACACAGACCTCCAGGGAAATGAGAAATGGGGAAAAACTGCCTGAGCCACATCCAAACCACACACAGCTCCTAGGAAATAGGGAAAAAACCTGCCTGAGCCACATCCAAACCACACAGAGCTCCAGGGAAACATGGAAAAAGCCTGCCTCAGCAATATCCTTAGCCACACAGACCTCCTGGGATATGGGGAAAACCTGCTTGAGACACGTCCAAACTACACAGAGCTTCAGTATAAGAGGTAAAAAAATCGCCTGGGACATGTAAAAACCACACAGAGTTCCACAGAAATAGGGAAAAAACCTGCCTGAGCCACATCCAAACCACACAGATCTCCAGGGAAATGGGAAATGGGAAAAATCTGCCTGAGCCACATCCAGAGCCACACAGAGCTCCAGGAAAATGGGGAAAAGGAGAAAAAAACCTGCCTGAGCCACATACACACAGCACAGAGCTCCAGGGAAATGTTGAAAACCTGCCTGAACTACTTCCAAACCACACAGAGCTTCAGAAAAATTAAGAAAAGTAGAAAAAACCTGCCTGAGCCACATCCAAAACACAGAGCTCCAGGGAAATGAGGAAAACCTGCCTGAGCTACCTCCAAACCACACAGAGCTCCAGAGAAATGGGAAAAAACCTGCCTGAGCCACATCCAAAACACTGAGATACTGGGAAATGGAGAAAAACCTGTTTGAGCCGTATCTAAACAACACAGACCTCCAGTGAAATGGGAAATGGGGAATAACCTGCCTGAGATACATCCAAACCACACAGAGATCCAAGGAAATAGGAAATGGGGAAAAAGCCTGCATGACCCACATCCAAACTACACAGAGCTCCAAGGAAACAGGGAAAAACCTGCCCGAGCAACATCCAAAACACAGACCTCCAGGGAAATGGAGAAACGGGAAAAACCCACCTGAACCACATTCAGAGCCAGACAGAGCTCCTGGGAAATGGGGAAAACACCTGCCTGAGCCACATCCAAAGCCACATAGAACTTCAGGAAATGGAAAATGGGAAAAACCTGTGTGCCTGTTTCAGCGCACAGGTGGCTTTCTGCCCACTCCAGGAAACTCAGTGCAATGTGGGTTGCAGAATATAAAATAGAGAAACCTTATAAGTATCAATGCTCAGCAAAAGATTCTGAAAATATGATACTCATAATCAAAGTAGAAATAAAAGCTAGCTTTGAGATTCAGGATACTGAGTTGGTTACTCTATAACCCAAGAAAAATAGCCTAGCCAGCTGAAAGAGAATCCTCTGGACTAAACAATACCCTTTTACTGACAGAAAAACCAAAGTTCGAAATACAGATGAAAGTCAGTTTTGAGATCTAAGTCACCCATTTTAATTTGCAAAAGCCTGGCCAGACAAGGAAGAATCTGAGGAATGTGAATTCAGATATGATAATACAGTCACTCCTATAGGCTATATGTAAAACCCCTCAGACTTCATGTAATATATTGGTTGGTTAGTGTAAACTAGAATATTCATTGTAGAAAGAGATATAATGTATTGTAAGAAGAACCTTGCTCTTTTAATCTCTTAATTCTCCACTAACTCTCTTTTGCTGGCCCTCTCTGGCCTTCTCCTACCTCTCTTTTCCCTCCTATCCCCCTCTCCCATGGCCTTTCGACTCTCCTTCTCTCTCTCTCTATCTCTGAGCACGTTTTAGGCTGAGGCTGGCAGCCTTAAACAGAGCCCTATCCACCTTAACAATAAACCACCTATCCCCTGAGCAGCCTGGCGTGGTTAGAGACCCTGCAGAATTCCTACAAATGTGGATTATTTTTGTGTGTAAGACCAACACAGGTTGGATCTGTATCACAGGAAATCAATGTTCCTGGGTCCTCAGCAGTGCCTCACACTGTGCTGCTGTTAGCACACAACTTCTGCCCCAGCTGTGCCCATTTCCTTTGCAGAGCTGAGCCCTTCTCTATAGAAGAGAAACTGCTGTGATTTTCGTGGGTAACTGTACCACTGCCTGATGAATGAAAACGTGGTTTGGAAACCAGTCAGAAAAGGTGTTACTGAAAGACAGTGTTTCCAAGGATGATAAATAAAGGGACTATTACAGCAGGGAGGTTCAGGGCTGAAATGCATCCACATTGCTATCCATGAATCTCTGAATTTCATCAAAATTCAGCTGAAACCAAACAAAGGAATTGCAGTCATGTCCTTCTAAAAAAAAAAAGAGTTTGAGAAACCCAGAGTGACTTCAGAGAGGAATTACATACACAGGGCAGAGATAGCAGATTCATCATTCCAGGAGCCAAGATGAATTCTTAAAAATATAACCTCATTTGTTGGTTTTGTGAACTAAAGGAAATAAAGCCACCAGAGTTCACATCCTAGAACCATTCCAAATTCAGTGCTATCTCTTCAGCATAGATTTCCACAAAACAGCAACTCTCTTATGGAAAACTCGAATATAGCCAGGGACAAACAACTCCTGCTTTAGTCATAGAAGACATCTCCACATCCAGTGCTGCTGGATAACTGATACAGCAGCTATGGCAATATCCCATTTACTGATGTCCTGGCTCTCTGGGGAATGGCGTCGGGTTTCCAGAATTACTAATCCTTTACCTGTGAAAGTGATAAATGTTGCAATTACTCTCAATTTCCCCAAATGAAAACTTTTAGCATACAAAAAAAAAAAAAAAGTGTGAGCAGGGAACCTTTTTCCACATGAAAGTGTTCAGAGCCAAATATTGCAAGGGAGGCAGAAAGGATTCTCCTAAAAGATTCTGAATCAAATTTGAAGGATTCCTCCAAACCCTCCTGCCTTGTTTACAACAGCAGTGGACACATTGAGTGGCCATTACCGACAGTAGTTTGCAGAAATAGTTACACAGTAGAACACAAGGTTCTGCCCCATCCTCTAAAAATCAAAAAAAATTTTGACTGCTGCGTGGATGGGGTTACCCTTACATTGCCCTTTCCATTCCCTCACTTTCTGGCAATCAGTAGAGGACTCCAGATTAAGTATATTTATTTTTTGTATAGAATATCATTGGTGGAACTGCTCTGGTTTGGAAACTACATCTTGCTGCACTTCCAAGGACAGTGCTGGTCTTCCAGGTAATTGAGAATTGACTTTTTTGAGGACTGTAAACTTCAGCAAAGCTTGTGGTAGGCAATGAATTTAGAATGAACTTATTTGCCCACTAAGTGACTCAAATTCAACTGTAAATTAACTAACAAAATAAAAAGGAAGAGAAGCAGAGCTTTTTCGCAGAGCAGCCTTGCTGCAGAGAATTCAAATTTCCCAGTGAAATTTCTTAAGCCCAATAGTCAATAGGCAAGTGTATTGGTTTAGATTTGTTAATTTGAATTTTTTGGTCAATGTATCAAATAATGTAGAGGTTTACAGTTGATTACATTTATTGGTGTGCTTATTTATATTTTTGTTGTTTTTTCTTTCTTTTGAGAGAGGATCAAGGTTTGTGGGTTTTATTTGTGTATTGACAGGGGAAATATTTCACTTCGGTCTGTAGATGGTTGTGGTGGTTCTTGTTAGGTAGTGGCTGATGGATTTTAGGTGTTGTTGGGTTTTTTCCTTCTTGGCAGCTGTTGGGGCCGTGGTGGAGGGGGGCTTGGTCCCGTGGGCCCTGGCTGAGCATGGGTTGGTGGTGGAGGCAGGGTTTGGGGTTAGGAAGGGTTGGTACTTGGGAATGGGTTTCATTCTGCATTTAGGGTGTTTTAGGGTTTTTTGGTTTTTGCTTGGCTGGCTAGGCTGTGTGGGTTAGTTCTGTTCGAGCTCAGTTAGATTTTAAGGATTGTTTAGCAGCTGCCCAACAAGTGACAGGTATTTGCATTTCACCTGTCTTAGGCAACAACAAAGTAACTTCTGTATTTTAGTTACTTAAGTTTGGAAAGACTGTAATTTAGATGTGATATTATGAAAAGCTGTTATTGTAATACAAAAAAAATGATTAGCTTCTAAAATTTCCTGGAATTTGATCGGGGCCAATTAATAGGTAAAGCAAAAATATGCTTAAAATACAAAGCCAGCCAAGCAGTATGATATTATTTCAGCTGCTTATGGATCAATAAGGAATGGCCTGTACCCTGAGCCAGTTAAAACTGGCCATTAATCAAAGGAATGTTAACTGTTCCTGAAATGTGTTTAGTAAGCACATCATCATTTTGCCTGCTTTGATTGGAGGTTTGCAGTGTCAATACAGTTGCTGGTAGCCATGCTGTGAATGGAAGAGGAATGTGACTTCAAAGTAAAAGAGAAAACAAATTCCCAGACTCTGTTCCAAGGGGGCTTCCAGCTCATTCCCATCCATGGGGCTCATCCCCATCCATGAGGCTCATCCCAGTCCCTGTTCCAAGGGGACCTCCAACTCCTTCCCATCCATGGGGCTCATCCCACAGGAGCCTCCAAAGCAGCACCAGGACCCCTCAGGCATTTCTGTGGCTGAGCAGGATCTGCCCCACCCCAGACCTCCAGGAATCCTGAGAGGGAAGGCAATTCCTGCAGCCGAGCCATGGAAGCACCCAGGACTACAGCTCAGCCACTGCAGGATGGACTGGGAGGAGAGGAGGATCTGCCTTCCTCCCAGGGACTGAGCCGGTGCTCCAGGGGTGCTCCGAACTGGGAATGCTGGCCATGGGCACAGTTCCTGGCCACTCCCAGCTCCTGACCACTCTCAGCTGGCTGCAAGCCCAGCAGCTGAGACAGAGCACCCTCCCAGCTCATCCCTTGGTGCCCACTGATTGAGAGACTGTTCAGAACACTCAAAGCAAGTTTTCCTTCTCTCAGCTGTTCCCACCTGTGGACATGATTTTCTGAGCCTGACAGAGTTTTCAGCCTGGCAGTGCCTGAGCTGTTCCCAAGGGAAAATCTTTTGGGAAACTTCTCTTTCAAGGACTGTTTTTTGTAAATAGGTTTGTTCTCAAAACAATGTCACACAGCTGTTCTGAATGTGGTTTTCTCTTATTCCACCAATGGGACCAGAGAGGTGCTTCCTTTGGCCAGTCATGTTGATCTGTATGGGAACTCCATTTAAAAAGGGTTGAAAACCCCAAAATAAAGGCTTCTGCCTCATTGTGATCAAACCTTACTGTTGCCATTTGAATCCACTCTGATATTTTGTGTCTGCTAGAGACACCCACCTTACTAAATCAATCAAAAGAAGTGTAATTATACTGTAAATTAAGCACACCAAAAGTGTAAGATTTCCTTTTTTTCTTAAATTTTAAGTGCAAGATCAGCAGCAAACTAGATAATAAACATAGCAGAAGATTTGGATAAAAGGCAGCTGAGAATGATCATGTTGCCACTTTAGTCTGACTCACTGTGCAAACAAAACAAACAGTCCTAGCCCACCATGCCCCGATCACACTGCAGAGCAAACAGAACACAAGAACTGGATTCCTGTCAAGTGGCACCAAAGCAGCAGATGTGGTCCCCACCCACACTGTGTGTCCTCCAGCTTTTTACTGCAGCTCAGTCCAGAGGGCCAGACTGGGTTAGAGCTGAAGACTGGAGTTAAATTCATGAAATGGGGTAGTGAGGGCAAAGGACTCTCAGCATCACAGCTGCAGTCATTCCATCCCCTCACACTGCACATTAGTAGAGCATACCGAGCTCAAGTGGGATTTAGTGGCATGGAGTTAATTCCAAATATTTCTCTCCAAAAACAAATGGCAATCTGACAAAGATTTTGTAATTCTTTACAGGCTTTTATTTTTGCAATCAAACATTTAAAAAACCGGTAATGGACAAATAGGATATCTAGGTGTCTTTACTATTCTATAATCATTCATGTCACAGCCTATAGTCCCTTCTCCCACATTTTCCATATCTGATAAGTTATTTCATGAGGTCATTTACAGAAGGACCTCCTTTGTCCTTGGAGAGTTTGCGCTTACATTTCTCTCCTTACACTCCCATTAAGGACCACTTGTGCATGCTTACAGAATCCCAGGATGGGTTGGGTGGGACGGGCCCTCAAAGCCCACCCAGAGCCACCCCTGCCATGGCAGGGACACCTCCCACTGTCCCAGGCTGCTCCCAGCCCCAGTGTCCAACCTGGCCTTGGGCACTGCCAGGGATCCAGGGGCAGCCACAGCTGCTCTGGGAATTCTGTGCCAGGGCCTGCCCACCCTCCTAGGGAAGGATTGCTGATTGCTAATTGCAGTTTGATTGCTGCAAACAAATGCCTCTTTCAATCTGAGGGCATTACCCTTTGTCTTGTCATCTCTCAAGAGACAGAGATATGTCAGGTATTGATCTGATCCATTTAATCAGTTTTCTATCTTTGCTCTGGCACAGCAATTTAGTAATCCCATGCTAACAAGTATTTCTGCATTCTAGATACCTTGAATATCATCCAAGCACCTGAACATTTTAAATGTGAATATTTGATATTCAGATTCTGCAAACCGTAAAGCGATTAAAATGTCATTTTCAAATGTTTGTAGGAGTAGAACAAAGCCAATTTGAACTCCATTTTCCATCCAGAAGAATAATGGCAGAAGTATTTTTATAGTGGTAATCCAACTTTTCCCATTTTGCCTTAGTGAACATCAACAGTACAGCATGTAGGCAACAAGTCTGCTACCAATTTATTGTATATATTTTCATATCCTAAATAAATGTAAAAGGATTTTGCATGGTTTTCAGTGCTTTTTCAGAAAAATTAATCTCTTAAAAAAAAAATCCACAAAACCAAACCAAAAAGGCCACATACTGAATTAATAATGAACAAAAGACATCTATCCTGAATGCAACAGAGGCTGCAGAGAGCACAGCACTACCATGGTCTTTGTTTGGGAAATTGCATTCAAATCGCTGTCTTGTTTCTATCTATATCTTGTCATACAAATGACTCTTCGACAGAGAGCTGATATCTCATCAAAAACTATTATAAAACCATAATTATTACTTCTGGATCATTAATCTGAAATAGCAATATGTTTCTGCATAGATGGAAGTGAATCAGGAAATTCTGCCAGCCCATGGTCCTTCAGATGTGTTACAAAACTGTTAATTAACAAATCTGAGACCCACATAAGGTCTACTTAGTTCTGTTATCTCCATGAAAAATCAAGACTCGGGGCCAGATTGTGATTCTGGCCATGTCAGCACTTCTCTGGAAATTTCGGTTTTCCCTTCCCTGCTCAACTATCCTTCCCCTTCTCACTCAGCCTGCCGTGAGATGGAACCTGGGCAGGACCTTCAGTGCTCCTGTCTTGTTCTCACTTGGGATGCTGTTTCCCAGGAATGTGTTTGTGCCTAAATGCTTTCCACAGAAGGCAACACAAAACTTTCTCCCCCATTCTTCAGTGTTATTTTTCTTTTTTTCTTAATTTTTTTCTTTTTTTTTTTTTTTTAAATTTCATATTGTTATCATCCAGTGTCTCCAAACTGTGCCATAATAAAAATGTTCCCTACAAAAACTGGCTGTGAACATGTGGTAATTAGTGGCTGGTAAATGCAGCACCCTGCCATAACATTTTATAGTTGTGCTTTTGTAGATTGGCATACATAAAAAGGCATCTGATGAAGTAGAACATTATGAGACAACTCTTGGGAATGACCAAGTAGAAAGGACTGAGAGAAAAAAATCAGGAAAATTGAAGCCAAGGAGATCAGAGGGGAAGATATATTGCAACTGTTATTCATCTTTCCAGATCAGAGACAGCTTTACATGCAAAAGAACTACAAAATTTGGTCCTGAAGAGAATAACAATACATTAGGTTTAGAAAATTTAAAAAAGGTGATTTAAAGCTGAACACTTTCAGAGTGGTCATATACAGGTTGTTTTTTCACTGTGTTCTGCTGTTGCTACTGAACTGTCTACCAACACCTCCCCTGGTGTGAGATTTAAGAAGTAGAAGAATAGGCTCAGATCCTCCATCATTAGCAGATGTGAGAGCTCTAAAGCTATGAAAATAAGGGAACTTCTGCAGGAGCTACCGAACTAATCTCAGAGTTTCAGGAGATACTGTTCAGAAGGGATGCTGGTTTCACTGAGTCCAGATTCCAACTACTGTAGAATGGAGGATATTTCAACTCAGATGTCAAGGGGAAGTCTGATTAACTTGTAGGGCTACCACACAAGAATCAAGAAAATACTGCTTGGATTACACAAATAGTTACAGCTTTTAAATTACAAATCATATTTCAGATAATCGAGTATTGATTACTTAAGACTTCTGAGAAAAAAGCTGTTAAATTGTTTCTCATATGAGGAAAATATAACTCTGTTTTAGACTTTAATTCCCATAGAACCCTATACCAAAAGGAACAGGAGGACAGAAAAATGAATGGTGTAATCCTACCCTCCCACCAGTTAACATCCTGATTTTGCTCTCCAATTCCTAGCATGAAAACTTTAATATTTCATCCTAGATTGTTCCTCACTGTTTTAAAAAAAAATAAGAGCCCTGTTGTAAGACAAATATTGAAACTGTAGAAGTAATTTATTACAGCACTGCTGGAGTTATAACAAAGCTGGGGGGAAGGCTCATTTCAGAGCCACAGACTCCAGAGGATCAACTACCACTGATTCCTCTGAGTTTTGCCTTAAAAATTTATATCCAAAGGCTCTGAGCAAAATTTGCAGTGACTTCAATGAGGCCAAGAAATCACGTCTCCAACACAGTTTAAAATAAATCCCATGTGCGAAATGCAGAAGAATTAAGAATTAAGTCCAAAACTTGTTTTTCAGGACCGCTTTCTGCGGTTCTGTTCCACTTTGGCTGTGGGTGTTCTGTTTGGTTTTGACCCTTTCTGGATACTAAGAGGAGAGGCAGGGTTGTCACTGGACTGCAGCAGCGAGCTGGGGTTTGTCACTGCAGTGGGTCAGCTCCTTTGGGGTGCAAAGGCTGAGCAGCTCAGCTGCTTGCTCTTCTCTAACAAAATGGGGTTATTTTTCTGTATTCCATCTGAGCTGCTGGTTTCTCTGAGTGCAAAGCAAGCTTTGCTAGTCTGAAATTTTGAATCTTTTACTAGTTTGCTGTGCTTGCTACTCTTACTGCAGCTATCAAATATCTTTCCTGTGTTTTACTTTTGTCTGGTGCTTGAAATTTGTTCCTCCTACAGCTGCTTGCATCATAAACAAGCAAATGCCTTAAAACTTCTGCAGTTCCATGAATGCAGATGTTTTACGAAGCTAATTACTGTATATGTAACAACTTAATTATTTAAATGTGCATAAAGGTGATAACTCTCAGAAGTAAGTATTAGGAAACTAATATATGAAAAAGATATGTAAATGCTACCCCATCATGAGAAGCAAAAATATGGATAAGTATGTCAGCACACAGACTGCCAAAAAGAGATTATGATATTGAAATGCATTTTTAGAAGTCAATTTTTTCTTCTTATCTGACCAATCTTTATATTGAAAACATTGCCTACATTCTGAGTCATGTTTGTCAAAAATCAAATGTAGGAAAGCCAGATCAAAACAAGAATAAAACTGAGTTTGAAGAAGGAAGAAACTTAAACTGTCTTAAGAGAAATTCACAAAGAATCAGCAAAGACTTGGAAAAATCAGTGATCACAGTGTAGCCAAGGCAAAAGGCAGGCAGACTGGAGGAAGTCTGTGTGAGCAGGGCCTGCTCTTACACTTTTAATGAGGAACTTGGTGCAATTGTCTAAAATAAGTAACACACTAAAAAATGGGGAAATTTCATAAGGAAATCCTCATCCATTTCTTGCCCCTTGCTACCTGTTTCCACAGAGTCTCTAAAGATGCAGGAGAACAGGGACCATACTGTTTATTAATTACACAAAGGCAGCACCTTCTGAAGGATTTGTCAAACATTTAATTACATCTCAGAGTCGGCCTCACTTCATGTTTGTCCCTTTTCACAAGAGGCTTTTGGAAGGAGAGGTTTCTGCAAGGTCATCGTGGGACTGAAGAACTTTTCTCAGAAGGGAGAGGAGCAGGACAGGCAGGAGCATCCCCAAAACACTCAGATGGATCCCTCCTGGAGCTCATCCCAGTGCCAGCAGTGCCCAGCTCTTGGATCCTACAGGAAGGCTGTGCATTTGGGAGGAATGAGGAAGAATTCCCTCTCTGAGGCTCTGGTTGGTATAGCTCCCAAATCCCAGAGGGACAAGAGGTCCTTTCAAGCAGAAGTCATTCAGCAAGGGCTGCCAGCCCTGTGCAACATTCCAGTAATGCTGCCTTGGCATTCTGCTGTTCCAGTGCTCATACCCATGGCAGGAAAAACCATGGGAAACTTGCAGAGGGATGGTGAAACAGCTACAAAGGTGTCCAGAGACCTGAAAAATAAGCTTTGCACACATAAGCAGGAAATTCAACCTATGTGCTTTGGCAAAACATGTTAAGTAATTCAGGAACCAGATAAAGTAGAATACTTTAAATAGAATAATAGAATTTCTAAATTAAGGGGCCATTTAATTCAAATGACAAAATGAGAAAAAATAAACACACCAAAAGGTGACACTACAAATTTAATCTTTTTTTCTTAAATATGTCATCACCTATTGGAATAGATTACCAACAAAACTGATTAATTTGTCAACAGCCAACACCTCTAAAGTGAGGCCAACTGCATTTCAGAAAAAGGGACAGCTGATTGGAAGCTGAGAGCAGCAGTTTAGGTCAGCTTTATGAGTAAAAAGGATTTGGTGTAACCTTAAAGCCACCAAATCGCTATGAAGCACATGATTTCTGTCCAGATCCTTCCCCGTCATGAAAATGTTAAGGTGATTTAGTTATTTGGTCAAGCTTTCCTGCCTTTTCAAAAGTCACATGCCTCAAAAAAAAAAAAAAAACCAACATTTTAAGAAATGCATCAGGAGAAAGTGATTTCACATTAGTGAAAAGGCAGAAATTTCTAATCTATGATTTTTCTATTTCTTTCCACAATAATTGCTTTTTCTTTAAAAAAACCCCAAATGGTTAAATTGAGCTACTCCATTAGTCATTTCTAATCACAGCTCTTAGCTTTCAGACTTACCAAGAAAAGGATTAACTTAGTCACCATTGCAAACCAGTGTCTGCATAATCTCATAACCTGGGAATGGGAAAGCTTGGTAAATAAAATCTCAGGGAGCAGAGTTTTCAGTCAGATCTGTATGGTTTACAGAGGTGCCACTGATGAACACTGTGGTCTAAACCTGCCACTATCTAAGCCCCCCAGGTACAGGCAGGCCACCAGCAACCCTTTTCCTCCTTCTCCTTGGGTGAGGCTTAGGTTGTGGTTTTTAAAAGATAAGTTCTGCCAGATTTCTCAGCAGCTGTTTCAGACCTGCCAGCAGTGCAGGGCAGAGTCTTGCACATACAGTGGCAGCAAAAGCCACTTTAGGTGACCCCAGGGAGGGCAGGACTCCACTGGCAGCCGGAGCAGCCCTGGCTCCTGCTTCCCTGGGCAGTGCCACCGACACACTCTGCCCTCCTGGGGGGGCAGGAGCAGGAATTCCTCTGGAATTCCTCTGGAATTGGGACCCAGCCTCGTGCTGTGGTCACAGGGCTCTGAAAAGGGCCCTTCTCTGCTGTCCCCCAGCCTGCCCAGTCCTCCATCATGGCCAATTATATAATTACTGTATATGCAACAACTTAATTATTTAAAGGTGCATACAACTGATAACTCACAGAAGAGTAGGGATTAGGAAACTAATATATGAAAAGTATATGTAAATGTTACTCCATCATGAGAAGCAGAAGTATGGACGTGTATGTGAGCACATGGACTACTCCCAAAAGGAGATGATGACATTGAAATGCATTTCAAACATTTTGAAAGTCAGTTTCTCATCTGATCCCCTGCACTTCCCAGCAAGACTCTGGTGCCCCCCTTTGCTCAGCTGAGCCCATTCCCTGCTCTGCACACAGGATCCCTTCCACCAAAGCCCCTGTGAGCTGCCAGGACCACCAGCATGAGGGGGATCCTGCTGTCAGACAGCACAGGGTGGGTGGACAGGAGGAGCTGCAATTCTGTGTTTTGAAGGCCTAGATTTGTGTTTGGTCATCTCCATGGGTCACAGAAAGGGAGAGCTGCAGCCTTGTCTCATGGACAACCCTCCAGGGCACCCAGAGAGACAGGCATGGGCTCAGGTACAACTAGCAGGAAATTAAAGGAATGGGAGAAGGAAGCGTGAAATTGGTTAAAAATATAGGTAAACATGCAACATAGCACATTTTGTTATGCCACTGTGTCTCTGCATAACAATGTGAAAATAATAGAAGGGTTAGTGAATAAAAACTAAGTTTAATGTTTGTGCTGGTTTGGGCTCTCCAAATCTGCCATTCTAAAAGTGTTGAACTGATGAAAATTAATGAGTGACTTTATTCAGGGCTTTGACAAAAGATTTCAATTTCACATTAAACTTGTCTGTATGGCAATATAAGATTTTTATGCTGCAGGGATGTCACAAGCACATTTTTATTCTCTCTGCTTTAATTAATATGATCATCCAGAGTCTACTTTCTTTGAAATAAAATACAGGTGTTACAAATCTAAAATGATTGCAAAGGAGTGTCCTAAACCAAGCTTCATGAAATAATTGAAATGCTTTCTTTCCATATTCCATTTCTGAGCTAATCTACTCAGAAATTATCTTGAGAAGAAGGAATACCTGTAGTTCTTCCAATTTATTTGTATTCCTTTCAATACACAGCATACAGGTGATACTGCCCAGGAACTTCAGTGTAAGAGCAAAATGTAGAAGATCTTGCGTAATGAAAGAGCTTATTCCACTCAGAAGGAAAATTGAAAATTGAAAACTAAATAAATGCAGTAAAGACTAAGTCTAGACTTGAACAGAAGATTTTAGTTCCTTGAATTCACAAACCTAATTTTTTACATATAAGAACATTTGTTTTAAATGAATAAAGTTGGAAAATATTTTTTTTCAAATATTGCTGTAAATTACACCAGCAGAGTTCTCCAGCAGGAACAACAATGACCACATCAGTCTTGCAACAGTGCTGGGGCTTTCCACTCTGCTCTTTGTGTTAAAACCTCGGGCAATGTTTTCTGCAATTGTCACTGTCACCTGAATATTTTTTCTTAGGTGAGAAAGATGAGGATTTTTTTTTCTGAGTCTTTCCCTCTACCTTTCCAAAGAAAAAAAATAACACTTTACTTTCTGTGGTCGGTTCAGGAGCATCTTGGAGCTGCCATTAGATTTGGAGATTGCAAAAGAACAGGATCTGCCTCCACAATCTGTGTGGGGGTCATGGAATGACAGCTCCAGCAGTGACATTTTATGGCTTCTCTTTTCCAATTCATTTCCAATTTATTAGGACAGAGGATAGCACTACCCTGCCTTCAGGCACAGCCAAACCTCACATCTCCCTGGAGAAGTTACCGGCAAGTTCATGAAGCCAGGCATAAACCAATTCATTATTGCAGTAACTAAGCACTGCAAGAGAAAAATATCCTTCCTACTTTCCCAGTGGAAACTCCTCAGTCCCAAGATGAGACTGATCCAGAGACATACTTTGATGATGAGGGTAAAACTCCCTAAAATCAGTGGGAATTCTGTTTACCAAAGGAAAAGGGACCACGTCTTGAGAGCTGAGCACACATGATCTTCCCTTTTCTCAGTGCTGGGCTGCTGATTGACACTGCAGGGTTCCTCATCTTCCCTAACGATGTCTTACAGAGTGAAGTAGTAAATCTCCTGAATTTCCCTTCTTAATTTACATTCTCCAGTCTAACCTCATCGATCCCCATTAAAACTCCAATAAAGGCAATCCTGTAGTCATCATTAGAAATCATTATATACATTCAAGCTTCTTAAGGATCTCCAGATTTTGCTTTGTGCTATGAGACCACTGCTGGAGAGAAGAGCTGAATATATTGAAAAGTAAAAATAATCAGTGGGATTTTTCCCTTTTTACAGTAACTAATGCTAACCTGTCTCAAAAGATTTGGAAAAGATAACCTGCTTTCTGAATACAGGAAAAGAAAGATACTTGAAAGGGATTATAATCTTTTTGATATCAGAGACAAAAATTACTGACTTGCACTCTGATTTCTAGACGAGAATTAAAATTGATGCACAGTTCCTTACAAGCCCAGGTATTCATAGTAATTTAAAATTCATCTCTCTGTGAGCACCAGAATCCACTGCCCTGAGTGTGCAGACCAGAGGAAACAGGAGTCTAACTGATTTGTCAAAATAATCTTCAAGTTTAATTTTCCATTGTTTATTATAACCATAGCCATTTCAAGCAGTGTGATAAATCTGCACATGTGTAAACCTCTGATTCCAAGGAGTAAAACTCAATAGATTGCAAATACTCAGCTTCAGAAAAAGCATTTACTTAGAAATACAAATCTTTCCTTCTAAATAAAACTAGGGTCCCTATCATTAAGGACATTTTAAAGTATATTCTCATAGCCATATTTTTAAAAGTCTTAATTCTATCTCTGTTTTGGAGTTCCTAAAAAGGGCCTGGAGCTTAAGTTCTGTGTATTTTGAGAAAGCTTTGTCACAGCACTTCAAAGATTTTGCCTCCTTTTTCCAGGTACTGCCAGGGTCAGTACCTGGAATGTGAGAGCAGGGCTCCATTTTGTGCTCCCCGACCTGCTGTCCCCACTCATGGGAGGAAAGAGGAGGGGAATTCTGAGCTGGCTGGGAGCAGAGGCTGAGGCAGAGAGACCTCAGTGCCTGCTAATGGCACCTTGGCTAAGCTGTAATACATAATGAAACTAAATTGAGTAGAGGCAAACTTAATTCCAGTATGTGTGAGCACATTAATTTTTGACTTGGAAACTGTAGGAGCAGGATAGGTACATGTGGGAGCAAAAGGAACAGGAAGAGAATAGAAGAAAAAGGAATGATATAATTATTATTTAGCAACCCTCAGATCAGCTTGAAAGTTGCTAAGCACTGTAAAACCTCAGTGTAGGCGACAATTCCTGTATAAGCATTTCAAAATCTCGAAAGGTATCACAAGGAAAGCTGTAAGAGGGAAAACACTTAGTTCAAAGCTTTCCCTTCTGTGTCAGTGGCAAAGGAGTGCTTTGATTTGCTTTATGGGCAATAAATAACATGAAAGCCTGAAAGATGCAGCAGGACTGACAAGACTGCCGTCCTCACAGGACAGTACACACAGCTGATCAAACACACTGGCTTATTGCCTCCTCTGCCTTGAGTGCTCTCCTACACCTGGGTATTCCTGCTTGGAGAAGAAAAGGGTGAAATTATAAATCATATCTAGCAACACAATGGTTTTGGCACATCCTACACATTAATTCATGCAAAGATTTCATAGAACTACCTGAGTACCTAAAGAAATGGGTGAGCAGCATCTGCAAATTATTATTCCTTTTGCTGCAGAAGGAAGTGCTGCCTTCCAGAGGCACTGAATTCTAAAGGGGCAGAAAGCAGGGAGAGCACCAGGTCTCTGACTGCCTCTGGTGAAACGGCAGCCACCATCACTCACAGCAGCAGCCAGAGAGTAAACCCAGAGTTAGCATGGGTGATCCTGATCCTATCTCTACAGAAGAAGGGATTTTTGTGCCCTAAAGGGTTCTGAACTTCACCTCCCTCTCCTGCTCTCCAGTGTCATTCCATTACCTTTAGTGTTCTTTCCACAGCATCAAAAGTCTTTCAAGGTAAATACACTTCCCTGTGCACTCCAGCAGGTGAAGTACCATCACATTTTATTAGAGTTATGAGAAAAACTGCAGGTCTGTGTACCTGGTTAAGAGCGTGGTTTACACTGCAATGTAACATTCAGTGATGTTACATTACCAAACACTAAGCAACCTGACAGATACATCTGTTAGAAGTATAATTACGCAGGATATCTTGTACTGGTGTCCCTCTCTGTTAAAGAAAACAATGGATTTTCATTCAGAGGGGCACCTTGGAAGATTAATGGTGGTAATGAAGCATGAAATATTTCATTGCTAGCATGGTTGATCTGAAACAGAGGAAATGATCATTTCACCCTGGAAAGATAATCCTTTGAGGAAAATTTTCAGTGAAATAATGTATTTTCCTATCTCATCCCGCATATGTCAACAAAGAAACTATCAGTGTTGTGCTTACTGCAATAAAGGACAGCAAGAAAAACAAAATATGAAATGCAATCAGCACAGGCAAAAAAGAGATACACAGTGGGATCAGCAGGAGGGAGAGAGAAAGGCAGGAATACTGTGACAAGAAGCAACAGCATAAGGAGCAAAGGAGGCCAGAGACCAGAAATTCAGCCATGAGGAGAGAAGGTGGAAGGACCTGTTCAAATAAAAACATTTGGGGGCAAGTTTTAAAGTGAGACATGTGAGGTGTTTGTCAGAAGGAAGTGGCCACAGAGGCAGCTGGACAGCAGCAAAGGATGCCAGGGCAGGTCCTGTGCTCCAGAGCTGCCCCTGTCACCCTTGGGGACAGCCCCAGGACCAGCCCCAGCTCCAGACCTGCCCTGTCACCCTTTGAACCAAATTTATATCTTGAATGGGCTCTGCCAAACTAACACAGCGACCAGTACATAGACCTGTGTATATACACAAGAAAAGCAACATTAAAAAAAAAAAATTTTTTTTTAAGTACAGCCTTCTCTAGCAAACACTGGTCTCCATACTGAATTAAAAAAAAATCCTTTGATAACAACTTATTAGAATCATCCCCTCAGGTCCTTACCCATGCTCTATCTTCAAAGAACACTCACAAGCCTTTCATTTTTGATGGATAAGCCATTTGATCAATATTTTCAACACTAATCAAGACCAAGAACAATTTCATTTCTACCCTTTCCCTAAACTGAATTGGAATCTAAGGAAGTGCATCTCCCAGTTACTTTGGTTGTGGTAAGCAGATTCACTGAAGGAGATGGAGGTTTTCAGGGGCAACTAATGCTGTTCAACAGATAAGACTTTATCTCACATAAATATCAGTACAGCAGGAAATGCTAAACTTTCTCTAGGAAAAAAGCCCCATTACATAAATTTATTTCTAGATTCTTTTTTTTTAATACCTAAGTGCCATTTTGTTACTTTAACTGATGTCTGCTGTTGTCCTGATAATTTTTTTTTCCACAAAATATTCTATGCTGACAATATTCTTGGTGTGAAGCACCAGCTAGAATCAGAGAACTGGTCTATTCTCATAATCTCTTTCCGGTCTGTGTTCATTCCAGGAAATACCTTTTCCATAAGAGGTGAACCTTGTCCCTTGTCTGGGAGGTTGTATGAGCGTGGGGACCGTCACCTCCCCTGCCCAGTGCTACCAGGAGGTATAGAATAACTCTATTCACACAGCCAGCAGAGGCTGTGCCTCCTGAGCCAGCAGTGGGACATTCCCTGGGGCTTTGCCTCAGCCTGTGCTGGCAGAGCCGTTTCTCTCCTCAGAAACAGGTGACACCTCCTGAGCTTTTATTTGCACGCCAGTCTCAGACATGGGAGATGGCACAAGTTCACGTCTGCCATGAGCAGATGAGAGATCTCTGTTACAGAACATTTTATAAGTTTTTCAGCATGTTGCTAAAGCTTACAGACAATAGTTCCAGACAATCACTGAAAGCACATGTATACCTGCTTCAAACAATGCTTGCTTGTTTGCTTTCTATTAACAATACATAATACTTCATTATGAATCTCAAACATGTCACTAGTGGACATGAAATAGCAGAGTGGATTCAAATCACAACAGTGAGGTTTTCCCAGTGAGGCAGAAAACCTTTTCTTTCAGGGTTTGCAACCCTTTTTTAAGGTGTTCCCATACAGGTTAACATGACTGGCCAAAGGAACCACCTCTCTGGTCCCATTGGTGGGACAAGAGAAAAACACATTCAGAACAACTGTGTGACATTGTTTTGAGAACCAAAACATATTTACAAAAAACAGTCCTTGAAAGAGAATGTTCCCAAAAGATTTTCACTTGGGAGTAGATCAGGCATTGTCAGGCTGAAAAACTCTCTCAGGATCAGAAAGTCATGTCCACAAAAACCTTCTGCTATCTTGGTAAGCATATTTTTCTGCAGCCTTAAGGTCTATCTTTGCCAAACCTAAACACTCAACTGTTCTTTCATGTCCTTGCATATTGCATTATTGCATGTTCTTTACTTTCAGGCCTTGCAGCTAGCTCTAAGTTCTCTGTTTTTTCTTTCCTGAGGCCTATTTTCCCAGCTTCTGAAAATCTTCTCAATTTTACTGTTTCCCACACCTGTGCGGCTGTGATGTTTTGTTTGCTCCAGCCATGTAGCACTCTCTGTGCTGGCCCAGCCCCAGGTGTGAGCAGGCAGCACAGCTTCACTCAGCACTTCTTGTGGCAGCAGCTTTCAGCTCTCTCTAAGCAGGCAGCTTCTGTGGCAAGGAAAACTGTGTTTGCCCACAGCAGGATGCTCCCCCTGCATAGTCCCCACTTCTGCGTCACACAGCCACCAGGACTGTGTTGCTGCCAGGGAGAGAATAAGGAATGAGCTGCAGAGAATATCAGTATGGCTGTAAAAATGCACTGCCACACTTGACTGGAAGAAAATGCAGCTCAACTATTGCAAGCTCTGTGGCAATTCCACAGACTTGTCTTTGGCTTTGAGAGAGGCATTTTGGCTTTATCCCTCTGCAGCAGACACTTTAAAACCTGTCATACAATCTGAGGGCTTTTTGATAATTTATTTCTTCCCGGGACATTACAACAGAAAACACACAGAAGTTCCCTTTCCCGAACATCTCCAGAGCTAACAGGAGCTTACTGAATGCTGTGTGCTGTGCAAACACAAATTTAAGACAATTTTATAGGGCCTGTTATTTACCCAGCTAGAAGAGCTTCTTTGTTAGAGGATGGCACTGTAATTACCTGCTTTTATCTTTAATAGCTTGAGTCAGTGGTTAATGCAGAGGTGACAAATCACTGAAATGCCTGACAGCTTATGGCTTTTGGCACTAAGGAAGGTTTCTTTTCTTTCCTATGCCTTGTGTATATCATATCTCCTTTGCATGTCTTCTGCATCTCTTCATGCACATCCCCATTCATAGTTAAACATACCTGGTCATAATGTATTCACATACAATCAGTTACCAATCTCTGTTGTTTAGTGATGCTGCCTGTTTGGAAAGTGGTGGAACAAGGAGAATGTTTCTAACCAAGGAGTACAGCAGTAAGGACTTCAGTCTCTTATGTCCATTCTGAAACATCAGCCAGGGAATAAAGATGAAAGTACACATCTGCTTGAATCTGCCAGCCATTGGAAGTTTGGGGAACTGCCTGTACCCTCAGCTCCATTCCAGAAAGTGGAATCAGAAATGCCTCAGGCCAGAAGCAGGAAAATGCTCTGCTTTCCCTGCAAACTGCAGCACCCACATTCCTCTTGCATCACATTACAAACACACAGACCAAGGACCTGTCTCCAACACTGGTGCTGCCTGTGTCTGCCCGGGCTGCAGAGCACAGGCCTGTAAACACCAGGAGGAGAATGCAGAGCACACTGCCAGGTTTTGGCTGCCCTTCCCTATCAGGAAATACAGCCAGCTGAACTCCACTATTTACACAGAGCGTGGGATTCACCCTGTGTGTGAGCATAATTTGCCCCATACGTTGAGTTTTAATTGCTCACCCTCCTGCCCCATGCTCACAAAAACACATACCGCCCATCTGAAGTGGAATGAAAGCCCTTGTGTTGTAAGAAGCCAGTCACTTTTGGAAGCAATGAGTAGCAACTGTTAAAACAAACCAAACTCCATTGCAAATCCACCGTGAAGCAAAGAAGCAAAAAAAAAGAATGAAGCAGAAATGACCTTATCCATAACTACAGCCATAAGGCTAGTTAGGATTCCTTCTGAGTAAAAAATAGAGAAGAACAACTGGCAAATGTCAGCCTCTTTATTGTGAACCGTTTTTAGTAGTGAAACAAAAATTACCCTTAGATCTTTTTTCAAAAGCCCAAACCATTCTCTGTATTAGAGGCCCTTCCATTTCTTTTGAATAATTATCAAATTATGGCAACATCTTTTCTCTTCAGTACTAAAAGCACATGTTTCAGCCTTAATGACTATATGCACACTATATTTGTCTTCCACAAACACTTGATGTTAAGCTAGTTGGGGCATAATGTTGTGAAATATAGTGAGCAGAAAAAGAGGAGGTAAAGTTGAGCAAAAAGAACATTGAGTTCAAAGGTAATTGTTTCTGGGTGATACCTGCAGTTTTTCATGTCTTCCTTTAGAAATGCTAAAATATGGAACATTCAAGCTCAGTAAAATAAATTCTGAAACAAGTTCATGCAATGCTCGTGTCACTGTTTAAAGCCAAGATCATGCTCTTCAATCTTGCATCTGCAGTGCCTATGGATAGAGAATACAGTTGTCCTTAACCTGACAGATGTCAATGGGGGTTTTCCAAAGTAATAACTTCCTAAGTCAAATCCTAGCTTGCTGCAAATCTCTGAGGCTGCAGTAAAGTTAACAGAATTGTGCCATTTCATGCAAGCCTGGGCTCTGGCACAATTTAATCCAGACACTTTAATCTTTCTAGCCAGCAGTTCAAATAATGCATGTTTTTACAAGGCACTAGAGCGAAACAGGGGCAGCTTCTTACCTTGGATTTTTTGCCTCTTCTATAGTTTTGGTCATTTATTCTTTGATATTCTTCAGTTGTGCATCCTCAAGTGTACCCCCATCTATTCTTGAAGGCCAGGGCTTTAAGTCCAGAGCTGTTATCCCTCCCAGCTAGACTCAACAGCTGTTGAGTCCTTGGGACAGTGATGAAGCACAGCTGATTTTCCCTGTTCATGACATAATGAATTGCCCTTTATGGGAAAAGGACATTGTTCACATGTCCACATCCTCTCTAGGTAAGTCTCACAAAAAAAGACCAGATATTGGGTTTTGTTGTGGGTTCTTGTGGGTTTTCCCCCACTGACTTCCCTGTAAAGAAACTTGTGATTGTGATCTCCAGTCAGGTTTGGCTGTCCAAATCCTTCCCCTCTTCCATTTGTCCAGCTTCCTGAGCTGACACAAAGCTGGGTCTTCACCACATTTACCCATCTGGCATCACTGAACCAGGAGTCCTTTGTCCCTTAGAGCTCCTGTTTCCCACTTCTCTGCTACCTGGAGATACAAATGTGAAGCTGACTGTTCCTGGTTTCCATGACCTCAAAACCCCACATCCAGCATTTCTCCCTGGAAGCACAGAGAGATGCACCAGCTCTGTGTGTCTCATGAATCTTGGTAGAAACACTCTCAGGTCCATCTAGCTGGGTACAAACACACTCAGCCTCATCAAGTTGGGTACAAACACACTCAGCCTCATCAAGCTGGGTACAAACACAATCAGGTTTATCCAGCTGTGAGGACCCTGCTTCAGCTGCTTCACCAGTCTCCATGGGGCACTCTGGGCTGGGTGATATGGAACTGAACAGGGAGATTTCTGACAGCTGGCCAGGGAGCAGCAGAGAAGAGAAGGCATTCTGCCTCCAGCCTTGCTCAGAAAAGATCCCTCAGAAGCAGCTCCAGGCGGCCAAGGCTATCTCACGCTGCCTGGAACTCCCCAGGGAGTAGCATAAACCAGAAGCATCAGATGAGGGTTTTACCATGTGAAACACATGGGGATTCCACTCAGCCACGAGTTTAAGATCAGAATATGAAAGCTAAACAGAACGTGCCATAAGGTACAGTAAAAGGTCGAAATTCGTATTGGAAAAACTGGGAGTGATGATGCTTGCTTGCCCCAGAGGGTTGTTATGAAGCTCAGAAAAGTTCTGCCAAGGGTTATTACTGCTAAAGAAAGCACCCTCCAGTATCTCCTGCAAAAGTGTGATTTACAGAACATGCCACAGAGCAAACCAGAGACAGCTCTGAGAGTTGCAGAAACAGCAGCACAAAGGGTGCTGCTGGCAGGGAGCTAAAGCCTGTGGTAATGGCTTCTGCAGAAAGCAAGACTGGGTTTGTGAACAGCTGTCCTGGCTTTACAAGGGCGCTAACAAACCTTCCAGCACTTTTCCTACTGTGTTCAGTGAGCATCTGTCCTACTGTTGGGGGTTAGGTGTCCTTTTTTGTTTCATAGCTAGTGGAATTTTTCCCATTTAGCTGAGAGAAAAGCCTTGACGGTTGGTACATCTTCGGTGCTTAAAAAAGACAAAGAATCGGCTGGGCCCGGGTGGCAGCTGAGGAGGGGAGCAGGGCTCCCTCCTTCGGCGGGAGAGTGGGACAGACACTCCCNCTCCTTCTCCTTCTCCTTCTCCTTCTCCTTCTCCTTCTCCTTCTCCTTCTTCTCCTGCATCTCCATTTGTGGCCTCTGCTCCCCTGTCCTGCCAGACGTGCTGCAGCCCCAGCTGCCACCGTGGAGCTGCTGCTCCATCCCATCCACCAGCCCGGGATTCCTGCCCATCCCTGCCATTCCAGCAAGGTGCTTTCCTCAGAGCCCTGCAGGAGCTCCGGGACTGAGTGCCAGCTGAGGGGTTTGTGAGGCACCGCCTCTCCTCCACTTTTCCCGTCTCGGCTGAGATGGGGTCCCTGTTCTTTTCTGTTGTTAATACTGTAGTTATTGTTGTCGGTTTACCTTATTATATATATTAATAAAGAACTGTTATTCCTATTCCCATATCTCTGCCTGAGAGCCCTGTGTTTTCAAAATATAGTAATTCGGAGGGAAAGGGTGAGGGCTTACATTTTTCTTTTTCTTCATTTCAAGGAAGGTTCCTGCCTTCCTTGACAGATACCTGTCTTACAAACCAAGACACCTACACCTTGAATGCTTGCTGGAAATGGGAGTTTTACGCAAGATACTTCCCCCTGGGCTTGCAGATACATGGATTATGTATCTCGTGACAGCACCCAAGAAAGTCACAGCTGAAATCCCAGCGAGCCTCTTGAAGTTCCTCTTCTTGCTGCTTTAGCTCAAGGCAGCAATAGATCACTCAGATTATATCCCTGAAGCTTCCTTTAAAACATTATTACAAACATAGAGGACATTTTCCATTTTTTTCCTATGAATCCAGGAAATTGAAACACTGAGTTGAAGACTATAGCTATCATCCTCAACACTCCATTCCTTAAATATGATGCTCATTGCTATTTCAAGTTACTCCGAGCTGATATTCCATCAGAAAACAGATTCAGGATACATCAAATAAACTTTATAAGATGAGAGAAATACAACGGTGATACAGCATTTATAACAACTGCTAGAAATGAAAAAATCCACAGTGGCCTAACTCATGATGAGAGTCAGTAATAACTCCAATTCAGTGCCAGGCAGAGATGTTATTAACTTGTGACCCAGTAAGCTAGCAGCTGTGAAATAATGAGTTCACTTAAAAAAATAAAGAAAAAACCCAAACCCCAACAAATCCCACCCAAAAAATTAAGACTGAACACGTTGCTGATAAAATGTTTACACCCAGTTTACCAATTTGTGCAGTAATGATGCTCAGAGTTTGTTTCTCAAAAATGGCTTTGAGATGCTAAATGCAAAACAAGAATTAGAAGACTTGAAAACAGAGAGCATATAATTGCTACCAAAAAAGAGAGCATATAATTGCTACCAAATAGCTGGTGCTACTAGCACCAGCATATCACACACACCCAGAGAAATCCATATGGCCATGGCTATTTTCAGCTATTTCAGCCCTAAATTCCCTTGTGTCCTTTCTTCGGAGCTGATGCTTCTCAATGCCATCTCTAGTAACTGCATGCACAGCACGGAACGGGGCCACTCTGAACTCAGAAGGGAAGGAAATCAGCAGTTTGGGACCTGAGAGCATTGTCTGCAGGAGGAGAAGCACAGAAACACCCAGGAAGGTCAGGAAGCAGCAGGTGCCAAAAGAGGACTGGGCGTGGAAGGTATGAGAGAACAATGGAGACCAAGGTCACTGCTTTGGGGTGGGATGAAACAGAAGAGAAAAATGTCCTCCAAAACTCCCTTATCCAAAGACCTCTAGATTCCAGAAGGAACAAAGAAGAGGCCTGGATTCAGTGGACCTACCTGAGTCCATGTCTGACTTAATGGGTTTTTCAGTTTGTTGCAAATTGCTGCATGTCACAACTCATTGACATTTATTTTTATGATTTAGTCAGATTCCTGCTCTGGAAACCTTACTTGCCCCAAAGTTGCTGTTAAAGCCTAAAAAACCCCCAGTTTCCTAGTTCATATCAGTTTTTTCAAAGACTGTAAATAAAGAAAGTTGGTTTCTTTATTTTTTTAAAAAGCAAACATTTGTTTTTCTTCTGATTTTCTTGTTTTTTCTAATAGAAAAAGCTAATCAAACAGTGTTTTCAAATATTTTAAAATACTGAAAACCCGTACATCATATGATTGGAGTTTTGGAGTTTCCACAGTGTCTAAACACAAAAACTGGGCATTGCCCTTTTTTCATCCCCAAACTTTGATTCTCACTGTATGACCAACTATGACAAACTTTGTAAAGAAAAGATATTGAGGTCAGACCTTACCAGGGCTCTGTTCTCATGGAGTTGAATGGAAACTCCTGCTGATGTCTGATGAGCAGAGGAAGCTGGAAATGTGTGTCCTCATGTAAGCAATGCAGAATGGAGGAGATGCTGCCAGGGAAGAAGCTGTGATACTCTGAAGCACAATAGAATTAATAAATGTAAGAACAAGTTGTCTTGTTCTTACAAAGAGCAAGAATAATTGACCAAACTGCAAATTGACAGCCAGACCTGAACTTTCTCAGGGAATAGAAGGCTGAGAACTGGTGTTTGTTTTGCTCATTATCTTTTCCTGAATTCATGGAACCCACGGCTAATGAGAGGCTCAGTCTGAAATTTCCAATCTGGCAACTTTTTGAAGGCAAAAGCACCAACAAGTTACAGGTAAGGAGACTTGTACAGCTAAAGAGGATGTGAAATTGAAACTTTTGAAATATAGTCTCGTGTCTGATGTGAAAACCCTTTTTGAGATGGCATTGCTGATAGAGCAGAAATCTGGAGACAGGAGAAACTCATCTCTCCTCCTCTTTGTGTCTTTCCTGAAGAAGCTTCCATCCCCACATGGCTTCTTGGCTTTTCTGTGGCTGCAAAGAATGCTGAAAACACGACATTTTGCTCTAGAACCCAATTTCACAGAATCACAGAATCACTGGGTTGGAAGAGACCTTCAAGATCATCAAGTCCAACCCTTGCCCTAACATCTCAACTAAACCATGGCACCGAGTGCTACATCTAGTCTTTTTTTCATGTTTTTTTTTTTTAAATTATTAATTTCTCCTTGTCTAGCCCTTGACACCTGATTTTATGAACATGTATATGTATCTTAAAGCACTGCCAGCTAGACCAGTGCCCACACAGGGAATTCTGTCAGGCCTCCAAAGGGCAGGAAGCTTAATATACTAAATAGCCCTATGCTCCAAGAAGATGTAAAGCTTTTTGAGGGCAATTTGTAGCAAGTGGCCGCATGCCAAGCAAACTTCTTTGCAGAAAGGGATTGATGTCCTTGCTGATATTCCCTGATTTCTGTGCCAGGCTCCTGCAGCAAATCCTGCAGTAAATTGGCAGCTCCACTCAAGTGAACAAGGCTGAGGTAATTGATATGTGATGGGAATCTGCTTCTTCTCATCCATGGATTTCTGTGGGCAGCCACTCACCACTAAAATCTGCTCTTGGAGAACTGAGGCAGCTCTGATTCACACATAAATATCACCACTTCAGTTTGGCTCCCTGTCCCTCAAATTACAGCCATGTTTAAAGCCAGAATGCTGCTGAGATTTTTCCAAGCCAAGGAGATAACTCTTAGTTAGAGCAGTTGGGCGCCTAGACCTCCCATAAAAATCACAGAACTCCTAGGCTGAGAGCCAACAGCCTGGAGGATGACGCAGGAAAAGAGAAAATTTGAAAAGAAAAATCAAACTCCATTCCTCACTGTTGGGACTGTAGGACTTTTGTCTTTTGGAGCAGCTCCTCAAGGTGCCAGAATGAATAAGGTGCTGTTCAAGATCCGGGCTGAGAGGCAGGCCTGGACAGAGGTGACAGACTCTGGATCTGCCACAGCAGAACTGGACAGAAGGCACAGCTGGAGGGATGAGAAGTCCAGGGGACACTTTTGGAGCCGGTGTCCTCCAGCCAAATCCTGGGGCTCAGACCTGAGTGCTCACCCAGGAGCTGGCTCATGGCATGGGCTTCACCCATTGGCCTAAAGGTTCAAGTTCCACTTCTTTGGCCACTGAACATGGTGGATTTGGAGAGCACAATGAGCATAATGCTAACCTGCTAATGCAGATAAAAATGTTTCATAATTAATGACAATAAATTTTCCATCCCACGTGCATCAACCACGGGCACCATGTTCCCCAAATTGTCTTTTAAGTGAGCCAGCCTCTAAAGAGAAGCCATTCATGCTATTACTTCTATAGCACAGGCACAATATAGCAAGTGCATGAGCTGTGAAACATTTGGAAGGAGAACTCAGAAGTCTAAACCATAAAATATCGTAAAAATATGGCTTATAAATAGATGTAAAAATATCTTCTTTAGTCTCAAGTTGTAAAACATTCCATAGATGGGATTCAGAAAGGTCACTCCTCACTTTCCAAAGCTTCTTTTTAAAACAGTTCATTAAAAATTTAGAAATAGCATGAAATAATATTATAAATACTGCCTTACTTACAAATACAGTTCTCAGTAGAACTGGAGAGGCTGGACCATCAGCTCAAAGTGCCAAGGACAACCCCTTTCCTTCAGTAAAAGTAAATAAAGCTGTGCCATAAAGACAGAGCCACTGCAGTTTAGTAGATTTGCTGTTAAAAAGTGAAACCTGCTTGGTTTCCAAGCACCTGGCTGGTGCAGTTTTATTAATTAAATGAGTGAGATAACAGCATTTACAAACAAGGCATCGCCACTAATTTGATTGTTTGTTCTTCTTACTATTTATTGTCATGATTACGTCTGAAGGGAGAGAAGAGAAATATTTATTTTTTTATCTAAACATTTCACATGCGTGGTGCCAAGTACAACAGTTGCCAGCTGTAAACCAGCAGGATATTTATAGCAGGCCCTAACAGCAGCCACTGCTGATGGAGAAAGCCCTGGCAAGCTGCTGAAGTTTCTCTGTCAATGGGTCTTAGCTAAACTGTATTGCATAAAATGCACCTTCAGCACACAGAAATTTGGGCTTGGCTTTTTCCTCCTGTATATTAGATTTTCTTGTATTTACATGCAGTGTTTCAAGCCCCTCCACTGAATTTTTAGAGAGATCCAAGAGAAACAAACCATCAGTCTGAAAGATAAAGACAATATACTCTGTCTGTTTCTATAGTTATTTAAAATCAGTTTTATGCTGGCTTTGACAGAGGTCTATTAAATCAAAAGCCAAAGATTGAAGTGGCAGTTCCAGTAGAATTGAATGAAAGCTAGAATACCTGCAGTCAAAGAAAGGGCCAAAGCCTATGTACTTCTTCAAGAGCAGATTTTTTTTAATTTGTAACAATGATTTTTAAACTGCTAAACATTCTGAGCATGGAAAGATGCCACTGAAAGGTGCCAGAGTGAGCCTCAATCCAACAGGAATTCTGCCAGCCCCTGGGTGCAGAATTCCAGCCCCAAAACTTCTCCACAGCCCTCTCCAGAGCCCTGTGCCCTGAGTGCCATCCCAAGTGACTTCTGGGGGCACATTCCCCCAGAGGGGCTCCAGCCCATTTCAGAGCCTGTCCAGGTGCCGGAGGAGAGTGGCCCCAGCTGCTCACACAGGGGCCCTTTGTGGCCAAAGGGCTGCTGTACTCTAAGAGATGATGCAGGAAAGAACAAAAACCCAGGGAAATGTGTTCTCATGGGTTCCAGCATTAAACAGCAGCAGCTGTTTAGAGACAAAATTCACATGGACACAGTGGTATTTAAAAAATCCCTCTTGATTCACCATGACTTTCTGAAAGACAGTTGGTTTTTATAAGACTGTTGTCCGATAACTCAAAATCAAAAAATCGTCAAGGCTTTCCTTGAGAAACACTGATATTTTTTCTGTAAATGTATTTCCACTTTTTCTTTTTCTTCAAGCCACTGTTGATCTCAAATATCCTCTCAAATGTAAGAATTTAAACAAGCATATGCAAGACAGTGATATTCTGAGCTGTGAATGTGTCTTCCTTACATGGGAGTCTTATTTCATACTCATTTAATGATACCTAAACCTGTATTAAACAATGCTACAACAGAGCAAAGATCTCAGCATGTCAAGAGCACAGGTTTCCAGAGGGGAGAAAAGGTCAAAATCAATCATATATATTCCACTACTTGCAAAGACACCACTCTGTCAGAGTGATGTTAGAACTGATGGTTTCAGAATAGTTACTGTCATCATCTACAAGAACCTGGTATCTCCTGGGAAAAATGAAGATCTCACAGGAAACCTTGGTCAGGATGAGAGAGGAAAGGGAACCAAGAGCTTTGTGAGAGTGCTCTGTGGTCACAAAAACAGTGCTGGGTTTGTTTATAGCATTTGGCTTGTTTTTCCAGTTGTATAAAATACCTGGTAAGAAGTGCAGTGGATTTCATGTGGCACCTGTGATTATGAATTAAAGACCTTCAACAAAAATGTTTCCCAGCTTCACAGCACTTAGTCAAATGTGACTGCTGAGCACTTTGCCTTTCCTTCCAAGCCTCAGTCACTCCCCTCTCACCAGGATACCAAGGGACCTGGTTGTGATCAACAATTTCAGTTCCTGATTTACATCCAAACTGCAACAGTTCTGCAGTTATCTTCTTTGTGTTAATAAATTTCATCAAACTAATTCAAGCTCCCCAAGAGAGAAAGAGTCCAGATCAGGGTCATTACTACACATTTCAATTTCCTGACTTTTTTTTTCTCTCATTCTGGGAAGGAATTTTAGTTATCATCCATTTTATCATATTGGAATTGGGGGAAGAAAGGTGAGAAGGAGGGAGTGGAAGAAAAAGAGAAAACCTCAAATGTACTAGAGACAATTTAGAAAAGTAGGAGGCTGGTGGGACAATTTAGTAACAGAGCTCCTTACAAGAACAGGCCATATTGCTTTTAAAAACCAACCAACCAAACAAACAAACAAACAAAACCCCCAAAAAACCCATAAAACAAAATGAAACAGAAACATCGCCAAAAAAAAACCCACAAAAAACCCAAAAACAAACAAACAAAAAACCCCAGACAAACACCTTCAGAAGAAAAACCCCAAAATTCACAGAAAAGAATGTTGGACGGAAATAGTTCTCCATTGCCAGTTGAGCAAACTATACCTTTCCAGCCCCCTCCAAAGGCTACTTTTAAACTGCAGAGATGGTTTTTTATCCTATCCCATTTTGAGGGTACTTGATCTGTTTTGTGAGACCCAGATGTCTCAGCTCATGGCACCCCCAGTTTGTGCCAGCCCCCGTGAACAGCTCAGTGCTTTGGCACCGCTTGTCAGGCCAGAGCAGCACAGGGCTTTCCAAAACAGCTTCTTGGGAAAAGCTTCTCTCTCTCATGATCCAGAGAACAGAGAAAAAGCATAAACCAAAACAGTGAGAAAAATATAAAAGAGAGAAGGGAAAAATACGCCTGAAGACAAAAGGTGTTATCCAGAGATTATAGTGGAGCAGAGGTAGTAAAGAAGAGTAAGCGTGCAAAAAACAGGGACAGTGCTGAGGAACTTCTGAGTTTTTAAATGGTCAGCAAATGGTACGGTTACATAATACAGATGAGTTAGAGGCAGTGATGGAGATAAGAGCATTGCAATTTAGGATTAGGGGAACTTTTTCTAGGACAAGAAAAGATTTTTCTGTTTTCTTACACAGCCCATTAGTTTCTTAATTTTCCAGGCATTCCAGCCAAGTGCTCAATCACTTAATCCAGCTGTAGTGGGTTTGTAACATCCTACCCTCAATACTTTCACTGTTATGAACCTCTTCTTCTTCTTCTTCTTCTTCTTC
>VWYI01042694.1:20000-28621 GCA_013399455.1 Anthoscopus minutus | reverse complement strand
ATCTTTAGTGTCTCAGTTCTTTTTCATGAGATGCATAGGTCCAAATGAGCCTTTGAACTTTTCCCACACTGTTTCTTAAGTGTTAGGTCTGTTCTGATGGCTCTTCCTGTCCCAGAAGTATATGACAAGTTCCTTTAGAAAACATGCAGTCACTCTTCAATTCCCTAGAGAGACTATAACTTTTATGGTTCCACAGCCTCTAAAACACTAATTAGACCCTTATCAACCCATGAGTTTTAATTCTGAACTTTGTAAATTTCTCAGTTAATCCAGCCTCTGTTGCTAATCATGACCTTCTGGAAACTGCACAAGCCATCACAACAATGAAATATATGGAAAACTCTTGGAAGCTGTCTCAAAAGACAGTAACGTCAGGTCAGAGAAAATCCAAGCCTGCCTTTCCTTTGCTAATCCTTTAAACACTGGGATTGTTTTTCAATAATCTTTTTCACACTTTGTAAGGATCTGCTTTTCATGTCTTGGCATCCAAAACCCACCTTGACTTCAGCCAAGGTTTTAATTGCATGTTAGTTGTTTTAAATATACCATAATACATCAGTTTCTCCTTACATTTTTAAGAATGTATAAAAGGCCTTTTTTTTTGTGCAGCAGAACATCTGAAAAGTATTTTTTTACTCTTTAGGTGATATATATATGCGTGTGCACACACATGAAAATTTGTGTAGATGCTCTTAGTGAATGACCCCTTTTTTACTGTCATTCCAAGATCTGAGTCATGCCTAAAACTTGGAGCCTACCCTGAAAAAAGTGACTCAAATAAATAATAAGATGAAGCACAGATACTGTTATAAACTGCTGGCAAGATTTGAAAAAGGTAAGCTCTTCCTAGTTTACTAGTTTTACTTGGGTCTTTCTGTGATCCTCAGTAAAAAATGTGAGGGAAACTAGGGGGAAAATTATTGCTGGAAACTTAACATACATGGCCTACTAGGCAGAGTTTAATCCACATAAGGTTTCTTAAAAGCAGTGAGCCAATAAACCTAAGTTAAATATTTGGAGTTCAGACACGTAAAGCTCCATTGAATTAGAAGTTTTACAGAATCTCAGTGCTAACATACATTTCCACACCTGGTAAAAATTCATGTACAAAACTGACTCATGTTAGAGAGAGGAAGCAGGGAAACACATTCCTGTGGTGGGGATCCGGTCCTGTAATTTTCCTGTTAATTTGTGTTTGTGGAGATGGAAAAAGGTTCTAACTAGAGAATCTAATGGAACAACTTCCTTATTATTTGAAAATCAGTGTTTTCTTTGTTGAATAGTGCTTAGGGGTAGTTCACACAGAACAGATTTGGCCTGGAACAGAAGTAAATGAAACTGTCCCTGAGCTGCTTATTTTAATTGTTTAAATGGGAGTTAAATCTCAAGCTGTGTTTTTCCTTGAAGACTGTGAGTAAGGACCAACAAAAGCAGGCACATGGACTTGTGTGGCTTGATTTCTTTCTCTGTTTATTGTGAGCCACTCACGGATTTTTCTTTTTTAGCTCAGTTTCAAGCCTATTTACAACTGGGATCTAAATGATGGTGTGGAACAGACCAATACTTCCTGCACGTTCCTAAGGTCACTTTGCTTGAAAAGTTTGGATTTTTCCCATCTATTTCTTCTTTCTCTGTCTTTTGTTTCCTTCCTCCAAAATACACTTCACCTGTCTCCCCATATTAAAGTGAACTCTTCCTTACACAACAGATTTATTTTTATTCCAATGTTGAATGGGATCCTAATTAGATAAGGGTCCCTTTAGTGTTATAGTACTACAAAACTTTAATAACAGCAACAGCTGATCTTGCAATCAAGCACTTATGACCTGTTCTTGGACATGGGATGTACATAAATTCCACTGAATTTAAGAGTTTTAATTTGTCCATGCCCTTCTCAGGGGGATTTGAACTAAATAATCTTTAATGTCCTTTCCAACCCAAATCATTATATGATTCTAGGAATGCTGATACAGATGTATACTTGAAGAACTAAATCAGATTTTTTTATATTTTGTTTCAAATAGCTTGCTTCAAAACTTTTCATGTTCATCACTGAGTTTTTTAGGGGGTGAAGGAATGAAATCTCAAAAGCTAAAATTTGTAGTTATTTTTTTAGCAAGCCCTATACAGTAACTAAAAAAAAACCCAAAAATTAAAAACACTAAACAAAAATCCAATAAGATAAAAAGAATACATGGGTGAGTGGCCCTTGCCCTAACCATATCTGGGATGAAGGCTCCCTCCCAGTCATAAGTCAAAGCTGAGCTACTCTTGGTCATACTGGGTGGCTGCTGCCTCCACACTCTTCTGTCTGCATTTCTTAGTGGGAAGAAAATTATTTCTCTCCTTCCTGGTGCACTCAAGTTGAAGGGATGGGAAATGTACTGCAAGCAAATTTCTTACAGAAATGGAAAAGACAATGCCATTATACTTTTCCCAGAAGTCGCGTGTTTGCTATTTTCTCCAATTAGTGCATGGAACTTCTTTCCTCCACATTCCTCCTACTCATTACAATTTACCCACCTTTGTGAGGCACAAAACCACAGGCCCTATCATTAATCTTCTTTCCCAAAGTGTTTAGGTCCATGAGATCTGGCTTTAATTACCAGCCATGAGAAGAACTAATTACCCTGGCCTAACAAAGACAGGATGACGGAAGAGGGGTGGTGTTGCGAGAATCTGACAGCGCACATCTTGACATATTAGATATTCCCCTTGCTACTTCTCTG
The DNA here is from genome assembly GCA_013399455.1 of Anthoscopus minutus. Taxonomy (NCBI): domain Eukaryota; kingdom Metazoa; phylum Chordata; class Aves; order Passeriformes; family Paridae; genus Anthoscopus; species Anthoscopus minutus. The sequence goes on along the minus strand of VWYI01042694.1, from coordinate 25,892 downwards.
TCACTTGAAAAGAGAGATAAAAACACAAGTATGCAGGAGTTACTCCAAGTTTACAAATGCCTCCAAAGATACCTCCATGGGAATTTAACTTTGTGGGAGTACTTGTAGAGTGCAGAGAAAACAGATAGCAATTCAACAGTGAATGCATAATCATAATGAGCTGACCAGTGACTCAAAGCTGAGCTATGCAAGCCTAAAATAAGCATTACAAATGTGGGAGTCTATAATTCTCAATCAAGGGACAAAATGTTTCACTGCTTTAAATGTAAATAAGCTACTTATCCTTCTGTCAGCTGAGGTTAGATGTAGCCATATCACTTCTAAAAAGTTTTCCTTTTATGTAGAATTGGGTTAGTTCATAATACACTTAATATCTCAAAAATATGCTTTTTTAAAAACAATATTCTTATTTAGCATGGAAGACTGGAACATTGACTTACAAATAAACACTACATTGAATGAAGCCACAGCTTGTTGAAGTTAAGGCACTTCAGTATTTCAGTCAATATAACCTGTTGTTTCTCTGATCCTTCTATGTACATAAATGAATTGACTGGCTGATTTAAAGTATCGAGTATAACACAGGAATAGCATTTAAAGGGAAGGATGTGTAAGGCAACTTTATGTTACTTAGTAACTGGGACAATAACATTAAAAATGATAAGTGAAATGGGAGCCATTCCAGGAAAAACACATCATGTCTGAGCTTGCAGCTAAAACATCCTGCAGAAGGCTTGAAAAGACTAAAAAGGCTGTAAATTCTCTTGGAGAATCTGGCATTCAGCTATTGGTTTTGGTGGTTATTGGGCTTTTAGTTGTGTTTGTTTGAATGATTGATTTTGTTTGCTTGTTTCTGATTGAGAACTGTGGCATAACACATCTGGCACAGAAGTGGCATGGTATGGAGTTTCTGCCCAGTAAGTCACCAGCTTCATCTTTCCCTGCTTTCATAGCCTGCAGTGCTTCATCTTCCACTCTGTTCCCAGCATACTCAGCAGTCCTACCCTAACTGGGAAATCTGTATGAGGGATATTACTGATGCTTGGAAGATACCACATTGACAGGTATCATCAGTCACCCCGTGATGCTTTGTGATTTTAAGGTATCTGAAGCAGTCCAAACCATGGTGTTATCTGGGCTTCCAAAAGCAATATTTCTATGCTAATGTGCTGCTCTGCCTGGTTTAACAGATACTTTTTCCTACTTGGTTTTAATATTGACTACTGAAAAACAGTGGCTCTTTTATTGCCCAGAATGGTATGCAGCAAGCCCTTTCCTTCAGAGTGTAAAGTCTGCAGAAGCTATCCTGCTGTGCCATCATATCCAAAGCATTGGATCACCTTAACTCAACTGCTAGATGTGTTGTGCTACATTATTACTTACTGCAAGGCTTTTAAAGTTTATTTACTTCAGGAAAATTTTGTCCATTTACTATGATTCGTGAGTCAATCTGTGGTATGGGATTAATTTTGAATTGTCGTAATAGCTATGGCACCTGTGTTATGAGAATTAGAAAAAATTGGCTATCTAGTGAATATTATTCACGAGAAATTGAAATTTCTTTAATTGATTTTTTTTGGAAGGCCTACCCTTTGATGCTGTTTAGAGCCAGTAGTGCTTCTAGATTATCTCATTAGTTTGGAAGAAGTGGGAGAGGGAGTGCTGTATAACAGAGTATCCTGTGAGGTTTATACATAGCATGAAAAAAGCTGTGTCATCAAAGTTCTCAGCGTTGTTTTGGGTTGTGTTTTTTAAATTCACCTAAGCTGCCCAGATTGCATAGAGAAACTATTTTCAATTCTCTTGATGCCTCCAACAATTACACCTCCTTGATGACAGACAAACTGCGTTGAAGCACTGCTGTGTCAATGGTTTATGTTTCAGCTGACTCAGCATGACTTTCACGCACACATAAAAGTAAACAGAAAAATTTTTGTTGATTTGCTGAGTGCTGTGCAACCCTTCAAGTATCTGAAGTCATCATCCATCTGAAGTTGCCTACAATAAATATATTAAGTAAAAATACATTAAGTAACACATCATCTAATGCTTTTCTAAGTCTTATCAATAATAAATGCTGCAAGTATTTGTATATTCAGGTTGCTGCTCAACTTTGTGTGACAGACCAGAATCAAATTACTCCACTATGAATGGCCTATAAGAGACCTGGGGCAGTAAGTGATGCAGGCTGTGCAATGGCAGAAAGGAATGCATGTCTCTGAGCTCAGTTCACTTGGGCTATAGGCAAGCATTTATTTTCTGCATTATATGAGAGACTCAAAGAAGTTTTACGGCCTGAGTAATGCAGAAAGCAAACCTCTCTGGTAATAATTGTCTATGAATTCCAGACTAGGGATTCCCAGTCCACAACTCCCAGCTAATCTATTTTTTCCCTCCTAATTTCCATGGGACCAATGGTCATAGGGAGTTGTGAGTTTCACATAGGCAATCACTTCTCTACTTCCTGTGCCTGAAGTTTAGTGAGGTGAAAAAGATCAACACTTCCTGTCAGACAAACTAGAGCAACATGGGAAATTTGTGTATCTGTGTATCATAGGGAAAGAGGAAGGAAGCGCGGAAGGAAGCGCGGAAGGAAGGAAGCGCGGAAGGAANGGAAGTGCGGAAGTGCGGAAGAAAGAAAGAAAGAAAGAAAGAAAGAAAGAAAGAAAGAAAGAAAGAAAGAAAGAAAGAAAGAAAGAAAGAAAGAAAGAAAGAAAGAAAGAAAGAAAGAAAGAAAGAAAGAAAGAAAGAAAGAAAGAAAGAAAAGAAAGAAAGAAAGAAAGAAAAGAAAGAAAGAAAGAAAGTGCAAGCAAGCAAGAAAGAAAGAAAGAAAGAGAGAAATTAATTTTAAAAATCTCTTAAAATCTCTTAAAGGAATAATGGAAAATGAAATGATTTTTAGAACATTGTGTAAGATTCATAAATCAGTAAACCAAGAAATGAAGTAAAAGAGTTGTGAAATATTTCTTACAGAAACAGTTTATAAATTATATTTAAAAAGGAAAGGTAGAAGTACAGGACAGAACCAGGAATGATTTCAAACAAGTTTCAGGTGTACTTTCTTCCATGACTAATTATTTATTGTTCAGCTTTCTAGTGTGCCTTCAAACTAAGCACTCCTTCAAGTTTTCTTATCTTGAACAGAAAACAAGGATTTAAAATAGTTAGCTCTAACGCCCTGACACTGAATTAACTCCTGCACATTACATGACTGTTTAAATACTAGTGTCAATAACATCTTTTTTGAACAAATAATGACATATCACCATATACTTTTCACACCATCTGTTCTAAAACAATTGTGTTTCATTGAAATGGTAAGCTATTCCAATAAAAACCCCAAGAAATTTGATCAGGAGAATTTTATGCAATATTAACAGGGTCACCAGACAGTGTGGGTAACTGCTTGATAAATATGTGTAAGAAATAGAATAGCAATTATAGCAATTAATAGCTATAGGGGGAAAGCAAAATAAGATCTATGTCATGGCAAAACACTGAAAGATTATATAGATAATTAATTTTAAAAGTAGATAATATTTTCCACCTTGGCGGGTTCTAAACCGGCAAAGCAGTCTCTGTGAAATACCTATTATATACGGGGTAGGGGAGAAATAGAGCAGCTGTTTATTGCTCTACAGCAATGCTGTACCACATGGCTTTGGAAAGGAAATGAAGAACATCATTCCTCTGTGGAAACAAGCGGGGAATTTGAGGGCGCAGCGTATTTTTACCCAGACTGATTTTTGGCCGGGCCATCAGCTTTAAGATCTTTGTTCTCGTAAATGTGACATGAAATCTCTGAAATTACCATAGGCAGCAAGGATATGTCTGTGTTTTTAAGAACACTATGTAAGCTACAGAGTTTCTGCAAACATGTGGTGCACTCAAGAATCTGTAGGATTTAGAGAAAAGGGTCCCAGAAGGCTCTAATCCCACTCCCAGTTCTCTGATTTTCTTTGGGAAGAAGCTGTTCAACTAATATACCAACCTGGCCTACTGATGCTTGAGTCCTGAAAACACATGTTGTGGAAGAAGGGTCACAAAGCAGCCCTGTCATGTGGTGCAGGAGTACTAAACACCACCACCTCTCACTTCAGTCAGCTATACAGCCTGTAGGTGTGTCCATGAATATTAAATTCACTTCAAACAGCAGGGAGCAGGCAACCTACTGCTTGAAATAAGAATGTGAGCTTACAAATCACCCACTATTGAGGGACTTTCCCCATCAGACTCCAAGCCAGCAGGTAATCCAGTTTTTACTTTGATGGTTCCTACAGTGCTGAACTGGCTTTCTTGCAAAATCTCATTCATTTAATCTCTGCCTGTTTTTGAAACACATTGCCCAAGACCTTTCCTGCCCAGGAGGTGTTTCCAAAGTTACAGTGGCCATATACTAGTTTAGATCCTGGTTTATCTTGGTTGGTTAGGTTTGGCTTGGTTTTTTCTTCACATTTTGTAAAGAGGTCTGATTATTTTTTAAATAATTTTTTTGCCTTAATTACATATCATTTTACAATGGTTTTAGTACTATACCACTAAGAACCAAAAACCCCTCACTACTATGGTTTACTTACCATTGCTTGATATCACATCATTTACCAAACTTTCCAGACAGCAATGATAAATAGCATTATGAGCCACTAAAACATGGTATCTATTCCTAACAGAACTCATGGCAACCTTGATGAAACCAGTAACGAAAAAACCAGTTTAATTTTCACCTGACCAGTGAAATTAGAAGAGGACAGATTTCCAAGAAGGTATTTTCCCATTGGGTACAAACAGAATGTAACCAATATAAAAAACACATGGGCTTTACTTAAGAATGTCTTTCCTTGTATGATTAATGTAAGTCCTATAGTATTTTATCACAGTTGTTCTAAGCTAGCCAATTTGTTTTAAGGTTCTTTAAAAGCTTAAATGTGGAAAAGGAAATGAGAGTCCTCACTTTCACAAAGTTCTCAATCTACAGGTATATAACATATAAAATCTTTCATACAAGTAGCCTACCACTAAGCTAACTGGGAAGCTGATTGGAAAGTTCTGTTCTCATTTTCAGTGGTATCTTTTTATATCACCATATATTCTCTTAAAGTTTCATATGCTTTTAAAAACTTATTTTAAAATAACAAGCTAGTTCTATGCTATACTAACATACCAGCGCTAATTTCTTAGTTAAACATTATCTGTCACATGAGCCAGTCACCACATCAACCTGAGGGTTCATTTTTGTGTGAGAACTATTCTGTAGGAGTATTTTCATCAGGATGGATTCCCTGCCTAATTTCACCACAGTAATTAAAAAAAAAAAAGAAAAAAAGAAAAAAGTTACATGCACAGATATGTAAAGCCTGTGTTTTGAAGGTGTGTGACTATGAATCAAGAAAAAATGGCAAAATACAAATTCCTAATATTAGGCTTGTCAACATGATAAATGTCTTTTACAGGCATTTTAATCTCTAGTTATTCTGATACGGTCATGGTGGAAAATAATACAAAATACAGAATCATGACAATTAAAATAATTCCTCTACTTGTAGTTACAAAACTTTGGATATCTGTATTTTAGAGACACAACTGAAGGCCATATAAAGTTTTGAATCTGTTATAAACATTGTGCATTTCAACACTGACCACTTGCCACACAGCAAATATTGCACTCTTATAATTTACATGGTATCAAAGGGAAGAGGGAGAAACAATTGTCAGTAGGGTGAGGCACTTTTTTTCTTTGTTGCTGAAATTCTATGAAATCTGACAATTTTATATTCCACCTTCCAGAGTAACTTGTAGTAATTTTTAAGTTTTGGGAACAGATAGTGTTGAGAATTTGAGAGGAGGCCTTAACTTTCAAAAAAATCTGGGCATTTATAGATAAGATTCTGGAAA
>VWYI01042694.1:0-12500 GCA_013399455.1 Anthoscopus minutus | reverse complement strand
TCTCAAATAAAAAGGAATCTTTATCCAAATTGCTGGGGGGAAATGCAATAATAATAAAGAAAGATGTTTAGGTAAGTAAATATCAACAGGAAATGACCATTCAAAAAACTAACAGCAATCAGGTCAATGCTATTCATTACTGGGACACCACACAGCTTACATTTTCATTTTTGAGAGTTGAGCTTTCTTTACCACAACAACCAGGTCAATGCAGTCTTTGCTGGGAAATAAGCGTAATAGCACTAAAGTACTTTAACACAGGAACACTGCTGTTTTTGGTTTACTTGAAGCATGCAGGCATGATGTCCTCCACCTCATTAGAGAAAGCAACCTAAGGATGGACTGTTTCTGTCTGGAGGGTGCATACACACAAGAAGTATGCCTCATAACTTAATGGAAGAAATCTTTTCTCTCTTTCAAGTACCAGATATAGTGCAGTGGCTGGTAACAGTCTATTAAAAAAGCAACTTCTGTGAGATGTATAGTTGGTCAGAAAATTAAATGATAGCACAGGGTAGAATAGGCCACTGTAAGAGGCTGTACATTACACCCATTGTCGTTTTTTCAGGCAAGTCAGTTTGCTAGAGAAAAGAGCACACAAAGTGTGTCATGCACATGGAACTGTAAAAGTGAAGTTATGTCAGGAACAGTCTACTAGTGCACAGGTAAAAATAAATGCAAACTCTGTAATGGAGACAAGATAGGTATTTGCAACAAGGAAGCACTAATGGAGTGAACAAGAATAACGTTTAAATCATCAATATCCAGGTGCTTAGCATTACTTAAGAATAAAGCAATTAGGAGTCAAAGAGAATAATTATCAGATTTAACAAAGAGGCCATTTAATGTTTGTCACTGTGTCATTAGTCCTATTTAATGGTAGGGGAACACTAAGGAGTTAAAATGCATTGTGAGCATGAATTAGTACAGTGAAACAAGTCAAAACAGCTGTAATTAAAAAGTGGGTAATTGCCAGATTTAGTGCACAATAACATTGAAGATGCTATTACTTGCCCCTATGCTTCCAACAGGAAGCAACAGGCAATTGTGTGTGGAGCCTGCTGAAAATATATGAAATGATAAATAGTGGAGATGGAAAAGACATGAATGATGCAGCTAATGTGAACTGTTGCCCCAGTTTTGTCATGGTTATTTGGGCTTGCCACTTATTTATGATTTTTCCGATCCTGTTTTATTCTTAACCTCTTCAATGCTTGGACATTTTGACGTCTTCAGTCTAGTCACAGTGATGATGCCTAGAAAAGGCAAGATCTATTCCATTTTCCAGACATTCTTTAGAATTTAGCTGAAATACACATAATTCAGTTAAATATCCAGACAGATTGCTTTAGAACAGTGCAATTCACTTGTTTTCTAGGAAGGTAAACATGGAATGAGGGTTTCTAAAACTAAATGAAAAACCTGATGAAACTAATGCTCAGTTTACAGACATGAGAGATAATGAATAGAAAATGCACTAATCATGAACAAGCATTCTAATCCTGCTAACTCTTTTAAGTGACTATCAAAGAGGAAAGGTTTCTCTTTTACTTGGAGGAATTGGAGGCCTAAAAATATAAAAAATGAAACTGCTACCAATGGGCCAAAAGCAAACAGAGAACAGAACTTAATGCATTAATGAAAGCCATTGCTGCTGAATCAAATTTCGCTCTTGATAAGATTTCAAAACCCACTGAGTACATATTACCCAGTGAGGTGTGCATTCCTGGAAAAAAGCTGCTGTGAATCTTCAAGGAAGCCCAAGCTTAAGTGATGTGCAAAGAACCTATGGTAACGATGATGACATTAAAAGGTTCATAGAACCAGTATCAATAGCTAGAAGCAAGATGAAGCACTAGCTTTCTGCAAGGGATCATAGGCAAAACACAAAGCTAAGAAAAAAGAGAATGTGAATTTTAAGAACAGCTGAAAACAGCAGGTGAACTCTTCTGTCTACAGTCACCTAGAAAGTAAGAAGCAGCTTGAAGAATAAAGATGAGCTGGTGCTAAAATTCTGTATGAATTAGAATCCCAACAAATAATTCCTTATTAGGAATTATGCTGAGCAAACACTGTAATAATTTTCAGACCTTGCTCAGCATTTGATGCCCATAAGATGGTAAAATTACATTATCTAGAAAAATGTATCCCACAGGTGAGAGGATTGTGACACATATTCTCAGAACCACACCATAATTCTGACATTAAAACACACTTGTTTAAGAATAAAATAACAGAATTTAAAGTTAATATACCCTTTTATTCAGAAATAAAGCTATCTTATTTTGCAAACAATTAATAATCTAGTTTAAGCAGTATATAAAGAAGATGAACTGTAGTTTGAATTGTTCCAACTTTTGTGAATTAGCATTATTTTCATGTGTTCCATTTCAAACCTTTTGTAAAAGCAAATACTGCATTTAAAAAAGCACAGTATTTTGCAAAATTTAGCTAGGTTTTCTCTATTTCAGAAATCCATAAAAAATACTGGATGGTTGAACATGAAAGTTCCTTATGAACTTGTATTAACCAGTAAACCTAATCAGTGTTATTTCTCTGCCTAGCATGAGGTAAGCAAATCACAAAGGAGAATTTTAGGCATGATATTAGCGAATCACAAAGGAGAATTTTAAGTATGATGTTTACAATTAGGCTTCAACAATTCTCTGTCTGAGTAAATACATTTTTTCAAACTGAGGATCTTACTAATGTTAACATTGTCCCTTAAACAGACATGTAGGACATAATGGATGAGCTTTGCAAAAGGAAAAACCGTTATCAACCCCGTAAGCATCAGTAAAAACAAGTAAATACTTCAATATAAGGGATCCCAGTGAGGCTTCTTCTGAAGCGCATTTTTGGGTTTGCATGCTAGAGAGAAGAAATGATACACTGGCAGAGGAAATTCACAAGTAGACTTGAACTGTAAGATAGTGAGTCATCAGGGAGCTTCAGCAAATCCTTCATGCAAAGAACGATGCAGAGCAATTGTCCTGCTCACTGAAAATATACACGCTGCAAGAAGAACTGTAGCCAAGGAAAAGCTTCCTTGGAAGCTTGCTTCCAAAAAGATACTTCTTAAATGATTCTTAGCATCAAATATGAATGTGAGCTATCAGACAGAGGGTAGAGAAGAAAATAGAAATGGGTTAATTAGGTGCAGAAAATACCAGTGTTGAGCATATACTGGAGCACATCTAAGTACATTACTGTTTTTCTATGATGAATGATTAAAATAATCTCTCTTTTTTTTTTTTTCCTTTCCACTCACTATCACTGCTCCATTATGTACCATTAGGGAATGGAGATTTATGTATGCAAGTATTTTCCAGGCAACAAAAGGGGGATGTAGGGGCTGTTTAGCATATGGCAGAAGAGGAAGTTAACAACAAGATTCTAGTAGCTGGTTTACACAGTGGGCTTTGCCCACAATGGGCTAATTAACCTTAAGAAAATGAAAGATGAAAGAGTGCAAAAATCCATCTCAACTGGCACTGCACTGCGCATGATAGTAAAGAAAATATATTTGGTGGAAATTAGAAAATCTGAATATGGAATTGTTATGGAACAGTTGGCCTGTAATAATGCCTTTTGTTTTATTAACAAGACAATTTACAGACTTTGAGGCTGCATTGATACCAGTGAGTTAAAGAATATCAGGGAACATTTCTCAGAAACTGAGAGTAAAACTTCTGTAAATTTAAACAGAAACAATGGTTATGGACATTGTTTTGGCCTAGGCCAACTAGCCTCCTCCTAAACAACTGCACAGCTGAGAGGGTGGGTCCACGGGTCCATGATCATTCCCCAGACACACTTTGCATGGGAACTTCTGGTTACTGAACTAAGAGAACATATATCCAAGTAAATTTCTTTGGGCAATATAGACAAAGCCTGAGTTTTCTGAAGCCCTTTATGCCTGAAGGTCAACCTAGCCAAAGCTATTTAGTAAAGTTATATAGAGAAACCATACCTATAATTTTAATGAACAACAACCAGCCATTTTAGGACCAGGAGACTGTATGCCATTAAGAAGGAAATACAGCAACTTTATATTTCCTTTATATGCAATCTTTGTGCCAATAACTGTTTGACAAAAGCCAGAGGGCACTCAGCCAGAGACTCCATTGTGGAAAGAAAGCCTCTCTGATCCAATGAAGAGAAAAACAAGATGCTTTGACCACCACTTAGGGAAACAATAACATGATCATCATCAATCAAAGTAGACCTGGGTAGTAGAGAAGACATTGCTACAGTCTCAGTATGTCTAAAAACACTGGTGATTAAGCCTTTACTTTACTTGCCAAAGAGTGTTGCTTTCTAAAGCAAAGTTTTGAGATCAACAGCAAGTGGGATTACTGAATAAAATGAGGTGAGGGGTCTTAACCAGCTTCCTAACTCATGCACGTATTTGATATGAATAGGCAAAATTAGTAGATGACTGGGAGAGCTTCAGTCTCCAAGGCTGCAGTCAGAATGCGCCCAGACTGCAAAACTGGAGCCTAGTTCAAGAAATAAAGTTCAAGGTTAATTCTTTGAGGATTAAAAAAATCCTGCTGCAGAAAACTTGGTTCCTTAACATCAGTGAAACTTACTGCAAGAGGAAGTGCTTTCCAGTGTGAGCAAAACCCAGAGTCACATGAGAGTCAACACTGCCAGTAAAGCGAGTTAGGTGTTCTGTTAAAAGTGCAAGCCCAAATGAAGCGGTACATGTATGAAATTACTTTATATACTGGAATTTAGATTACAGTTGAAACTGCCTTTACAAATCACCTTCAACAAACCCTTTTTTCTTTTAACAGGCAGTTACTCAGAAATATAATAAAGGGTCCTGGGCAGCATTTATATTAAATATTTATTCTGGATTAAACAACAGGTTGGAGTGGTCTACGAGATGAACCAATTGCCTGACAATGTGAGAATCTATTTTGTGCTTAATGAGATATTACATTAAATGTTTGCATACAAAAATTTACATACAAAATTCTAATCCATGTTTTGACTAAAGGAGTATCATTCAGAACAAACTAGTAAGTATAAAAATTATATATTTCTATTGTTTTTGTTACAAAAATCTAGTATTGGCTAAAAACATTTCTCTCTCTCTCTTTTTTTTTTTGAGAATTCAGATATATCATCCAGGCTACAGCATCAGTGGAGAAATGCACTGAGTATACTCCACAGGAGTACTTTTTAGCTATTCACACCAGTCTAACAAGCATGATATGGCTGCATTATATGCTTTATTTTAGAAAGGGATTGTGACTATGCAAGATGATCAAATTAATAAAATGAGAAAATCATCTCCTTATAGACTTACTGTTTGAACTTTGTGGAAATCCAGGTAAGGAGGATGGACCATTCATTCCAGGCAGAAGAACAGGAGGAAGGCCAGGGAGTCCTGGATAAGCTGCTGGCAAACTGATACCATGAAGAGAACTGCTGTCCATCATGCCTGGCTGCTGTACTGTTAATCCTAGCACATCAGTAGCCTTCTTTATGCGATCCAATTCTTGCTGTGCCATCAGCTGTCTAACCGTTGTAGGAGCTAAATAATCTTTCTCCCGGTCTAGCTGACTTCCCACAGTTTCTCTCACTTTTGTAATATGTTGTTTGGAAAAGATATGATCTCTTATGGACAAACGTGCAGAGTATTTCACGCCACACAGAGAACATTCTGGCTTTGTCCCATCAGGTCCAGTCTGATTTATCATGAATGGCTTCCCTATGTTAATTTTGAATTTCTTTTCTTTAGCCCGGGCATTCTGAAACCAGACCTGAACCACACGTTTGGGCAGACCAATCTCATTCCCTAGCATTTCACATTCCTGCATGGTTGGAGTCCGGTAGTCACTAAAGCAAGCCTTGAGTACTTTAAGCTGAAGGTTACTCATTTGTGTTCGGAAACGTTTGTGGCCTGGCCGATCACTGTTTTTGGATTTAAAGGGATTGCTAGCTCCAAATGGGTTAGGTGAACTTGGATCGGCTATGCTTGAAGTTTCACTGCGATCGGCATTATCATCAGGGTCATCAGTAATGTAGTAACTTTGGTCATGGTCACCATCTTTTTCACTGAAGTGTATTGAAGGGCTTGTTAGGGAAAAGAGAAATTTATCATCAGTATTCTCATTTGTAGGTGTAGTTGCTGCTTTGGGTAGTGTGTCATTGACAAGAGGTTTTGGTTCTTTGGGGGGTGATGCAGGTTTTGCATCCCCTGAACTGCCAGCTGTGCTTTCCATTTCATTGTTCCCCTCATCCCCTGTTGTGGCATCACTAATTGCTGTATTAATTGATGAAGTCTCATCAAAGTCAGTCTTGTTTTGATCATATCCAGAGTCAGCAGGAGGGGCATTCAAATTTTCTATATCCTCACTAGACTCTGCCTTAAAAGATGAAGGACTTAAAAGGTTCTTCGGTGACATTTCTGCAGTTTTGCTAACAGGGGTTGATACAGTGGAGGCTAATTCATTTTCACTTGATAATTCAGTTTTTGCTAATGACAGTGATGGGTAATCAAAAAATATGTACTTTTGTGGACTTTCTCCTCCATCTTCATTTGATATCAAAGGACTTGGAGGCAAACTATAGCCGGCCTGTTTTCCTTCATTCCAATGTCGAGAGCGGATGTGACTTTCTAAAGCGGATTTTGCTTTAAACAGAGCTCGACAAAAAGGACATCTTTTATGGGACTGGGCTGGACCAACTGCACGGAACTGTCCCTTTCTTTCTCGGGCTCTTGTGTTCTGAAACCAGACTTGTACAACTCTCTTTTTCAGTCCCACTTCACGTGCAATATGATCTAGCATCTTTCTGGTGGGATTGGAATCTAGCAGGTACTTTTCATAGAGTATTTCCAGCTGTTCTGGAGTAATTGTAGTTCTTAAACGCTTATCACGATGTTGATCTTCTCCACTGTTTCCTCCCTCCTTCTCACTACAGTTATTGTCTTCTTTATCATCTAGTTTCCGTTTCAGGGAACCAGAAACTGTGGCAGGGTGCGCTGTATGTGATGAGCCAGTCTGGGGTGGCATCTGAGCAAGAGAACTGTTAAGTAACTGTCCAGTCATCAAAGGATTATTTGGGTCAAATATCATGTAGGGCATATCCATTGGCCTTTCTAAAAACTGTGAATGAAGAAATTGGTTTTGGGCTGCTAGGAAATGCATGTGCTGGTGCTCTTGCCAAAGTTCTAGAGTTGGAAAGGCAACTGTACACTGATCACACTGATACTGTAATAACTGAGGAGGTAGACTATTCTGTAGAGAAGTCATTGAAATTGGCAAAGGACTGGAAGGAACAGGTGTGTTTTGTGATGCAGAAGGAGGTCTCCCTACAGTCTGGGATTGCTTTTGCTGTGGTGGTTGAGAAGCTGAGGGCTGAGGCTCAGAAGATGTTACTGGAGTAGACTGTACTGGTTTGGCGCTTTGGGAATTTGTATCTGTTTGCTTAGAGGTGGTTTCATTTTGTTTTGGTTTTTCAGTGGACTCTGGTTTAGGAGAAGCCTTCTCAGGTTCTGGTTTAGGTGATGGAATCAAAGGAGTACTAGAACCAGAGCCAGAGCCTGCTGCTGTGACTGTCAGGCTTTTTGACGAGTCATTTTGGCCAGAAACTGTACAGTTCTTATACACTGTTTGATCAGAGGCATCCATAGAGTCTTCAGTTTGGCTTTCATCTTGAGCATCATCATCTTCGTCTTTATAACACTGCTTTTTCTGGTGTGTAATTAAATCAAAGATCCTGGGGAAAACCACACTGCACTTTTTGCACTGATACTGCATGTTACTGGTTCGGATGTAACGCTCATTTGTCAGTTCCCTTTTCTCATTGTCTTTAGTTTCAGCTTGATTCTCGTAACTTTTGCGAGCTTTTTGTCGTGCATTTTGGAACCATACGACAATAACTCTAGTAGGGAGGTTAAGTACAGTTGAAAGCTGTTCAATTTCATCATCCTTTGGGTAAGCATTTGTGTCAAAGAAGTCTTGGAGGACACGAAGCTGGTAGTCAGTAAACCGAGTCCTGGATGACCTCTTGCTGAAAGACGCATCAGACTTGTAGGGTTCTACAGCTGAAGGTTGAGGATCTATTCGGATATCTTCCAATACTGTTATAGGAGGATTGCTGAAATTATATGGAGAATCCTTATTTCTCTGTCGTTCTTTAAACAGCGTATTTCGAAACCAGTGCTTGATAACTTTCTGTGAAAGACCAGATTTCTCAGCCATTTCTTGGATCTGCTCTTCACTTGGAGAATTGTTAATATCAAAATAAGCCCGCAAGATTTTTAACTGGTCATCTGTGATTCTAGTACGTGGACGCTTGAACTGAGAGTGCCGCAGGAAATTGGGATCTAATCCCAGCTGCTGTTGGCAAAGCTGAGTAAGATCAGCAGATAATGTATCCATTGGTGGCAGCTGGAGGGCAAGCTGAGGAGGCAGTGCAGGATGTTGCACTGGCTGCATCATAATTGGAGGGAAAAGTGGAAGATCAAGTGAAACAGGAAGCTGGACTTGAGGTGGGGCTGATGGTGGTGGTGGTGGAGGAGGTGGAGGTGNTGTTTTGAATTTTTCCAGCTCCAGCTGAAGAAGGCTGAGAAGGAGTTGGTGGAGGAGGAGGAGGAGGTGGTGGAGGAGGCGGTGGTGGAGGTGGTGGTGTTTCTGGAGAAGATGGAGAAATTGGATAAAGTTTGTCATATGCCTCCCTGTACTGTCGGGCAAATTTTTCTAATGCTCCATACGGAAAAAAATGTCCGTGTACATGTTCTTGATGACTCTTCAAAATAAGAATGTTGGAAAAAAGCTTACTGCAGGTTCCACACTCCAGTTTGTCTGTGTTTTCACCATCCCCAGTCTTGCTTTTTTTCTGCACTTTTTGTCTGTTCTCATTGTACTGGATAACTAACTCAAATCCAAAGTTCTCCAACAAAGCCTTGGCTGCATTCCCCCTTGCTCCAGAAGCTATTCTGGGTGGTGGGATGGATGATTCTGAGGATTTTGGCTTCTTCATATCTTTGTTTTCTTTTAGTCCTTCATTCTCATTAGTAAATTCTTGCTTTGGCTTCTCGTGTTTTTCGGAGACTTCTTCTGACTCCTTGTATGATGGCATGTCTTTTATCAGCTGGCAGTCTGTACTTACTAAGGTATTTTGCTCTGCTTTCATCAGCTTACTGCTTTGCTGCTGCTGCTTTTGGGACTGAAGCTGAGGTTGGGTGGACTGGTACTGTTGTGCCTGTTGCTGCAGTATCTGTAGCTGGGTTTGGCCAACATGGTGCTGAGTTTGTATCTGCTGCTTCAAATCTTCAAGCAGTGATCCTGTCATACCAGCCATTCCAGGCATACCAAACGTGGCAGAACCAGGCAAACCCAGATCTGGGCTCAAGCTAAATTCTGTCCCAGGTATATAGAAAGGGAAAAGGAACTGAGGCTGTTGGAATTGGAGCAGTGCTTCTGGTGTCATTGGAAAGTGAGGCAAAAAAGCTGGATTTAGAAACTGCGGTTGAAAGAACGCAGCTTGCTGTTGCAGTTCATGCTGTAGTTGCATTTGAAGTTGTGCTGGTGACTGGGGTGGGTGATGTGTAGGCTGAGCAGAAATTAATTCAGAAGCTTGCTTTTTATTTAATTCTTTGGCATCTAAATGTGTTTCTTTGCTGTTAACTGCTGGTAAGCTCATAGACTCTAGCATTCCTTGGCTGGGGCTATTAACATTCCCTGCTACACTATTTCCGCTACTTATATTACCACTTGGTTCTAGTTTTGCAGCCCTTGCCTTTGTCTGATGAAGCACGGATCTCATATGGATTTCCAATGTAGAACTTTGGCTATACGCAACATTACAAATGCTGCACTTGTAGGGTTTGTTGTCAGTGCTGCTGTTGGTTTCTTGGGGAACAGGACTTGATGCTTCCTGCAAAACCTTTTTGAGTTTATGCAGATGGGACACTGAGTTATAGTGGACCAAGAGAATATTCTTTTGGGTGAAAGACTCTTTACACACTGTACACTTATATGGGCGAGATGGATCTAGAAATTTTTCCATAGTAAAATTTGGCCCTTTTCTAAAAGGTAAGGTCCGCTTTGGTTCTGAGCCCATATCATCTGGAATAGAGCTACTATCACTTCCTACAGGACTTGCTTTACCTTCCTGGTCCATCTCATAATCTCTTTCTATTTCCTGCTCTAGTGCATGATCTTCTTGTGACATACTTTCACTTTCTGCCCACAGTTCACCATTGACAGGTAAAGATGCACACAGCTGCTGAAGTTCAGCTTCGTTGAGTTCAGGGTGGCCTGCTTCCAAGTGTTTTTTTAAAGCCTGGAATGTACGGAAGCTACGTTGGCAAAGGCTACACATGGTAGCTGCCCGAATAGCGTGGTACTGGGAATGTATCTGAAGCTTCTGCATAGTCTTAAAAGCCAAGCTACAATGGTTACAACGGTACTTATAGACATGGCGGTCAGAAACAGACAGCTGTTGCTTCTTCTGCTGCTCATTTAGCTGGTCTGTCATAGAGTCAGTGGTCTTTATATCTTTACTGCTGCTCTTATTCCAATCTGGTGTTTCAGTAGATTCCTTAGGTGGCTTCTGTTCCTCAGTCTTAATTTCCATTCCAGTTTTTGATTCATCGATCCCAGGGGTACTTTTCTCATCCACAGGACTTTCACCTAGTTAAAGAAAGTGAAGTGTCTTTTACACAAGTATAAGAGAGAAAGCACACAGTATTCCTTTACATTTATTTCTTCATCAGATATCAAGAAAGGCATTTTCTGTCCCAGAAAATAAAGCAGGCAGGACAAACAGTAATTTAAAAAAAGGAATAAAACCCATACACAATGATCAGATTGGCAGTGGCATCTGGCCAAGGACTGGCATAGGACTTTTCTTTGCCAGAAGGTAAGAGTTTATTGTTACAATGGGAACACCAAACAAGAAAAGGAAATAAAGAGTAGGAAAGAGGGAAAGAGTAGAAAAACGGGGACAATAGGTAGGACAGATGATTAGAAACATGATGATAGTGGTCTGAGAAGAGAGGGAGGAGCATGCTGTGAAAACTAGCAAAATCTCCCAGTACAAAATAAGTGTCCAGGATCAGAAACTTGCTATTGAAAATGAAGACAAAATCACTTACCTAACATTCCTCACTGATGGTGAAAGCGCCACTGTCTTCTGGGACTGGGTCTTATTTGCTGGTTAAACAAAGAGGATCTTGCCCTCAAAGTGGCTAGGCACTGCTGTTTGATTTTACCTCCACCAAAAGCAGAATCTGGCATGCATATACATGTATTCTACTAGCTCAGCCAAATTCAGACACCATGCTACATTTATATTTTTATCTCTGTGGCTATAAGCAAGCCAGAAAATATTCCATTTACTAAGTAACAAGTAGTTTTATTTCGAAATATCCCATACCTAACTTTTACATGTTTGGCTTTTTCTTGCATACCTGGATATTTCCCAGATCCCTCAGCTGTAATGGTTGCGGGTGTGTCACGTTCAGATTTCTCTGAAGCAGCTGCTGGCAAGAGCATACTATTGGGCATCATGACATCTGGTACAGGAACCTTTGAAAACCAAGAATATGCTATTATTACAGTAAAAGTCCCACTATTTAATACTAGAAAACACATATGAAACTATAATTCAAAAGATCCACCATATCTGGATGACTGTCAGAAATCAAGACAGTCTTCTTTCTTCCTAAATATTAACCATATCAAACCAACACATTAATCCTTGATTATGGTTTTTGACAGGTCATAATCCAGAGCATCAGGTGTCCCGTGGTGGAGAAACAACTCAAAATAATCCACAATAAGGGGGTACTATAGAACTATATGCACTCAGTATTTCATTTGGCTCAGTATCACCACAAAGAAGATTTTACTGACTTTGCAGGGTCATTGGATTTATCAGAGGAATTCTCCTACAATATCCTCCAAAGACAGAGATCATGTTGAGATACACTTGCCAGTCAGTCATATTTCACTGAGGGCATTCCTGCTTTTCTTCACCTGTATTTTTTTTACATAAAGGCTGGACATTCCATGATCTTTCAAAGAAAATGATGTTTATTTCAATAGGGAAGTAACAACTTACTTCTATTTAAAATTAGATTTTTTTTCTCTTTCTTGACTTCAGTTTCCTATGTATCTTCTTCAGATTGTTTTATCTGTTGTGTTATGCTTTCAAATTATAGACAGAAATCTTTGGAGGATGTACTATTAGTCTGGAAGTATTCAGTTTATCTAAGTTCATAGGAATATCAACTTGATCAACATTTCATGTTTTTATTTTACTCTGATCTTTAAAACAAATTCATATCAGAAATACAGAACTCTCCTATTAAGACTTAGCAAGTTTAAGTTCAAGCTTCTGCACTGCCAGATTCTGTCTAAAGAACCTTGGGTATATCAGTCCACTCTGAGCTGCAGCTTCTCTAACAGAAGGATAGGACTTCATTCATAGAGAGGTAAAAAGAATATCCATAGAAGAGATTTTTGAGTTGT
>VWYI01042691.1:0-38842 GCA_013399455.1 Anthoscopus minutus | reverse complement strand
TAATACATAGTACAAAATTCTTTTTTAAAGATAAAAATAAAAATACACTAAATAAATACAGATACAAATTAAAATATAAATAGAATTATGTAGTTTCAATCTGTTTGTAAGTGGATCATAGCAGCTTGCAGCAGCTTGCTTTTCTTTTCACTGACTACTTCAATGGCACAGACAGGTCTGTGTAAAGCCACATCCAGAACAAAACTACCTTCCCCCCCTCCCCTAAGACATTCTCTAATTACATAATAACAAATGGGACAAGCAGAATAGAAAAAAAAAAGACTTGATGCATATAACTGCACAGGAGAATACACAGAATGCAACCTGCTGATTCAGATACTCAAGCTCTACACATTTGTTTCAAATAGAGTGGATGGATAGCAGTGAAACAGAAGTACAGAAAAAACCCCAGGATTAGCTATGACAGTATTTTTCCCTTATAATTGCATTCCATCCAAATCTCAGAAAGAAATATCGTATGACAGACACATCACGAGTTCTTCATCACAAATTTCCCTACAATTCTATCTTACACAGCAACAGCACAAGAATAAATTAAGCGATCTGTTCTTACAGCATGGGCCCTTACTAATGCATATCAAGATATCATAAAACTCACAGAATTTTCTCTCTCCTTTAAAAATCTGTCTTCAGAAAGATCACAGAATCACAGATAGTTTGGGTTGGAAGGTACCTTAAAGATCATCTTGTTCCAACACCCACTGCCATGGGCAGGGACACCTTCCACCAGACCAGGCTGCTCAATGCCCCATTTAACCTGGCCTTGAACACATCAAGGATGGGGCCTCCACAATGTCTGTGGACAACCTGTTCCAGTGCCTCACCACCCTCACAGCAGAAAATTTCTTGCTAATATCTAATCTAAACCTGCCCTCTTACACCTTAAAGCCATTTCCCCTTGTCCTATCACTATGTGCCCTTGTAAAAAAATCCCTTTCCAGCTAGCTCTCTTGTAGCATGCTTTAAGTGCTGGAAGGCTGCAATGCAGTTTCCCTGGAGCTTCTTCTTTTCCAGGATTAACAGCCCTAACTTCTTTAGTGTGACTAGATCAAGTGCTTCAGCCCTCTCATCTATGGAGGCAAGGATCTTTGCTAGCTCAGCTGAGTAAGGCACACTAATGTAACATCATCTAACAACATCATGCAACCTGGTCCCAGCTTTCTAACCCTGACTTCACAGACGTTATTTTTCTCCTTTATTTGATTTCTCCCAAACCTGTACTGTGCAGTACCACCAGATCAAAGCATAGCTACCAGCATACAAATACTGCTCAACAACAGCATGCAAAGTAGAGTTTAGTTTCCCACCTCCAAGCAAAGTTAAACTGTTCTTACTGCAGTCCATATCAACAGCCATATGGTGCATATCTGTATTGTTGACACTTACCAGAAGTTCTTTTGAGTTGAAGTGTAATTGATTTATGTGGCAGATTTGTTAGCATTTTTGTAGGTTATCTACATAATGAGACATAATGAGAGAAAACAGCATCTTAAGCTGCTGAATGAGATATGAAAAAGCAGCTGCAGTTCCCCAATGCTTCTACCTGTTGACATTATCATTCTTTGCCTTGATTTCTCCTCCAATCAATAAAAAACCCCAAGCTTTTATGTTTTTAAGTAGCTTTCCTATGGCTGTCCATGTAAAGTACCAGCAAGATCATATTCTTGTTCACATGCCCAATGTGTATATCAAGTGGCAAGTACCAAGAGCTAGCAAAAAGACTAGTGCTGCTTCTTGATAAAACAGCACTGTTTCAACAGAAGCATGCAATATTAACTTTAAAATCTACCTCACAGACCTCCTATTTCAGTCTGCAGTACCTGAATGTCATTTGGAATTCAATTTTCTATATATTCTGACGTGTATTATGCAAATTCCTTTTTGATACTGACAAAATATTGAGTTACATCTCTACTATCCTGATGCATTTTAAAGAAAGGAATCATCACCTGATTTTGGCAGTTGCTTTGGGCTCGACAGTGTATTCCTCAGGCAGTATTCAATCAGTTGTATTTAAAGCTTTTTAAGTTTGCTAGGAGATACTCAGTCAGTCAAACCACTTGCTTTCAAAAACATCTCCAACTCTCCAGTGATTAGAAAGTACTTCTAACAGTAATAATATATCTTTGCAATGCCCTGGAGAGGGGAGAAAACAGGGATTTTTATGTGTTTAAATGAATTTAAATGTGTTTTATGTGTTTTAAATGAATTTAGATCTTTCATCTAGTTTCAATTGCACTGATTTTATAACATTAATTCCCAAACAAGTTTCAACTTCATTAGAATTAATATAAATGAAGAACAGAAAACTAAAAGAAATCAGAAGTGTTTTCATTAATACTTCAGAAGCCTCTAGAGAACTACTGAGCTGCTCTTCAGGGTCCTGCAGAGGAACTTCAAGACTCTATATTCTCAGCTGTTGAATTGCTTCTACAAATTATGTCATATTGTCATTTATACATCAGAGAGTCCCAAGGAAATGAAATTAGCTCTGTTTCTGACTGATCCTAAATAGGAAGAATGAAGTGTAACAAAAAGTATTGGTTTAAAGACATGGAGGAACTCTTTAAACATAAAATAAAATCAGAGCCTGAAAGGTAAAAAAGGATAAGCAGACAGAAGTGTCCACTTGGGACATTGGAAAATTAGTCAGAGAATATCCCTCAGGTAAACATTATTTTTTTATTTACAACTATGATTTATCTATTCAAAAACTGATCTAATGAACCAGATCCACTTTAGTATAGACTGATAGATTTTTGTGCTGATGCCTTCAAATCAAGTATTTTCCTTCATGCATCCCAAAGCAGAGGAAATATTACACCAGAATCTTTACATGGTCTTAAATATAAGAAACTTTGGAACAAAAGTGCAAACATTCCCCATTTCATTGTTCCTCAATTTTCCCCAGCAACTCCTTTCCATGGAAGAGGATAACACTGTTCCAGGCAACAGGGCAATTCAACAAGCAGTGGTGTTCTGAATAGCAATTGTGCTCTGAGTCTTTTCACAGTGTCTAGAGTCTCTCTCTCCCCATGTATTAGTCATTCACTGATGAACCTGGGAAAAATTTATTCTCCTTAGATTACAACTCTACTGGGCTGTTGCACATCCTCACAGTGGGCAAAGCTGTCATTTTCTACCACAGGTTAGTTTCAGAAGGGTTTCTGCTGCATCTAGAGCTACATAACCCTGGATCCAAACTTCCATGGGGTTTGTACTGGTTAGCTGGGAGGTATCCAAGAAAAACTGGAGTGAACAAGCAGCTGGAAAATGCAGCATCTTGCAATTTCCTTTAAGTCAATAATGTCAGGAACACTTGTGTCCTTTATAAATGATCACATGTCACATATCCCATATTGCCAGGTTCCACCACTGATGTAGAACGATGAAGTATTTTTAATTGAAATAGGAAAAGCTTATCTTTGATCTTCTCAGAGAATGAGCTGTATCTACACAAACCCTTACGACACATGACATTATTTGACAACCTTCTCAGCACACAGACTAACTGAGCAGGACATAAAAGTCAAGCTTAGAATAGCTAGCTGGAGTTGGAAGGGGCCCAGTGAGGTTCATTGGCTCCCTCAAGACTGCCTACAACTAAACCCTATGACTAAGAGCATCATCCAGACACTTCCTGAGNGACTAAGAGCATCATCCAGACACTCCCTGAGCCCTGTCAATGTTGGTGCTGTGACCACTTCTTTGGGTAGCCTGTTCCAGTGACTAATCACCCTCTCAGTGAAGAACCTCTTCCTAATGTCCCATCCTTCATATGTAGCTTGATTCCATTTTCTCATCTCCCATTTCTGGTCACTAGAGAGGAGATCAACACCTCCCATTCTGCTGCCCCCCTTGAGGAAGGTGCAGACTGAAATGAGGTCTCCCCTCCATCTTCTCTCCTCCAAGCTGAACAAACCAAGTGACCTCAGCTGCTAAGGAGCTCATCTGTGCTTTTGACCATTTCTTCAAGTAAAAAAGAAATGTGAAATATTAAAGGTAATCACTGCATGAGAAGGAGCTCTTTTCACATGTTTAAAGCCTCCCAAGTCAGAGTTTATTTTATCCTGTTACTATCATAACTATCAATATTCAATACACCAACTCTATTGTATGAGATTGAAAAGATGGTTGTTTCCAGTCATCCCCTACTGTTTTTTTAATTGAGAAACATCGTAAATAAGCAGCCACACAGTACATTAAGTTGCACAGAAGTACACTGAGAAAGTAAATACAATTGTTCACCACAGCATGCTGCCCAGAAGTCCTTCTAGCCTTTACTGTGGTTCAAGTTCACTGAATCTGAAACCAGGAACATTCTTTGACCATGAAATGTTATCAGAATATATTAGTCTGATTCAGAGCAGCAAAAATTGCTTTTGCTCCTCTTCCAATTTGTACTCCTTGAATTTCACTTGCCAGATGCAATATGTTGATGCAGACATCAACAGCTGAGATAGTCCTGAAGAACTGGCTTTTAGCAATACTTCATATAATGTCAAAGAGTCTTAAAAACACCTTTAACAAGGAGAAGCAGGATCGCCATGGAAACCAGAGACAGTTCTCTGAAGAAATCCATTTGCCATGCAGTCATCCAAAAAAAAAAACAGAACTGTTGTTTGTCATTAATTCATGGAACTCGATCCATTCACTGGGTATGATATCCATCTCACATATTTGTTAACTTTAATCAGCATAAAACTGAATCAAAACAAAGTCCACACTCCAGCAACATCCTCCTCCTCAAAACATGCCATCCTCTGCTTGCTCACTTCCCTCCAGAGCAGGGTTCTAGGAATCCAGCCATCCTTCCCAGCAGGGAGCGCCTGTGTACCCCACCCACACTCCCTGCATTACAGGGAAGGAGCTGACAGCCTTCTTTATGAAAAAACAAGTCGGGAAGCCACAAAACAGGTTAGAATCTAGGCTTTAGCTATTAAAATCATTCATTAAAAACTAAGTGAAAAAGCCAGTTTCCATGAACATGATGAATGGGAAAAATTCTTATGTTGAAACATCAGAGTGATTACATTCCCAGCCCTCCAATACTATTTATTATTGTTTTTCAATGTATTTTGAGAAAGGTGTTTTTCACAGAACTTACTCTGACAAACCACACTCCAAAAAAGTGGTTAATCGGAAACATTTTTGGCACCCATGATAGGTACCTTTCAAATACTCTTCTTATTAATATGTATGTTTACCTATTCATTTCCAGAAAGAATGTGGATATATCAAGATACATTTTGGCTTACACAACTTGAAGTGTAAATTTATCACAGAATGGTTGAGGCTGGAAGGAATCTCTGAAGATCATGTCAGCCAAACCCTCTCATGCATGGATAAATTCTTGCAATTCTTTATAATCCTTTATAACTATTTTAATATTAGTTTGAAGAAGTGTAGCCATGAGACTGATGGAGTGACTTTTATAGATGAAAGAAGACCATAAAACTAAAACAAAAAGTAAACTTCCTGAAACCAAATCCAACCTTTTCTAACATTTTTGCTACCAACTTCAAAATTCAGTGATAAAATAACAATTTTAGTCCAGTTAAAAACAGTGGGAAAGCGTTTTTTTTTTATTTTAGTATATTTCTTTCCATTTCAGTTTATGCATATGTGCAACCAAATGCTTTATATCCAAAATGAAGAGTCTGCTGCAAATGAACTACTTTGGAACAAGGTTTGCTGTATGCCAGACTTTCTTTTCCCTTCATAAAACAGATGAACTCCCTAATTTTAAGATGTTTCTCACTCCTATTCTTAGAGTTCCTATTTTCATCATAACTACTGATTCAGAAGTATAATTACGTAAGAGATTTATCAGGTCAAATGAATTACACAAAACAGGACTTTCCCAGCACAGGGTAGTTTCCTGCAGAGTGTTTCAGCATAGATTTAAATTATATTGGAAGCCCTTTCATTTTAAGTGTGATACTTGTCTACGTGGTTTCTGCATATGCTGTATGTATAGTTACAAGATAGGAAAGATTTTATGGAAGCAGCTAGTTCATAGCAGCTTAGTCTCAGAAAGTGAACAAAGATTTCCTTGCAGGTATGACAGGAATGTCACAGGCTTTTGTTGCAGCACCACTTAGAATTAGTCCAAGGCCACAACCTGCCTACATAATCCACTGGCAGCTGCTACTCTGACTTGCTTTGAAGGTGGAGCAAAGGCAGAAAATATATATGTGAGGAATTTTAAAATTATACTTGCAGCAAGCAT
Source organism: Anthoscopus minutus (assembly GCA_013399455.1). NCBI lineage: Eukaryota > Metazoa > Chordata > Aves > Passeriformes > Paridae > Anthoscopus > Anthoscopus minutus. Next base: position 32,589 of record VWYI01042691.1, on the reverse strand, counting down.
AACTTATGTGATATGATGGTACTTTTTATGTCAAAATCACTATGTAAAATTGCCGTTAATATATTTCCACTGTGACTTTTTATTAATTGTTGTCCTTAGTATTTATTCTCTGTAGAGAGATTCTAAAGTAACTGCATCTGCTAATGGCCTTGTAAGCCCACTTGCATTTTTTCCAGATATGCTTATCTGAAGGAAGGTTAAAAAACATTGCCCTGGTAATCTTCCAGTTCTTCATACCCTGCCACCTTCTCCTGCCTCATCTCTTGTATTTGCTATCCCACTAAATGGAAAGAATTTCTACACAGGAACAATCATTTTCTCCCTTTTGATAAACTAGGGTCCTTCAACAGCCATCAAGATAGTTTCAGCCAATCAAGAAAACAGCCAAACCCACTTACTTTGCTTAAGTACACTTGACTTGCCTGAATTCTTGGCCTCTACTTTAAAACCAATCTCCTCAAAGAAGCTGAAACTCTTCAAGATCCTTGGAAGGAAAAAAGTTTAGAAAATATTGCATCTGCAACTTCAGAACGACGGATTGTTCTCATGTCAGGAAAATATGGCAGCAAAGTGTAGCCTTACGTTTCAAACCTAAGCTAGGAAACTGAAAAACTGAAAAAAGAACATCCAGATGTACTGTTCTAACCATAACAGGAATATAAAGTATTTTCAAAATTAGTAACTTCCTGAATCACAATGCCTAAGCCTTTTAAAATGTAACCAAATTTTTTAAACCAATGATTTTACATGATCTCCACAAGAGTTCCCCATGACATAGAGACCAATTTTTGACCAATTCTACAGAGAAAGGAAATACAAGGAACAGATATAGAAGAGGTTAAAATGTTGGATGCCCACATCATCAAAGTATGTGAAATCATTAGAAGTCTGGGATCCTGAATCTCCTTTGCCAACAAAGGATCATATCTAATGAACTCCCTGGCCACCCTACACAATGCTTCATGACAGTCACCCTCAGAGACCAAATCTCATGTTGCCAGTGAAACACACGGGGCCTGAAATGCAAGTGAAGTGAATCTTTCTGAATGGACAAACTGTCTATTCTTCACTGTCCTTGGCACAAGAGGAATAGCCATTGTCCCTTAGTTTTATAAAGCAATCAAAAAAAGTTATTTTGAACCTGTATTGTCATGAGAGGAATGTGTCAAGCAATGAGCAACCTGACCACTGTGCTGAATCTAACTGCAAATAGAAGTCTTAACACAGGAAACAAGTAAGTTTTAAGATTTGTTTTTAAGTAACACTGCTGTCTGCCTCTTTGTACCTCTTTGTAGAGAGCCTGCAGTCACTGCTGTTGGTAACCTCCCTACGTAAGAGCAGACATGGCTCTTCAAGTGCACCTTTTTTGTCTGGCTTCCCACAAGCACCTGCAATCCATAGGCAGCTATGTTGGTGCCATTAAGATGTAAGGTCACAATGATCTGACTTATCACAGATGCCTCGTTTAGAAAGCCAGCCCTAGTCCCTAACAAGGTTCCTTTAGGAGGAACCTGCAGGACCCCATCATCTCTGTATGACATGCCAAGGGCAGATACAGGAGGAGACTGACAGTTTTGCACTTGTGAGGCTGTGAAAAAAACTATGGTTTAGAGCAGCTCCATCATTTGGCCTGGGCTGTAAGCTGCTCCACCGTCAACAGCTCACAAGAGCAACTTCTCACCTTCCACACTCAACTCGATGACCTCCTGTGCTGTTCAGAACCTTATTCTCTCCTTATATCCACCCTTACACAAAATGCTACCAGACCAGAATGCAACTCAGATACGGTCCAAGAATGTCATGCTTATGCAAAATTATTTTTTCTGCATCCAGTACTTTTCTAGTTGTTCACTCAAGATTTTCAGATAAAACTTATAAATTAGTTGCTCTGCCATATTGTAGTATAGTGGATATGTGAGATCTATGCAACCTATACAACCAACTGGACAATTTTAATTTTACTAAATTCCTGGGTAGCTGTTTTTCCCTGGCTTGCTTAGTGAGGAAAAAATGTGACATATATGCAATTTAAAATGAATGACACTTAACAGAGAGCAAAACTTTAAAAGTCTGTGGTAATTACTAGTAGTTCAAAGACAGACTTTACCTTTTGCTTGGAAATTGAGGATATCTTCCACACTTGATTAAAAAAAAGTCCTACCCATAAGCACCAATTTTCATCCCCCATTACAGCTGAAATCAGGGAGTTTGTAGCTGAAAGATACCACACTAACAGCTACTTCATAGAGCAGAAATTATTTCTGGACCTATCCCACAGTCCTGTGATTTTTTTTTCGCTCTTTACAAACAAGAAAGGTCTGACATCATTCCTGCATTCGTTTGCCAGTGCTTCACTTTCTCCAAGTGCAAGTTTACTAGAAACAAAATTTTATTTTTTTTATATAGTTTTGCCATGTCACCAATCACCAGGTCACCAGCTGGGCATATTTGTTCTTCATTTTTCAAACACAGATGTCTTCAGACAGGAATTACATATGCCTAATACATCCTGTGCAGTGGGACAATTTACATTATATTTAGAGACAAGCTTTTTTCCCTCCCTGCCAGCTGCCTCTAATGAATGGTTCTCTCCACTCCTCCCAGCCCTCAAAATATACCCAAGTCATACTCACTAGGAATAAGAAAGTAGATCTGGGGACTCTGACACACATCTGAAAAAACTGGGATTTATAAAAAAAAAAATCAGTACATCTGGTGATTTTGATGAAATCCAAAAGGTCTTCCAAGATAGCAGAGACAAAGAAAAAACTTACTTAACTATTCTTATTTAACTACAGGGGTTTTGGCATACTTCAGCTTGTGACCTTAATACAAGAAAAAGTAGTGAATATTTTCCTGAGCCCTTTAGGGATTTGTCTGTGGAGACCTGCAACCAAGATCAGTCTGAATGAAATGCAAACAGAAGCAAATATGCATGAAAGCATCAGCAGATTTATTGTTATAAAGCAAGAATGCTTTATTAAAAGAATGACATGTATGGATAAAACAAGGACACCACTGACAGCAATTCTTAGACCACAGTAACAATATTACATCAGACAGAGGCATTCTAAACTAGTTCTGCTTTTTTTCTTGATCCTGGTTAATTTAAGCTGTTGAACATGAAAACTAAATTCTTCCTTACCAAAGTGGTTTTGATCATTTTCAGATTAAACCTTTGAGAAGTGTTCAAAGATTTCGTTTTTCCTAACCACACATTATTTTTGATATGGACAACATTTCAGTTGTTTCAAAGAATGGTTGGAGTTGGAAGCGACCTCTGGAGATTATCCACTCCAACCTTGGGTAAGGCAGGTTCACCCAGAGCAGGTTGCAGAGGATCACATCCAGACAGGTTTTGAGTATCTCCAGAGGAGACTTCACACTTGTTCTTCATGGAAGAATGTTCCAGTGCTCTGTCATCCTTGAAGTAAAGGAGTTTTGCCACATATTCAGATGAAATTTCCTACATTTCAATTTGTGTCCCCTGTGGCTGGGCACCTCTAAAAAGAGTCTGGCCCCATCCTCTTGACATCTACCCTTAATATATTTACATGCATTGATAAAAGGTATCTTCAAAACATATCTTCTTGATCATTTGTGAGGAAGATTACTTTAATCTTTAGATTACTTTTATTTCACCATTTTACTCATTGTATCAACAATGACTGCAAAAACATCTTAATAAATACAGTCACAAATACAAATGTAAAATCACTCCATAATTAAAACAACACAGTTTTATTGTTTGGATTTAGAAAGTGTTTGGGTTGTTTTATTAGAATAAGTTACTAGACATAAAAATAGCACTGGAAATAAGCCAATCTCATCACAAACATAAGATAAATGAATTGAAAAAGAAAAAAGTAGATTTTAAAAAGCCCAACAAACAGTAGTGTATATAGTGAACAATGTCATGTAACAAAATTACTCCCAGTTTTGTTATCAAATTGTTATTGAAGTTCCAAAAGCAAACCATCAGCATGCTTACACTAAGAATATACTATCAAAAAATCTTAGGTGCAAACAAATGAATATGTATCTGAGTTGTTTTTCTCATGTTAATTCAATCTAGATAGGACATTTTATTCAAAACAACTTATTAAAAAAAAGGCATTCCAGAAATTCTCTTCACCTAAGAGACATTGTAATAAACTATTCAGTTATTGAAGTGCCAGTACAAGCCTCAGTAATGCCTAATGAGGAGGCACTCAAAGAACAGCACAATCCACTATTAGAGGTTACCTCGACTCTGATTTTCCAGTGGGAGACAACTCATTGTCAGTAACAATTTGCTTCCAGATGTGTACTGGGGAAAACCACATGAGAATCACTGTGTAAACTTCAAAGTTAAATTCAATACAAGCAAACAGAAGGCTTCACTGTGATAGTAATTTTGGGTTGCATAATTGTAATAATCTCTCATAATCTGAAAATTGTATAAATACAGCAGGGAAAATAGCCACCTGTGTTCCAAAATGTCTTAAATAAGATGCTTTCATTTTCACAAACTAGCATAAGCATATAGATTTCTTTCAGATTCTGTTGAAGTGATCCTTTTATTTTTTTTAATTTTATTTAACAAGACTGCAACACTCCAGTGCCTTCCTAGAAAAATATTCTGCACAGGAAACCATATGACAACCCTTTACCCTGTCCTAACAACCCAATCCTATGTACAGAGAAACCTGTGAATGCTCCATATCCATGATTCATTTGATCTTTTGATGTGTGCTAATACTGTAATAGTGACACAAACTGCAATGCTGCTTTAAAAGCTTTAATTTATGAGAATTGCATTCAGAAGCAACCTCTTTTCTAAAAGCACAGTAAAGGAAGACTTCAGCAGTCAAGTAACTAACTTGAAATTTAAACAGCATGTGATCTAGACTGAAAGAAAGAAAAAACAAAGAGCCCACAGCATTCTAGTGAGAGTCTACAATTGCCTCTGGTGCCTACTCAATTAAAAATTAACTTCAGATATTAGCACAATAACACTGCAAAAACAATCACTGCATCAGAACTCAAAGGCATTGTTAAACCCTGACTCGTTCAGCCATCATTTGTCTGAGCTACTCAACAGAGCACAGTGGAACCTGTGGAACACTGAGGAGAGCAAGGCATCCCAACCTGAATCCTCAAGCAGAATTTACATGACTTCCCTGATTCCTCTAATATTATTTTTAGTGGAGATTATTAATTTATTTGTTCATGCCTCGCTGTTCCAACAGCAACCAATCAAAAACTATTGGTATTTCAAGGACAGAAAAGTTAATTTACCATTTCAAGCTTTATTGGCAAAATATGCTAATAGAGATGGAACTGACAACTACAATGGTTATATATGTTTTTCAGACAGCATCTAGTGTATGCATCAATCAAAACAATGTATTGAACTACTAATGTTTGAGTTGTATACACATTAATGGTTTTAAACTCTTGATGAATAGCCTACTTATAATAGTCTCAATCTGACAGTACCAAGTGGTTAGACTAAACAATGCATCCATTATTTCACATCTAATTCACAACATCTCTGAGGGTTTCAATTATTTTTGTTTGTGGGTTTTTTATTTGGTTTTTGTTTGTTTGTTTGTTTGTTTGTTTGGGTTTTTTTTAAAGAAAAGTAGCTCTTCCAGATCAAACACTTGGGTAGTGATTTCTACCACAGAGGCTCTACAATATGATGGCAGTCATTTAGCTTTATGTTTTGCAATGTTTTGAAACACAGAGACCACAGATGTACCTGCCTGGGAACAGAAAGCTCCCTTAGAGGCATAGAAGCTGCTACTCTCTCAAGGCTGCATGTTTTTAATGTGACTTGATAATGATATTCTGCAAAGAAAATGGAAATTAAAAGTAAAGTCTACGTCTCCATACATTAAGAGAATTGGGGAATGAACCAATGGACTATTTTCATTTTTTGGAAATGAGGAGATTTAATTGGGAAGTATTTTTAAATATCCTATTTTTGCCATCCCATTGATCCCAAGCTGCCTGATGTATGAAGTAGCTGTAAAATATTTCATAACTAGCTTTCCTTTGCTGAGATGATAGTGTCTTTGTAGGAAATGCAAGAAGATTTACATTATACATTTACATTCATTTTAGAAAAGATAAAGCCATCACAAAATTCAAAGCTGAGACCTGAAGCCACTTTTGATACTTGAAGCAAGCCACTGTCAATAAATTGGGCTGTCCCAATACTTACATAGAGGAACATCATAAAGCTACACCTTACTGCCCTCTCAACCACGTTGCATGCCTGTGACACAAGTCCTAACAGGACAGAGGACTTGCAGATCATCTCTGCTTCTCCCTGCTATGGACATCAGAACAAAGAGCTGCTCTTCCTCTGTTCTTCCATCAGATTAATAAATCAAAGTAATGCAACCCATAAGAGAGGGAGGCACGTGTTTTTCTTTGGAATACAAAATGGAGGGGAATAGGAAGAGAGGAAGATACTTCTCTCCTGCATGCACATCACATATGGCAAGTCCAAATTCTGCTGGAAATATTAAAAGAGTGTTAGCCTCCCAGAGATACAAAGTCAGAGACTGATCTGTAGTATTCTGATCACCATTTTTAATTCTCTCTGCAACAAAGGACCTAAGCCAAACTGCAAGTAGACACTTCTTGTGTCAACAGCTCATTCCTTACATCACCTAATGTGCCCCCAGTGTGATCAGCATTGACAGACCCCAGTGTTCCTCTCCACAGCCTACCAGAAGAATCAGAATTGTCTAGTTAAATTCCATTTCTTTCAAACATCACATTTACATGAATGATGTACATTGATAGTACAATTACCATATTTCCACTGCTCTGAAAAAATATTAAAACTGTCATTCAATGCAACTGGCACTGAAATTATTCCCTTCCTCTTTTCTAAGTCATGTTGATTGATTTTTTTACCAACTCTACATTGCTGAGAAACAGGACAAATGTTGAAAAATAAATGTGTGGCTTTGCCTCTTTGTCTGTGTATATAGGGCAATTTTAGTTTATTTCTAAGCATTCTTTATGACATTTAAAACATATGAAGATTTACAAAGACTGATTTCATGCTGTTTGTTGGCTACAAAAGTATTAGCTTGTAATTTTTTTCTCTAAATCCACTTTCTGCTAGGTGTTATGTTTGGGAACTTTATTAATTCAAATTACCTATTCATTTTACACTTTCACTCTATTTGAGTTGTTCCTGGCTGTTTGGGTTTTTAAAATACATTTTCAATGCCTATTACTAAAGCTTTATGGAAGTGCACTTCAGGTGAGATCTTTACATCTCTTCACAGGATGAAGCAGAAGAAAATTAATCTCAAGTTACCATTCCAGTACAACAAACAAGAATCATGGCTCTGCCATGTAAGAAGAGACAAAGATGGTATGGGAGGCAATCTTATTAAAGCAGCTGCAGAAGTTGAGGGAGAAAAGAAAAGCTTCCAGGCTGAAAACACAGTACTCTTGGATATGAGACTTGTTCAGTACTCTTTGATTTGTACTGCTTTTTACACAAGCTCTTTTTTATCAGAGTTAGCACAAACCTAAAGTAGGATATTCCTTACATTTACTGAAATGCAAGTAAACAAAATGCAAAATAAAGCAGATTTATGACACATGCGAATACTAAGTAATCTTCAAAGCTATGTTTTGTGACTCTAATGATGCTGTCATTGAGACAAATATTGCATTAACACTGCAATGTGTACACAGCTCAGTTGCTCACATTGATGGAATAACAGCACTTAGTTTTTTTCATAGACATTTTTCAGCATATTTACCTAAAAACCTTTACTTATGTGTCTTTAAACTTCTTTTTATCTATTTGGATTGTGATTGCATGCATAATCACAAAGCCTGCAATCAGAGTAGGTAGAGGTAACACTCCAGTGTAACTGGCTTTTTTTGGTACCAATGGCAGAATCATCAAGAGCTCTCTGTTTTCTTTTCTGTGGACAGAAACGATTTATACTTTTGTGATCTTTAGGAAAAAAAAAAAGACAAAACAAAACATCAAAAACTCACAGAAGAACATACAAAAATCAAATATGTCATAGAAATCTCTCACTCTTCACCTTACAAAACAGAATCTTGCATTATTTACTAGACCAAGAGAGGTTTAGTTTTAATCGTGTTAATTCAACTAAATTAAGGATAAGACACTGAAAATAAACTAACTTGATTAAAGGCAACCTCTTTTTACCCAGGCAGAGTTGAAAATTTACAAATTTACAGCTTTAACCATGTTTTGTAAGGAACAAAATTTCATTTATCAAGAAAAATCTATATAAAATGCAGAAAGATATTTTATCAGTACCAGAATGGCAGACTAACATTCCTCATTTTTAGAAGCTTTGAGGCACACCAAACTTTGTTCATTTGTTAACAAAAAATGTTACAAAATGAGCCCTCTCAGTACTGCAACATGCCACAAAGATTTGATGAAGCAACAAGCAGCCATGACGAGTCTGAATGCTTATTTCGTAAGCACAAATCTCATTTGTGACATCACACTTTTGAACACAAAGGATGATGAGCACTTGAGCATGTTTCCACTCTACCTCAAGTCCACACAGATGGGACAGAGCAGTTCTGGAGCAGGCACTTCTCCAGACAAGGCACTGAGCTTCCTGACACCTACTCCTTTGTGCAAGGAAAACCAAACTCCCTAATAACTACCTAACACCAGCCTGAGATTCCTGTTACATGCCACTGTCACAGTAGTCACCCTGCCAAAAACAACAAATCTCCAAAAACAAAAATCTCTGATTGCACTCAGAAGGTTTAGCAAAAAAGTCAAAAGGCTACGGGAAAAAGGAGATGTAAGAAAACTCTTTGGTCTGCCTGCTGTCTTCTCCACAGACCAAGGTAATTGGTAATTTTGTGCAACTCACCTTCATATCTACAGTTAGATTTACAGGCTTTGCAACCAAGTTTTAAAAAGCAGGATTTTTTTCTTAATTACATGCTCCTGTGATGATCTCAGTTTACAATCAATCTTAGGGAACTCCTAAGCAGCAGCAAATTTTTTAAAAGTTTCCATGTCATGGCAGAATTATTCCACACAGTGGTAGTATCTGATTAATCAGAATAACTAAATGCACTCAACTACCAGCAGTGATTTTCTAATTAAGACTCTTTCAGTGTAGTGAATCATTTTTCAAATAAAAATTTATTATAAAAATAACTTGACTGAAACATGAAAGAAGTGTGTAGGAGGGAGAGGGAGGATGTGGGTGTAGGAAGAGGGGGTTTTCTAAAACCAAAAGTTTATGAATATTTTATTTCTAGAGTTTCCAAAGGTACAACCTGCCCATTGTCTACAACAAGAGACCACAAAGGAGTATTGAGGTAAGATCACGGTATTGCCTAAGAAGCCATGCTACCTTTGGAAGTCACTTATGGCCCCATTTTGCAAAAGCAGACAGTGATTCTTTGGGTGACATCCCGAGCCTGATGCTCAGCAGATGGTGATCATCCATCTGTTTGTCTTCTCAGGATAGACGGCCAAAACTCATTCATGATTTTGACTTATTTCAGCTGTATGAATCTCTATGTGTATCACAACCATTGCTCCTTCTGCTACCTTCACATACACTAGCATGTTTTACTCTTTCCTGTGCTCTCTGGACTCCAGTATCTCTTTTCTTCTACTGACTGTGATTTAAAAAACAAATAAAACAAAAGGATGTCTGCTGTCCTATTACAGAGGCTTGTTACAGTTAGAAAAATTTTTGTGTGGTGGTGATTTATTCTTTTTTCAAATTAAACTGCAGACATAGAATACTGAATACTTAATAGAGTACTTGGCCAAATCTCACATGAACACTAAAGAACTGCATTGGATGAAAATAAGGATAACAGCTAACAATTTTTAATGCTGATGTAAAAGAACATTCTGCAACACACTATTGAGTTCTGCAGCTTTTTCTGAAAGTATAATAGTAATTCTGATGACCTGTACATGATGTTCCTTGCAATGTCCCCATTTGCTATAAATGCATCAATGTTTGTGTGGAGTGGGCAAAATAAGCCTCTATCTTTTAAAATATGGGCTCAAAAAACCATGAACATGTCAGAGAACAGCGTATGTGGCAACATCCCCCTGCCATTCCCCGATGATTAGCAGGGATATACACAGTGTTACTGTACACTTACAGGTTGTTTCTCAGACTTAACTTAGGCAAGATGGAGACACAATGTATCAATAAAAAAAAAAAAAGGATGGATGCTGTGTCCAGCCATCATAGAGTATCTGTGCACACCAAAAATAAAATAGGATGAATAATCTCTCTGCAGAGGGCATGTAGCAAACAAAGGGCAATCAAACAGGGCAGATGGCACAGCTGTTTTGCACAGGAAAGACAGGAGCAGGGGGAAGGCCAAGCAAGGCTGGTGAGTTTGGGACTGGCCTGCCTCCTTTAGCGGCCACATGCTTTGGATAAGTGGGAGTTTGCTGAGGCTACTCTGAGTGTTTGCCAAGCAACTTCACTGCTGTGCACTGTGATGCCTGGAAGAGCTGGACCAGAGGCTAGATGTAGTTAGAGGAATAAAGGATATTTATTAGAGGTCACCCCCAGACAGCACCAGTGTTACAAATCAGGCTCTGTCTGGATGACTCCAAAGATGGAGAAGAAAGGGAGGATGGGCCCAGTCCCAAGACCACACTTTTTATATGTTTGGGTCCATTTGCATAAAGGGGCTTCATTTGCCCACCCTCTTCCTTCCATGTTGTTTTACTTCAAGCCTGAAGTTTGGAAAAGGTGTCCTTGAGTCCCAAATCAGAGTAGGATTGTTGTGTCTTCCTCACCCTGTGAAAGGATCTCAGCGCCCTGAGCAAAAGCCACACATCAGTGTAGAATAGAAAAACCTAAAAGCTCAAGGCAAAAACTGTACAAAGGCCCCATCCTACAATACAGCAGGGGGACAGCAATCTTAGTCACTGAAGCAAAAGACAAGCTAAACAAATAAAAGTTTTAAAAACTAACATGTGCTAGCCAAATTCTGGAAAGAAACCATGCTACTGGCCAGAGAACAATATATGTGATTTCCTGCTCAGGGGCAGAGAAGTCTCTAATTCAGACTGACAAAACCTATAGGGGTTGTAGTAAATGCTCCTCTGAAAAGGAAATGGGAAATAACCCTAATACCACAAATGGAAAAGGCAAATCAGATTACTTTTTTTGTTCTAGATACGCCTATATAGATATAATAATTATAGATATTAAACTGAAACAAAAACAAAACAAAACCAAAACCACTCTACCTTAGTGTTTTCCACTTGTTGCAATTAATTCAGGCAATAGCAGACTTTTTTGTTTTTTCTGTGGTATCAAAGAAGTTATCCAGTTGTTCCACACAAAATATAGATACAACAAAAGTAAGGCCTGCTGGGGTCTGGAAACATGCCAAATGACACAAGGTTTGTAGACAAAGATATAAGTAGTCATACAAGAATCAAGATCACTTTGTATTTTATCAGTCTTCTGGAAGAAATTCATGAGGTTTTGTATGGCATTGCTTTGACAGACAAGAAAATAAGTCAAAGGTGGTAGAAAAACGCAGACTAAAAATAGTCTCTGTCTCCCAAACAACTATGGGCTTTTTCCCCCCTCCCAAGAGAACTGGCAGAAGAGAAGGAGGGACTGTATTTGCCAGGATTCCAGACTATTCATGATGGAAAGGAATGTCAATTACAGCATTGAATATCATAACTAATAAACCATTTTAAAAGGCAGCAGTTCACAGCAATCTCCCAGCAATCACCAATGACAGCAAGGCCATGAGCAGAGAGTAAGACAATTAGAGCTCCCCCTGTATCACCATTTCAGCTTCACTACTGCTTTCATTACTACCATAATTGCCATTTGCACTGTCTGGCTAAACTCATGCCTTACCATGAGAAGTTACACAGTTTCTTATTCAGTCAACCTTCCAGTCCAGGATATTTTCCTTATTGCAATGTTTCTATGGAAGCCTGCTGACTACAAGGCACCAGTTCTTCTCCCTGCTTCCAGCTGCTAAATCTAATTTAAAGATGCTAAAAATAAAAAAGGCTTACATGTAAGAGTACTGTTCAGAAAACAAGAAGCTGTATTTCCTGCAGGGAGAGCATTTAATCAGCAGTGAGGTGAAGGAAGGTACAATACAATAATTGTTTCACTAGTATTTCTGCCATTTTCAAACTTTCTAGCAGTATCTGACCCACTATCAAAACATTTTGACAACTCTTTCCTCGTTGGATATTGAGACAGTAAGTACAGGAAAGATAGCATGGAGAAATCCCAGGTCTTTGGACATCCCATTTAGCTATTGCCCCAGTGACCACACATTCTGGACACCCAAGACTATTTAGAGTAATTTACAAATTCCGTGATGGAATGGTTGGGTGCAGGGATCAAAACCAAGTACAATAAGAAAACAAAACACTACTCTGGTAATATGGAAATTTTTCCTTAAATATATACACGATGTATAAAAAATCTAATTTTTTTTCTCCATGAAGCACTTGACTAGTATACACCTCCCATATGATCTCAGATCCTCATCTTAACCAAGCATTAAAAATAAGTGTTTCGTAGCCTATATTAGGAAATATGATTACAGGCTCACCTCCATGAAGATGAAGGAGCAGAGAGAGCAAGTGTGGGAATCTCAAAATCCTATTCAGAGAAAGGAGCCCCTGCCCCAAACCCTTCCCGGAAAATGAGACTGTATGCCAAAGGATTTTATTTAACAATGAATGTGAGGTAAAAAGAAATAGAAAAGGGATGGGGGCAGGGAGGCAGATCAAGTAGAAAACAGTCACCACCTGTGGATCCAGTGATACTGTTGGTTCTTCACCCTGGGCTTCTCAGCGGTGGAGGTCCCAAGGTCATTCAAAACTTTTTGCTATTTATACATCCAAGCAAACAAAAGAACTGATGCTCATTGACTACACAGTTCTCTTATTCTGTTGGCTAAATTATTTCCTTATCTCTAAGGCTAGTAAGCCCACATGCTTATTCTTGCTCTTCTGAGCTGGTGGGCTGTGAGTCAGTGGCTGCAATCTGCCCCTGCCAGAATTACCTTTTAGGGAATCTGAGCTGATTTCAGCACAGTTGCCGAGTTGACTTTCCTTGTGGCTTGTAAATCTGGCATTATTTGTGTCCATGACCAGTGATAGATTCTTCTCCCCAAGCTTTCTTAACATGCTCCTAGCTCTGAGATAACACCTGGACAACAGTATATCCTTTATCTTATATCAGGTTCCCACTGCGATGGCTCATCTTACAGTCCATGCTCCAGATATCCAGCCATGGTGGTTTGGGTAGGAACAAGTGCAGGAGACCAGAGGGAAAATGAGATAAAAGGCATCTATAAATTGGCATTTAGATAATACATTGGTCTGGCCAAACCCTGCACCTGATCAGCACAGTCTGTCCCACCTTCTCATTAAACTCCACTTCCAACTCTTCTCATGGGTGAGGGGCTCTCTCCTCCATGGACCTGTAAGCAAACAGAAATCCAAGTGCAGTAACTGGGGAAAGAGCATGGGACATCAGGGCTGGTGCATCAGGAGGGCAGTGCCTGCAGAAACAGCGAGCATTTTGTGTGGGTGTCTGCCAGTGTGCGATCACGGCAGACCAGCCAGCAACAGGAGACGCTCCAGAGGCAAGCACTGGTGTGGGACCCAGGTAACCACAGGGGACAAACAGGACTCTGAAAGTTGGCCAGCAGAGGACCAGCAGAACCCACCTCCTGGAGAGAGCTATCTACATCTGTGTGTCTGTGTGTGAGGCAACTGGGAGAAAAGAGGATCTCAGGCCAGCTACTGGGTAGACTGGGAGTCTAGGACCAGCTGCTACAGAGTGATCCACGTTGGCTTACATATCTGTATATTTGTATATTTTATACTAATAGGCTTTCATCCTGAGCAGCCAGAGAGGAGAAGAGGACAATGCCACTGATACTCCTTGTGTCTGCCTAAATGCTGCATTTTCTTTCTGTATCTGCTGCTCATGGATAATAGGTATAGATGTATTGTGTGCATATGTGACTCTTGGGAATGCATGCTCAGCTATTGGTCATTCTGAGGACATGGAGCTGCAACAGGAACACCTCTACTGGCCTACAGGATTCAACAGCACTGCCAGCATCTTTTGTGCAGATGTATACAATTTCCTAGATCTTGAAAAATGTTCCTTACTTTTTCCAACATCACACAAATAAGAAATTAATTAAAGATTTATAGAATAGAATAAACCCCTCATTTAGGAGCTCATGACGCCTGCCTAACAGCAAGCCAATAAATGAAATCTGTAACAGAACTAACAGTATTTAAAATTCTTGCTAAGTGCGTGGGTTCATTAATGCCTGAAATACTAACTACTTTCTGTCCATAACATCAATACAAAATCTGGTATCCAGATTTTCACTGAAGGTCAAAACAGTCAAGTGATACACACCAGCAGGCATTTCAGCAACTGTAACTCACAATAAAAAGCAAAACATGACATCCAGTCACTTAGTTAAAGAGCTGTGGTTCATAGCTCTCATTAAAGTGTTCGCACAGGGAGTACAGACAGTAAAATAACTGGTATGAATCGGTTTCTCCCTAAATAGTAGGAATCTACAACTTCCTCACAAGGGGAGGCAGAGGGGCAGCACTGATCTCTTCTCTGTGATCACTAGTGACAGGATCTGAGGGAATGGCCTGAAGCTGTGTCAGGGAAGGTGTAGGCTGGATATCAGGGAAAGGTTCTTCATCTGGAGGGTGGCTGGGCAGTGGAACCGGCTCCCCAGGGAAGTGAGTAGCAGAGTTCAAGAAGCATTTGGACAATACTCTCAGACACATGGTGTAATTCTTGGGGCTGTTGTGTGTAGGACCAGGAGTCAGACTCCATGATTCTTGTGGGTCCCTTCCAACTCAGGATATTCTGTGATTCTAGGACCAATGGGGATCAGTTTAACATCCTTGACACACATAATCTTTAGAGACATTGGTTAATGTCCCAATGCATGTGTCTGAGGAACTCTTCAGCACAATATCAGGCACATGTATTTCAGGTATAAATCATTGCATCTCACACTTCCAAGCTAGGTAAAGGGCTATTTTCCCAAAGCCTCTCTTAAAATGCAGCAGCAGTGCTACCTGAAGGGCCCCTCAGCCAAAGGCAGACAAGGTCTCCATGGCAACAGGGGCCCCAGCACTCTCACAACCCCTCTTCTTCATCCTTTCCTCAAACTCAATTTTTCTTCCAAAGAGAATTGCTTAGTAGTTCAACTAAACATGCATGAAAAACAAAGCATAATATCTCTTCCAGGCAGACTTTACCAAGGTGCATCCTGAACTGAGCTTAACTGCTGCACAGTCCATGACTCCTGAGGCTTAGAACTGCCCATACAAAACCACAGGGGAAAATTATTACTACAGTGTTATGATACTGCAATATGTTGTTACTCTGCAGTTAGTATTACATATAACCATCACTCATATCATTTGCCTGATGCTTCTTTTTAGACTGGATTTTGTCACTTTTTGCTTTGCCAAACTTTATTTCAGCTAATCAGCAACTATGTTAATCTATGCAAAGTGCCTCGTTTAGAAGATTTCATCTAAAGATGTTATCTAAGACACTTCTTATAAGTGTGATATCAGTGAAACAAAACATCATCATTCTCACCCCTAAACCTTTTTGTTTCGTTTCTTCTCAGATGACTCTACTCTTTTTGTGGGCACAGCTATAAATTTTGACTGGAGCTCTTGCAGACATGACCCTCATTCTTTAAAAAATCTCTCAGTCTAACCTTGAGTCATATAGCTGCAGTATTTTTTACTGCAAGATTCCTTGCTCCATTCTTTACAGAAGATGCCTATGGCAAGCTTTAAACAAGCTTTATTCAAAGATAGATATTTATTCCTTATGCTAACACATATTTGCTTTTACAAACACGTTACCTTACTTCAGGTCTGTACCCCATAAGAGACTTATCCCTTTAAAAATTAGTTGCTGCAACAATATGTTTTACATCTCTCTGCACAGATAGCAGAACAAGGAGAAGAAGATCAGTCTCAGGGACAGAGAGAGACTACAAAATCCTCATGGAAAGGGACAAGCCTGTCCTGCAGGACATTGGGAAGGCAGCAGGGCTTCACTTTGCACTGTGATATTGGATACCTCTTTCAAAGCACATCATTTTCCTTCAAAGTATGGCTAGAAACCAGGAGGTAACCAGTCTAACCCCTGTCTGTCCAAAAAGTGCTGAAAGTGCTAATACTACTGAAATAGAGTTGAAACTTTATCAGAGTATCCTCAGCCTTTCCAGTTAAATTTCCTTCTATACAGGACAGATTTAGGAAGACAAAAGAACAAGTAACATCGAGCCTAGTTGCCCAAGCCTCAAATAAAGCACTGATCTAAAAGTTCTGGGGAAGTCTCCTGGATTTGGGATTATGTGGGATACATTTAGTAAAAAATGCATAGAGAGTAACATGCATATTCAATCTGGGGAGTAGACATTAGCACTGAGGACATCTCTTTCTTGTTATAATTTGCATCAATTTTGTGCATGAGGATTTTTTTCTTAAATGACTGACAATAATTATTTTTTTTAAAAAGAAGTTCAGTTTTATCTAATATGAAAATTGTGAACATACTCAAATAGCCTCAGGAACAAATGCTGGCTCTCAGACCTTGGAAATACAGAAAGAACAGAAACCACAAACCATGAAAAGCGTAAATTTAAGTTAGATATATGGAAGAGTAAACTGTGAAGGTGGCGAGACAATGTAACAGGTTGCCCAGGGAAGCTGTGGATGCCCAGTCCTGGAAGTATTAAAAGGCAGGTTGGATGGGGCATTGAGCAGCCTGTCTAATGAAGGGTGTCCCTGCCCATGGCAGGGGTGTTGAAACAAGATGATCTTTAAGGTCCCTTCCAACCCAAACACTTCTGCCACTCTATCCTACACTTCGACAATGGGATACAATCTTACCTTAACCTAACATGACATAAGCATTCAGTTACACCTATCAGTAAAAGCACAACTCATAAACTCCTCCATTTAAGTGCTGTAACTTTATATGCAAGTGAGTAAACTGTGGGAAAGCCCGTGTTCAGAGCAAGAGAGCCCATATCCTCATCTGCCTCAAAACTGTTATTTCTGGTCTTCCTTTCCCTTCTGTGAGAAGATGCTATTGTCTACTGCATTTCACCCATCATTTTTGTCTCCCTTTCAAACTAAGCTCACTGTGCATACTGGTTCCAAGAGCTCTTTGGAGACCCTTTTCATTTCTAAGATCTCACCCCACTGCTCGCACTCAACTGAAAGCGGCTGCAGCCATCTCTGGTGACCTCTCCTTACCAAAATTCAGAAGTAATACATTCTCTTTCTTCTTTCAAAGCTAAGGTAATAATTTGTCTCTTCAGACTGATTCCTTCTAATGGCAAGAGGAAAATAAACCTTGCAAATCAGTAGTGCTGTACTCCTATATTCACTGCAAAACTGATCTCAAGAACCTTCTTTGATAAAAAGAGGGCTATTCAAAATTTACTCACTTGGAAAAAGAGCTCTATGTCATCTCAATCTTAAGACAAAGAAAAAAAAAAGTTTGACTCTTCCTTGCCTTCAGCAGGTATAATGAAACACTCAACACAGCACAGTTTTGTCATATCACAGTGAGAACTAACACAAGAATTTATCCTAGTGTTCCAAGTCTTCCCACAGGTCTCAAATTGAGGTCTTAAATGCAAGAAAATAAAACCATAACTTGCATCTCTCTCACAGCTGACAACATTCTTCTGTGCAGCAGGTACCTAAATTAAATTCACAACACCAACTGTGATTCTTCCCTCTTGCAGGACCTGGACCTCTCCATGCTATAGACTCCTGCTAATGTCAGACCCCTGTAATCACTATCAAGACTGAGTCATATAGGTTTGTTCTATTTCAAGCTGAAACTAAAAATAATTTCTTCCTCTAAAAGGCTAACACTATTTTATCAACAGCGAAGTGCCTTGGGCATGCATTGATGATGTGAAATGCACAAGCTGCACATCCACCCAAACCAGAAAGGATTCAAACCCACACGTCCTATCCCTGGGGGGTGTGACTCCTAGCTCAGGTTTTAGGAAGAAGGATAGTTTCATCCACCTACTGAAGGGCTGCCCCTCTGCACAGAGGAACCTGGGACTCACTAGAACAAAGTACTGCTATTCTGCAGCTTAACTGAGGGGCTCACGTGATGGAGAAAAGAGCTGGATGAAACTCATGCTCTAAGGACCTTGGCAGAGAATAAATGACAACTTAATTATCAGTGTTTGTGAAAGCATTAAGTGTGAAGTAAATATTCAGCTGTTATCCCTTGCTCATGCAGAGATGCTGTCCAGCATGTGAACATGCAAAACTTCTGGCACATACGAGAGTTATGCACACAGGCACCAAAGCCCTGAGACTTTCTGGAGATGTAGCTTTCTTTCCATTCAGTAAAGAAGAAATAGTAGTACATTCATTAGGTTGACAGGAGACATTTTTTAAGACTCAAAGTTTTCAGCTGTTATGATAGTGCATATCATAAATGTTTTAAATTAGCATTTCAGAAACACAGGGAGACTGGAAGCGAAGGCAGTTTCAAGACAATAGTTAAAATTGGTTTCCATCACTGTAAATGCACAAGGCTCACTGCTAACATTTGTCATTGGACTAGTGCATTTTCATCATTTAAAAAAAAAATTATTTCCTCCCCTGTTTAGGTCTTTGTTAGGCCTGGAAAAGTTATTGATCTGGAAGTTTCATCAGCCTCCCAGCCATCCAATCAGTAAATAAACCCTTTGTGACATGCTGAAATGTTTTCTTGGTCCACCTTTTGAAAACCAGTTTCAGGAGTACCAAACCATAAATTAAATTAGTCTTGCAAATTTTGTACCAATGGTATTTTTTGGTTGGTTGGTTTTCAAAATCTCCTAGGTGCTGAAGGAATGATTACATGATAATGTCTGTTTTCTTCTTCAAATAAATTTGGAGTATCGATGCTCATGAAATTAAATCTGGACAAATGACTCAATTATTCTCTGTAAGGTTCAAAATCCAAATAATAAAGAATTAAAATTCTAACTTTTCCCATCTAGTCTTGTTATTTTAGGATACTGTTTGTTTTGTGCCAGGTACTATCCAACATACAGAAAAAACAAGAGTATCTGTGATGTTGATAGTATCCTTTCCCCACAGTATGTGCTAAATAGAAAAAAAGCAAGAACCATAAGGATTATCCCCACTGCAAAAAGGAATAATTGATGCCAAAAGACTCAGTGATTTACAGTAATAACCAGTAAGTGACTGGGACTCAACACTGTTCCACAGTTATGCTATCTTCTTAGAAATTATTTAAATGATATTAAATATTACCAAAAGGAGATAGATATTAGAATTTGTTACCATGACCACAAAAATGGATTTTAGCGTTACTTAAGGTCAGGAAAATCCAAAACAAATTCTTGACAAAATAAGCCAATGATTATCATCAAATTCCCATCAACAAATTTCTGCTGAACTACCTTAAGAAAGCCAAACGTTTTCTCAATCAAACTCTGTTTGTAAATCTTTGAATGACTGAGATAGTAGTGACATTTTACTGAAATCCAGCTTACTTATCTCCCAAGCAGTGATAACTTGACTCACCATAAGGCTTTTTGTTGGTGCTGGTGGTTTCTTTTTCCTAAGAAATGCACACGTATTCCTAACAAAATAATTTTCTAAAAGCATCAAGAAAGCAAATGTACACACACCGGTAAAGTAATATAGCAATAGCTTACTACCACACATCTAATCTAAGATTCCTACTGTAAGAGTAGTAAGTAGGCAAAATTGCACGTGGTTATACCTATTTTCAGTATAAAGTACTTTCAAAGGATTTATTTAAAATCTGTGGGACACAAACACCAAATTACTTCAAAGCAACAGAAATTCAGCAAAACTTGTTCAAAACACTCCACACCCTTTTTTATGTTTTTATGTTTAACGAGAACAGATCTCATTGCAGCTGAAAATAAGTGTGTCATTAACACATTTAATTTTTGCCTACTTAAATTCTGATAGAAAAGCTAAGTAATACATACATCTATTGTATAAGCTCTCATCCGTGACGAATACATTTTATAGCAACAGCTTTCACACATCAAAACCCAAAACGAACTTGAAATCATACAACTGACGGCCAGAAATGCAGTAAGAAGAGTCACGAAGGCAGCCAATGATGCCAGTTGCCTTTTGGTCTGCAGTCCCTAGACGCATGGACTTAAAAAAAAAAAAAAAAAAAAAAAAAGCAACAAATTACTTCAGCACCTCTCACTCACCCAGCAAAGAGCCCACGAAGATAACAACCTGCACGGTGGTCGTGAAATGCCGGTAGCTCTGCTCCTCGCCGTGCTCCTCGCTCTCCACGGCGCCCGCCTCGCTGACATTCCCGCCCTGCCACACCATCCCCGCGGCCGAGGCGTTCCCCATCTCCAGAGCTCTGCTGACAGCCCGGGACGGGCCATGGTCGCTTTCATTCATCAACACCCAGCTTCTGTCGTACCCCATCGCGAAATTCCCGCCTTCCTTGCTGCCACACAGGTTGTCCAGCCCCTGCCTTTAGTGAACGAATGGAGCCCACAGGCAAAATGATGCTTCTGAGGATAAAGCTCGGTCTCTGCCTCTCGGAGGCATCTTCACCACATTCCTGTGTCCTGGGAAGCAGGGCTGGCTGTTCGCGTTTCCACCTTTTAAGTCATGACAGCCAGTAAACAAAAGCAGAAAACAAGCCAGGCTTCTCCTTCCAATCAGGTGTGCCATAGTTTTTGCTTCACACCGCCACAGGTCTCCTCAGCATGTTTCACCGCAATAAGCCGGAGAGAAGGAGTCACGGTCCCCAGAAGCCCACCGCACACCCGCTCATCCTCCCGAGAGTCGCGGCGCGCACGCCGCGCACACGCTCGTACGGTCACGGGCTCACTGCACAGCAAAACCGGCCTGCAAAAGTGTGGGGAGGGCATGAACTCTGTCCCCTCACTCCACTCTCAGCGTTGGCTCTGGCTTTGCTTACAGCCCTGAGAGAGGACAAGAATGGCTTTCCCCGTGGCACATCTGCTCCGGCTCTCTCTGCTCATGCCCGCTCCGCCCGTGGTGAAACACGGCTCCTCCCCGTCTTCCCGCCGGCTCCGCACGGCGCTGGGAGCCGCCCCGACCCTTACAGAGCGCCCGGAGAAGCCGGGGACTGGCCGGGGCTGCCTCTGCGCTCCCGCTGTTTCTGGGGAAAACGAGCTGGGGTTTCAACCGTAAGGCGGGGGCGCTCGAGAGTCCCCTGAACCCAGGCGGCTCCGCACGATCCCTGCGCGCCCCGCACTGAGCGCGCCTGGCAGCGACAGCACTGCGCCTTCCTGCTCCCTCATCTCGGCGCGGGCGCCGAGCCCCCGCACTGCCAAAACCCGCGGCGATCCCGAGCCGGGCCGGGGCTGGAGCCGCCGCCCCGCCGCGCTCCCGAGGACAGGCGCGCCGCCATCACGGAACCGCGGCCGCCGCGCTCGGCGCCGCCGCCATTTCGCTCGGGGGCTGTGGGAGCCCGCGGGCGCGCATTAAACCGCTGTTTTAAAACAGGTCCCTAATTGTGATGACAGACTTTCAAAAGACTGATGCTGGCTTCTAGATACGCATGTTACTTGTTAAAATAGATGCTTTTCTAAATGTATAATTTCCCAGAAAAGCTTTTCAGTGGACATAATAAGTTCGGGCATTGACTGTACAGACGGTGTGCATCCATATAGTGGGTACAAGTTTGCCTTTAATTTGGAGACGTTGGGGGAGTGCTAATTAAATATTAAGCCAGAAAGGTTTTTAAGTCAGTGGCCACCAGTCTGGAGTGTCCCGGGAAGAGGAGCTGTCCATGTGCTCAGCCCCTGCACACCAAGGCTTCCTCAGGGACCCCATGCCCATGAGATGTGTTCCAGTGACATTGGCCCAGTCTGCAATGCTGGTGATCCAGGACAGAGCTAGGTGCTGTGCTGTGCTGTGGGTTCAAAGACATTTGCTGACCACAGGGACAGGGGAGTGCCATTGTCACGTCCCACCACAGGTCCTGGAGTCTGTTGGCCAAGCCTTTGCTTGTACATCAATGTGTTTAGGCCCAGCCATTTGCAGCCTCCTCTCATTGCTGTGGGAGTTCATTGCTCCAGCTTCTTTTCTAGTAATTCATGTCTCTGATTCACTCTGATTGTGGCATCAGACTCACTCACCCTCCTTCCTTTTCCTCTCACCCAGTCATTCAGTTTGTCCACCCAGTCTCATTTTTCCCCACTTTCTCAGGCAATAATCAGCAGCTTTCACCATGCTTTCCCCTCATCTTTCCTTTCCTGAGGTGCCCAAACAGGCTTTTTCCTCCTTTTGGCCTCCAGCATTCCAGTGGCCAATGTCTGTAACCAGAATCTGACCTTGGTCCCTTCACCTCCCAGCCACCTGCAAGATGCTTTTCCTCACACAGCTGTCCCTTTCTTCAGTTCCTTCATTAGTACGGAATGATGACCAAGGAGCCAGGCAAGAGCTAAAGCTTACTATCTACAGCCTACACTGTGTACCCTCTGCATTGTCTTTTCATAGATCTGCATAGTCAAGAAAGATTGAGTTGGCTTAAAGGAAGTCCTGTGGGTATAGGATGGTCCAGGACTTGACTTAGGAACAGAACAGAACAGTATTAAGTATTAACTGGAAATTTGAAGGACAGCATGGCCAAAAAAGAAGTGTTTGCCTGAGTAAAAGTCATTTAAATATTAAAATACTCACAGCTGCATATGTTAATAAGCTTAATGAAGTACGTGCTACCACATAAATGACTGTATTACTCAACTCTCTGCTTAGACCATGCTATAGATGACAGAAGGAGGAGAATAAGATTGCACTGTCTGTAAAAGAGGGTAGACTTGTTAGGAGCAAGACCCTTAGAAACAGTTCTCAGGCTACTTTCCCTCCTTCCAAATGGAGATGCTGTCTTGGTAAGTGTCTACCTGCTATTATTATTATTACCCAAGTTAACACAATGTTATCATTAGAGCTCTATCACAGCTACTGCATATATTCTGACTTTGCATTTCTATTGCTTCAATATTATTCATGTTATTTGTGAATCTGTGCTCATGGAAGCTCCCATTGAACACAACCAAACATGTAATGCCAGTTTGGTTATAATCATAATAAGCCCAACTGCACACAGCCCCTCTGATCTCCGGAGGCTAGCTGGAATGCAAGAGGTTTTATTTTCTGCCAAATTTTTTACTCTTAACACTCAGTACCTTTTCCCTCCCTCCTGCACTTCACAAAGGAAGACTGACTTCCCCTCACCATGCACATGGGGAAGTGAAACACATTCTCACAACTCAATTAAATTTTATTTGCTAGAATTAATTTTTAATGTGTGGGACAGAGTTTTAAATTTTGTCTTTAATTTTGGAAGGGAAGCTTCCATCCAGATGCAGTCTGGCACGTGTTTGGGCAGGTGGATGTTCACTGTATTCCAGTAAATCTGCACTGAGCATGTGAATACTCCCTGCAGTTTTGTAATTTGGTTTAGTTCATGCAGGTTTTCACAAGGTTAGCTAGGAAAGCCACAGCACTGAAAAAAGTTTCTCTTCCTCCTCATCAAATTTTTGCACTCCTGCTGGAGTACAAGACTTTTAAAACTAAATTCTCAGAATGTTTTTGTGATTTTGTTATTTTGCTCTGGCTTTCTTCTTGGAAACAATGAATCATTATAGAAGTAATTAAGGGAAAAAGTAGCTTAAGGTAGACATCTGGTCTAGAGAATTTCATCTGGTTAACATTTTGCCAAGTCACAAAATAGGGTAAAGGTAGCTTTAAAAGGCATACTGTTATCTGGCCCACCCACTGCTATACAGTGTAATGGGAGAAATTTTCCATGTGCTGGACTATGTGCACCGCACCACATTCTTGGGAAGTATAAATCCGTAATTGCTGTTAAAGGAAATTTTGCTGACATTTCTTAAAATAAAAGTGTCTAGGCCATAGATTCATCTTCTCTCCCACACAAAGACACGGCAAGAATGGCCAGTTAGAAGATGCAATGCAGGAAGTAATTAAGAAATGTCAGCAAAATTTTCTTTAGCACATGGAAACTTTTTATTTATTACATACAAATTGATAATGAGCATACCCAACTACACTGATCAGTTAAAGTGCCCCAGATCACAGCTGAGTGAGCAAAAGGATGTCTCTGTTTTTGCTAGATAAACACTAAACAGCTTTGGTCATGCATTTCCTACCAAAAAGCAGATGAGGTAGAAAGACCCTGCAGCTAAAGATACATTCTAGGAATGGTGTGGAACAGAGACCAGCATCACAACAGTGATACAATTTAACACTTGTTTTTCATTTTATACTAACGGCATTATTCAAGTGCAACTGAAAGATAAAGTATGCATGGAATAAGCTTTCAATTTCAGGACAAAATTGAGAGCGATAGAAACCGATCATAAGTGTAAATGAGTGGTCTCTCTGTAACAAAAAGTCTGTACTCAGAGGTCAGGGAGTAAAGTCAAAATAACCAAAACTCCATTCCTATATCTGGGTGCGCAGCAGCAAGCTGCAGACTACTGTAACATTTTTCTTTGCCTGGGGATTACTTGCCTAATAGAGAAGCTTCTATGTATGAATTTACTTGGGGTTTCTTTACGAAGATCCCAAAACTTTAAAGGCTCTATCTCGGGGCAGTACTTTTCAGCAGTTGCCGTGTGATCTTACCAAAGGAAAGCACATTTTCTTCTCTGGTTATCACTGCTACTCTGACAAAGCCCCAGGTGCCTCTCTCTGGCAGTCCCACCAAGGACACCTGGCCACCTCACTTTTTGTGTTTGCAGTTCAGGCACACAAAAACTGTTCGCCCTCCACCTGCTATTACTCACTACAGCAATTGTCAGTGGGAACTGTTTTATAGTTTTCACAGGAACTTGTGTCCGGCCCAAGCTCTACATGATATCCATTCTGAAAGTCGTAGTTATTTTTTCCCTTTTGTGAATCTTTCTCAAGGTCAGTTTAAAAAAATCTACACAGTATCCAACTGTCTTTGCTGGGTATCTCTGTAATGCCGATATACCTGAAGGCATTATCTTGAGGGAGTTTAGGCTGGACATCAGAAAAGGTTCTTCATCCAGACGATAGTTAGTCATTGGAACAGGTTCCCAGGGAAGTGTCCAAGCCTTCCAGAGCTTGGACAGTGCTCTTAGTCACACTGTTTAGTTTTAGGGAGTCCCGTAAGGAGCAGGGCTTTGCACTCGGCAATCCTTATGTGTCCGTTCCAACTCGACACGCTCCCGTCGAGGACCCACTGGCCCCACGCGGCGCCGGCAGCTCGGCTCCTCCTCCCGCCGCCGCGGTGGAGGCGGTGCCGGGCCGCCCCCGGCTCCAGTACCGGGGCAGCAGCGCGGGAGGCGGTGCCGGGCCGCCCCCGGCTCCAGTACCGGGGCAGCAGCGCGGGAGGCGGTGCCGGGCCGCCCCCGGCTCCAGTACCGGGGCAGCAGCGCGGGAGGCGGTGCCGGGCCGCCCCCGGCTCCAGTACCGGGGCAGCAGCGCGGGAGGCGGTGCCGGGCCGCCCCCGGCTCCAGTACCGGGGCAGCAGCGCGGGAGGCGGTGCCGGGCCGCCCCCGGCTCCAGTACCGGGGCAGCAGCGCGGGAGGCGGTGCCGGGCCGCCCCCGGCTCCAGTNCCCGCGGAGCTCGCCGCGGAGCCGCCGGAGAGCTACCAGCTGCGGCAGGAGAACGAGCTCCAGGTGCTGGAGTCCATTTACGGGCAGGACTTCCAGGACCTGCGGCAGAGCCAGGCCTGGAAGGTAGCGAGCGGGGTCTGGGCGCAGCGGGTCGGGCCGGGCCCCGGTGCGGAGCGCGGCTGGCGCTGTCTCGCTGGAGCCGGTGCTTGTCTTCCTTGTCTGACGTGTCGCGGCTCTCGCTGCGTGCCCATGGTCCTTCCCCTTATAGAAGCGCTCGCTCTGTAATCAGTACTGTGCTCGTAAATTGCATTTTAATTAATTGTCAGGCTTTTTAAAACTTACCTCTTAATTAATTCCTTAACCTACTAACTACATACCTGCTCAATTAATTAATCTCGTCGGTATACATGTTGATATTTCCATAGTTATACGCTGTGGTTTTGTCACAGTGCTGCTCTTTCCATGATAGTAATTTTTGCTTTCATTTCCATGGGTTTCTTTTTTATTACTAGTGGTTAATGCTCAGATTTGGTGTTCACCACTCCCTTCCATTTGTCTTTCATGTCCACATCAAATTGGTATTTCCTTTCCAGCTATGTCCATTATGCTGTTTTCCTGTACCTGGAGATAATGGGCACTCTGTTATTTTCCACAAGTTTACTTTTACTGTTGTTTCTTTTTGCATTGTTCTGTCTTGATTGTCTGCAATATATCCTCTGCTTTGTTTTGTGCCAGAGACTTGGACTTAAATTTTTTGCAGCAAGTTATGACTTTTTTTCTCTTTTTATGAAGTTCGGTAAGAAAAGGCTTGGTAATTTGTTGAGTTTCCAGAAGTGTTCGCTCTGTATTGAAGGTCATATCTGACACCCTCTTCATCTGACATATTCTCATCCTTACTAGAAAAGTAAAGGGGGTAGTTGCTGTCCGTTTCTGTATTTGTTATTCCCTATAGTCTTACTTCCCTCCTTGTTCATGTTACTAAGGGCTGGGTTGTGTTGTTGTTGTTTGTTTCTTAAACCTAATTGAAAAGAAAGAGTTGGGAATGCTTATATGGGCATATTTTACTTTATTCTGATTTTGAGTAGGTGATTTGAACAGAGTGGGAATGGGGAAGGCAATGCTTGTTAAAATTCTGGTTTATGGCAGAACACAAAATACAACTACAAAAAAAATACTGTCCATTTTTTTTGGCTGTATAAGGTGTATATCAGTGTGCATTATGGTCTGTTGACATGTCAGAAAATAAAATAAAGTCTGGATTAGTAACCTAAACACAAAAGAAGAATGCTGGGTTTATAATGAAGGCTTAATTTGTGATATAAATAACCTGTGTTAGGTTTATTTATTTTTTTTCTGCTGCTGTCTTAAAGTAAGCAGAATACAAAAGTTTTATTATAGAACCTCATTTTTGCTCAGTCTGAATCGTCTTTCTAATGACTGTAACTAACGTCATCTGAAGAAGTTGTAAAAATATACTGGATAAGCCATGATAATCAGTGGACCAGTACACTCCGTTGAGCAATATCAACACATTTATGTATTTATTTCATGGTTTGGATGGTCTAAGCTGTATTCTACTATAATATAGATTGAGAGTTGCGTGTTTTCATTAAAACATAACCAAACAACCCTTATCAATCAGAAGTTTTGTTTTGCATTTTAGGTTCAACAGCCTCCTGAAATTAATTTAGTTCTGCGTCCTCAGGGATTGACTGGTGCTAATGAAGTGTATGCCAAAGTTGACCTGTGGGTCAAGTGTCCGCGTACTTACCCTGATACGTAAGTGAACATTCCTTTTTTTTCTGCTTTCCATAGTAAAGTCTAAGTTGAAAAAACATGTAGTTTTATTCAGCACTCTGAATCTTGCTTTCTGCATTGCAATGTTTATTGAGCTTAGGGTATTTTATAATATGCAACTCTAAACTTTGACGCCTGAATTGGACTTAGTCTTTTGTGCAACAGGGAATATAGGGATGAGTTTGTCAGTGCAGAACTGCAGCTCCAGTGTGTAGCTTGGAGATACATAAACACAGGTGTACCTGCCACCACCTTAGTGCCCTTGTTCAACTTCAACTCCTGACTTTTTCACCTGAGACAGACCAATTCTCCATTTTATTTAAAGCCATCTGTTGTTCTGTTTTCTGTTGGGTTAGCTTTTGGAAGGGCTCTCCATAGAGAGTGTAGAAGGAATTGCAGGGGACCAGCCTACCCCCCAACATTTTGTGTTGGCAAGTGATTTCTGGGTTAAATGTTGCTCTGTGCCCTAATTTGTTCAGTCCTTATACCACTGATAGTCCAAAACATAACTACCTTTAGTCCATCTATGAGTCCTGTAGAAGGGAAATGCTATTCTTTACTAAATGATAGCTCAGTTATACCCTGTAACAAGGATGTCTCATTTTTGTTTTAGTTTGAAATGACACACCTACAGACATTTTGCTTGTTTATTTTTAATACTTTTTAAATCTAGCTGATATTTATTTATTGCATTTATTTCTTGGGGTTTGTGTCACCTATATGGTGGTGATAAATAAATTTTAAACATCAAAATGTTACATTAGTAATGTTTTAAATAGCTTGCTCAGTGAGTTAAGAGTTAAGAGCTGAATTATTAGAGTTTGCAGGGTTTGTTTGGTAGTTCTACTGTTAAGTGTTACCAACAGGTAATTTACAACTGGAAAATTTGATGATGGGTAATAGAATACAGTATTTCTGACTTTATCTTGTATGTCTAATATTTATATACTGCTTATCTGAGCATTGACTAATTGCCAAGTGACTATGAACTCCATTCCTTTTTCCTCACAGTTTTTATCTGTTGGTTTTTACACTCAGTTTTTCTGATGGGGACTTTTTTATGTTTTCTTGCTGTCCCTCAGAGTTCCTGAAATACAGCTTAAAAATTCCAAAGGCTTGTCAAATGAGAAAATAAATGAACTCAAATCCAGACTAGCTGAACTGGCAAAACAGCGCTGTGGAGAGGTAAGAGCTTTTCACTTCCTTGGGAAATATTCTATGGACCTGATTAAAGGTGTTGGGTATAATATAGTGGAATACATCCACACTGGAAGTTTTAGTTGCATTGCTTTTAAGGAAGAAGTGACTGCCTTTCTTAGGTATGTTTCTAATTAATGAAAGTTCAGACTATGGATGATCTCAAAATCCAGTGCATGTATAAATACTGCAAGCTTCATTCCTGTTTAAAGGTACACAGTGTTAGGTTTAAAGGTTCTGAGTTTTTGGCAGTATGAAAAGCAATGCTAACTGTAAAACTGAGAGCTTTCTGCACTTTTCAGGTTAATTTGAATATCATAAGAGGCTATATCTGTTTAAACAAACAGTGGTAACCTGGGGAGCTTTTCCATGTGGTCTTGTTCACCTGACACTGAACTGAAGGGCAAGAGACCTTTGTTCCAACACCAGCTCTACACTTTGTAGCATGGTCACTCCATGCCACTTTGCCTTTTTTATTTCTGTGTTTTGAAGTAGTGATACTTGAGTTTCACTACAGGATAAAGACAGGGTAAAAAGGGAAAGATAGAGAAACATGGGAAGCTTAGACCTTTTATCTGTTTTAAGGGATTTTATACAGTCTTGGGTATGTTTAGTATTAACAATGCCTTTCTGTAGTTGTCGAGAGCTGCAGTAATTTAATGAATTCCAAGCAAACAAAGAGTTTTTGTCAAAGCAGGGGTTTTGGCATGTTTCTCATTGCTGTTTGGAAGTGTTGCAGGTGAAATAGCTCCATTGGCCTTTTTAAAAGTGAGAATTACACAGCTGGACATTATATAATAGGCTGAAGTGGGGTAATATTTTGCTTTCAGTTTCCCAAGCCTGTCAACTTTACAGGTTTGGAAAGAGCTGTCAAAAATCTTTTTTCTATTTGAATAACATACTTGTAGTTTGATTACCAATTCTTCTGCAGGTACTTTCAAAATAACTGTTTTAGCCAGATACAATCTGTTCAATAACCAAAAATTTCCTCAAATTTTTCTGTATCTTTGGAAATTAGCATTTTAATAATGTATTATGAAATTTAGAGGTGGGGTTTTTTGTTTGCTGTTTATTTTTTTCTAATGACAGTGCTGTGGACAATTCATAGGAGGTACAAGGGTTAAATTCTCTAAGTAACCACAAAACCATGGAATATATACTTGGTCTGCTCACAACTTAACACAAAAATTATTAGCCTGTAGTCCCAGTTTGATTTCTAATCTCATTGAAGGGACCTAAAAATATGTCATACATTTTCCTAATGTTGATTTTCCAAAGAGAGAGTGATGCTTGCTCCAGCAATATGTAGAAGTGGTTGTGAGTTACATGTATGGCACATTTTGTATGAATGGCATGTGCAGTGCTGTCCTGAATTATTTTATCTGCAGCAAAAGGGAGATAACTTTTCTCTCTGCCTTGACAGGTATTCCTTGTTAAATTCTATTTTGTGATACAGAAAGTTTGACAATGCCTCAACCACCTGTTCAGACTGAACAGGAAGCTGTTGGTGTTTTTTAATTGTTAAGTTTTCTCTTGTTTTTTGGTGGGTTTTTTTAATACATATGTGTATATGTCATGATTGCCATGCCTTCTGAATAGTAACCTGGGAAAGATACTTTAGTTGTATATGTAAGATTTATGTCTATTGTGCTGTTCTCCCTATTTTGAATTGCCTGCTGGTTTCCTTCTTACTTTCAAGCAGGGGATTCAGTGTTTGAGAATCATCTAAATATCACCCTGTTAAGGCAGATGGAACAACCTGATTTGGCTGATCTCCCACCTGTACATGCAAATCCTGCTCAGTGGTGCTGCAGACTGCACCTTTGTCCTGTACTGCTCTTAAATTTTAGAGCTAAAATGGTCTCAGTACTGTGGATTCCTTGAATTAAAAAGGTTGTGCTACTAGGCTGAAAGCTTAAGCCCTGACAGGTCAATAGATCATCAGTACAAAAACAATTCAAGTAAACAGTAACTGAAAATTGATTCCAACCTGCCAAACTATGCAGCAGAATTCAGCTGGGCAGAGTTTTCAGTGAAGTTTTTATTTTAGTTATTGTGATTATATGAATATGAAATGCCTTATGTGGCTTTACAGTTCTAACTGGGGGACTGCTTTGCAGAGGAAGGGGTGGATTTGTGGTTAGCAGTGAAATAACTTTTTCATAACAGTAAATGCAGTAACAATTAAGTGTGAAGGATTTGTTCTGTTGTAGCTCATATGTCATAAACCCATATCTTTGGGAGTAGAAAGATTATGCCTAAAAGATGATGAGGAAATGGTTTTTAAATTTCACTTTTCTGTTAAAAAAATAAGATGGCTTAGGTTGTCTGTTTTCAGTAAGTTTTGCCATCTTTGCTACTGAGGTCAGGGATTTTTCCTGTTAAAATTTATTAATAAATAGTTCTGACTATTATTATAAATTAAAATAATGAAATATGATAGATTCTCCCTGATAAATAATAAAATTGACAGTCATGCTTCTGCTGTGCTGCTTTTTGAGGTGGGTATCATTTGTCTGTCATTTGACTCTGCGTGTCATTCATACTTATTTTCTTTCAGGTGATGATATTTGAACTTGCTGACCATGTACAGTCATTTCTCAGTGAGTATAACAAACCACCTTCCAAGTCTTTTCATGAAGAAATGCTAAAAAATCATCAAAAAGAACAGGAAAGATTGGCTCAAGAGGAATTGCGTAGGGCACAAGAAGTTAAAAGAAGAGAGGAGCAGGAGGTAAGAGAAATATGAATAACCATATATTCTTAATATAACCATGATTTTAAAAATCACTCTGCATAATAATGAGTTTTAGTGAATTATTAACTTGGCAGACCTGCCAGTATGAGTAGATCAATATGTATTATATGAACATGAATCTGCTGCTGTAATTGTAACATTTTAATGATGTGGTTTTAACTCAGGGAAATAATTATGCCTAAAACAAACCTAAGTGTTGATTCCTGATCCTATGAAAATCACTTATGCAGAGGACCTTTTACAAAATCTAAACAAATGTATATATTAAGTGCATTCCATCTTAAATGAGGAAGTGTTAGTGAGGCAGACAGGTAATGATACCTTCTTTCACTCTTAGGATGACTGGAACATTCACTAATACAGGCATCTCTAGAAAGCAACAGATTTAATCTAGAGAGGTGTCAGACCACCAGCATCCTTCACTAGAAATGAAGAGCTTCATCCAAGTCTCATGGGATAGTAGTGCAGAGTCTCCACTCTGTGGGGAATGTGGATAGAATAGCTCTGGTTTTTAAACGATCTTTGAATTTATCTCACTTTTGTGTGTGTGTGAAACTTTATTGTTGGATCTGGCAGTAGAAGTAATTTACAGTTCCATTTTCCTGTATCATACAATTGATGCTGTTAACTTCCTCAGGAGAGCTAATTTGACTTCTATTTTTTTGTTCTTGTGACATCCTATAAATCCTCTTTCAACACTTCTGAAAAATCAGCATCAGTTTTTTTTAAATCAGGGTTAGATTTTAGCAGTTACTTTGCATGTATTGTTGCATCTCTAACAACGGAAATTTATTTCAGCAACGTGAAATCCTTAACGAGATTCAGAGAAGGGAGGAAGAGAAAAGGGAAGAAAGAAAAAAGAAAGAGATTGCCAAACAGGTATTCATTCTAAGCAGGTGTGCAAAAAATTGCAGTAAATTCTTCCCAGTTCTGTAGCAGTACTTGTGAAAATTTGAAATTTTCTTAGGACATCTTTTCTTATTCAGGGCTTCTAGTAGATCTAAATAAAAATGGGTTCTTGATTATTTCTGGGATTTATTTCTGGAAAATACTAGCATCTTGAGTGTACCAAGGTGGGTATTTTCAAATAGACATTGAAAAAAGCTGGGATATT
>VWYI01042689.1:92926-113912 GCA_013399455.1 Anthoscopus minutus | reverse complement strand
TCTTTTTATGATGAGGTAACTGCAGTTTACCTTTTGTTATCTGGCAGACCCATTCAAGCTTAGCTTCACAATCAAAAGGCCTGAAGTAAAATTCCAGGTCTCTGCCTTCGTGGAAGTAAAATCTCCAAAATGATCTCCGTGAAAACTGTGAGGTCTGCATATAAGTAAAAACAGAGAACTGAGTTAGAACAGCACAGGCCTTTGAAATGTAAAATTAAACTGTATTAAAAAGGTCCTTTGGCAAAGTCAGTGTATTTTACTGTGTTCTGAGTAACACAATTTATTTTGAAAATGAAAGAGCAGATACAGCTACAACTTCAACTATAACTCTCCATGTTAGCTAATGCCACGAAGCAATTACATAAAGGGCATTAAGATGCAAACATCTTAAAAGTTTTTGTAGAAATAATGTTTCTTAGGGTTTTTGTAGTGCTCAGCTTCTCATCGATGCTTATTATTATATTATCTATTGCAACTTGTTCCCTGAAATGTTCTCATTTCTGCTGAAAAGAAGACAATCTCTGAACTGGCACAGAAACAATCATTCTTATTTATTTCTTACAATCAAGGTTGAAGAACTGATTTCACTCTTTCTCATCTCTCCAGTAAGGAGAATTTCTTATCATTTATTGAAATAACGTGTATAACTAGCAAAGGGAAGAGGAAAGTTACTATGTTCACAGTATTCCCTTCAAAATGCTCTCCTTTGTATAAAATTTCAGGCTCTCAATGCTGACCAGCTTCTCAGTCTGGGGTCATGACCACTGGAGAAGCGAATGAGGGAAATGTCTGGTAACAGAAGGAAAGGAATGCAATTATCCCTTCCCCCAGTAAATCCCAAAAGCAGAGGTGGTTCTATTTACGTTAAAAAAGATGGTAGGTACTGCAAAAAGTCAGATGATACCTCAAGAAAAATTAAAGGCTATTTTAAAACTCATGCCATCAAGACTAAATTAAGTATTGAAGTGCTTAATCAGGAATCAGGCTGAGGTCTGACATTTGAAATTAGAAACCAGCAGAGTACATACAGTCTATTTCACAAGTAAACAAGGAAATACACACAATAAACACTAACACATGATCTGTCCTGGCTACTGCATTCCCCTTCTTCAGGTTTCAAACTTCTTCTTAATACCTACAGTTAGTAAAAGCTAATACAGATTTTTAGAAGTTAACTGGTAGGGCTCTCTGGGCTTTTTTGTTTTAGATTCCATGACACATCCCTAAGAATTATATGTAATATACAAGAGATCCAAAGTATGGCATTATGCAATACAAAATAGCATTGTTACTAAAATATTTTGTAGTTAAAAAGGCTCAAAAGAAGTCCTATGAAAGGTTATCATTAGTATAGCACTTGGCTCATAAAAAAATACTTAGTTAAGGGAAAGTTTGTAACAGGTATATATTGATAAAGGGAACACCACATTTTCACTATATTGAGAAAACATCTA
Organism: Anthoscopus minutus; assembly: GCA_013399455.1. Classification (NCBI taxonomy): domain Eukaryota; kingdom Metazoa; phylum Chordata; class Aves; order Passeriformes; family Paridae; genus Anthoscopus; species Anthoscopus minutus. Next base: position 112,458 of record VWYI01042689.1, on the reverse strand, counting down.
AAACTAAATACAACTGGAAAAAGTATGTTTTCTAAGTACTTCCAAGTAAAAACACACATTACTAGAAACCTTGAAACTAACCTTTAATGCAGCACAGTCTCTTGTATCATACTCATCTTCCAGATAGTCGAGTGGCATAACAACACTGGTTACCTACAGGATGATGGACAGGGTGAAAGAACCAACATCTGACACTTTGCTGTGGCAATCCCAAGAGATAACCATTCAAACCTGAGGTCCCATTATATTTATTACTATTAAAATATGTGTTGAATGGCAGTTACTCCTTCAGTTTTGAGTCTCCATGTCTGTTTTTTGGGGGAGAGGGGGAAGAACTCAGTTTCAGACAAATAAAACAATTACAGTGGAAATATTTTTGGAAAAGTCTGACATAACAAGGAAATGAGTTGACAAGCCCTCCCTTCTGTTGTAGCATGAATACCTTGTTTTCTCCACCAGCTCTTGGATGTTTACTACCGTATTTCTGTGAAATTGTTTTAATATAATGGAGACAGAAATCGGGTTAAACTTGTTAAAGATATGTTTCTACTTGGAAATCTGCTTGGATGGCAGCTCTTAAGTGCAGGTCTCCTTCTGAATTATTAATCTGATGAAAGACCTGACATATTTTAATTAAAATATTTATCAATTTACTTTCAATTCAGTCCTAGTTGAAACAAGTCACTACATGACATTTCCTGGTTAAAAGTTAACTTACGGGTTTGTTATCGCTCCATTGCCAGGTTCCCAAAGAATCAGGACTCCTCTTATTCATTCCAATCCAGACCCATCTGTCATTGCTGTAAATAAACAAGATATAATCTTAGGCCAAGCATATGGTTCACCTCATTTAATAGGAAGACTGACCTATAGCATGGCATTAATTAGGACCAACCAGCAAAACCATGGTTTTACTACTGCAAGTTGTAGCAGTTCAAAGAGAAAATAGACACAAGGGTTAGGAGAGGTTCTGTACAGAAGTAAACTAACTAAAAAAGGTAATTCATTCCTCTGTGGGCTGCATCACCACTTCATCAATTGTCACTTGATATAATGGTCTCTTTTCTACACTTTTCTTCCAGAATCACACACAGAGTGTTTCTATGGTTGGGTTCCCTTTCTCTTGTTCACTTTGGGCTATCTCTCAAATACTATCAGCTCAAATATACTCTTCCTCAAACCACAGAAAATCTTTCACTCAGAGAACTGGCACATTTCCCTAACTTTTTAGTGGTATAAGCACACTAAACGTGGGCACCTATTTCAATTATGCACTGTTATAAATGAGGTACAGACATAAATCAGCACCTAACACCACTGACTTCAATAGCTGCATGAACAAGTAGCAGTAGAAATTTTAGTCCATTTTTTTCCTAGATTTTACTTCCTCATTTTTCAAAAGCAGCAGACACTTAAATCTAAAATTTTAGTTATGTTCTAAGATACAAAATTATCTGAAAAAAACAGGTTTACAATATAAATATTCCAATCTGCAGTAAGAATCTTTACAATACTCCTTGGCTTATGAATCTAAAGATCCTGTAACAAAGTTAAAAGTGTTAGTCCAACTTCAAGGTTAGTTTTGTACTGCAAATTCTCCAAGATTCAATTTTGTGCAGGGTACTGAACTTTTTAACTCACTCCAATCCACTATCCTGCCCAGGAAAGTCAAAAGACACTTCTCTGAATGACAGTATCAGCTGGAAGCAGCAGAGGGGAGAAAGACTGTGAGTTTTCTATGAAATCATGGACTACATGGAACCCTACTGCAAAAGAGCTGTGGAAAAGGCACTCTCATCAAGGTGGTCTGACAGCAACAGCAAATATTTGATGCCATATTACAGGGCTCCCATAGAATGGCATCAGAAACACTATCCCATCAGGATGCACAGAATACAGAGAAGGAACACGGGACACTGGAGGAAATAAGAGCTTAGGTTACTAACAAGGATTAAGGATTTTCTTGCCTAGTCTTCCCAAAGAAAGACAGGGAAAGGATACAATTATTCTTTACAATATTTTAGGAGACTAAACTTGCAAGAAGAGGAGTGATTTGAGGAAAAAAACCATTACATTTGAGGGAACAACAACTCAAAAATAAATTTAAGCTCAAAACTGGACAGAGACATCTGACCAGCAGAGGTCAGAGTTTGTGAAAAGCTCTGCAGAAGGTAGTGCTGATAAACTCAGTGATTCTAAGCCAGAAACTGGAAAATGAGAATTATGAATAAAGTAATTTATGAGACTTATTTTATTACCTGGAAGAATGGACTCACAACCACACTTTGCCACTAGCTTTTCAAGGTATCACCATAAAGATTCTGAATAGTCTGAAAATACTAATGGCGCAGAACCATGAAACAACCCAGGGTACGTGAGCTAAGTATGTGAAATCCAGTAAGGGCAACAGTACTTTACTTGGTAAAGTTTCCTTTAGGAACAAAAGTATCAGCCATCAACAAATCTAATTTTTTTGTTCTTTGTTCTCAACTCCAGTAACAGTTTTCTGACACTGGTGATAGTGTGATCAATCTAGTGTGACGTTATCATACTGATCAATCTTTAGTCTCTAAATGATACAACTAAGGAGCCTTTAAAGAGCCTAAATGCCCCATATAACTGCAGAGGGAAAACTGTGAGGCAAACATTCACAGCTGTTAAGCAGCTAAGTGACTTTTGGCTATCTGCCTTTAGGATTTTATTTTTCTGTGGCTGTTCTTCCAATTAAGAAGCAGAAATTTCCTCCTAATTGCCACCTACAGACTTAGTGCAGTTTAAGAAGCTGATCACCACACAGGAATGTCTACTGAAAGGAAAATTTGAGACATTAATTTCAAAACGATTTGCAGTAATTACCTGAGGCTCTAGAGCCATTTTTCAAACACTTTCAATTTGTATTTGGCTTTTACATAATAAATAAATTAAAAACAAGAAGTGTGCCAGGTCAAGATTTTCCCCAGCTTATCTCCCAGTTTACAATTACTAGCTTGCAAACAGAGCAATGTTTTCAGCTGACTGGGCTCTTACACAATAATGTACCTCTTTTCCTTATTTTGGAATTGTTCAGATGTGACCATGAGTAACTTAGTAATTGCTACACTACACTTGACAGTACTTTTAAGCTTCAGTAAAGCCTTCTGATACCCCACTGAAATTATACTGTCATCTCATCACAGGAAATAATTCCACCAACTATTAAAGACAAAGATGAATTGACACTCTCTACTGCAATTAAGCTTGCAGCAGGAATTTGCTTCAAGTATGTCTCCTCATTGCAAAGTATTTACAATTCATCCTACAGACTGATATCAAAATGGATTTATCAGTGACAGCTTTGAGCTACACTCCTGGAACTGTCTCTAAAAACCTAGAGCATCCTGAGCCTTAAACTAAAACATACATGCAATTTGTGCCTTATGATGGACTCCACACTGATTGACACTGAAAGACTTCAAATCTCTAGCAATCCCTGCAGAATACTGGTGGTTTTTCTTTTACACAGAGCTAAACATTCATAAAAGTCAAAGTACTACAGGAGCGAATAAATACAGTTCAGATTGTGAAGGGACTATAAACCTGTAATTTTTCTGATCATATTCTAGTTGTCAAAATAGAACATTATTTTCTCTGTCCTTTATGACAGCTCCAACACAAGATTAAGAGCCTAAGTGAACTTTCTGGGGTTTGTAAGGCCAACCTAGTACTTGACAAGAGGTAAGGTATACCTCCAGCTCCAATATATGGGCCAACTCCTTTATGGTGCAATTTAAGGCACTATACAATCTTAGGCAGTGCTGGCCTAAAACTCTGCATGAAGCCCATGTGGCCATCCTGTTCTCCCTGCTGCAACAAGCTACTGCATTAGCTATGTCACATCCTGCTACATCATATCATCAACCTGCTCTTGAGTGGAAGAAAAGAGAAGCTGAATTAATGCAATTACTATAACTTGCACGGCAGCTTTATTGCTGTTTTGGCCATTCTGTTAAGGTGATTTTTTTCTTTCAAACTCAAGTGTTTGTGAGGCTTTCTAGATTCAAAACAATTACAGAAGCAGAGCTGTTCACATAAAAGGCAACCTGGATTTCCTCCGAAGGCACCCTCACTGAAATGTTACTTATAACCAACCCAAGCTATTTCTCCTCCTGTGTCCAGCATTGCTGCCAGCTATAAGATGCAGAATAATCACAAACACAGTCTGAAAAGAACGGAAGTAACTGAAGTGGGTCTGTTCTGCCTGTATCACATCCCTTAATGCCAAAAGAAGTTATCTCCTGTTTCTTCCAGACAGGCAAATTTTATTTTCCTTTCCAATAGCAATAGCCAGACTTGGCTGGAGCAATTCTGGCTCTTACTTGACTCTAAGGTGGAATCTGAGTAAAGAACAGAATGGACTAGGCAAGCTGCCCTTTTCCTGGTGAACCAAAATGACTCTTGCTAACATTTAAAAACAAACAATTCTCCATGAGTCACCAGAGAACTGTGCAAGGGGAAAAACCTGAAACCAAGAGAGTCGAGGTGTGGCTCCTTCCCCAAGCTAAAATGAATGCAGTAATCTGGGTCTGCAGTCCCAGAGTAAATACAGATAATATGAACAAACTGCATGCAGCACACTCCAGTAGCTAATCACCTTTAATATTACCTTAATATGATTTCCTCTGGGTAGCTAAAGTACTTGTTCTTGGTGAAATAATTCACATGGTATCTCTGTCCTATCTCCTATCTCAAATGAGCTTGATTTTTAGATTAACTACCCTTGACATTTGACCTCCAAAATATTTTATGTAATCAACACCTGAGTAATTTAAAAGCATAACTATCTTCAACAATTCGTCATGTTATCTATAGAAACATTATTTAAAATACCTCAGGCAGTATCAACTATGTAGTACTTCAGTTCAGAATGTTCTGAAGTGCTGCAAAAGGGGTAAGCCCAGATGAAATATATATTACCCCTCATTTTAAGTTCCGCTGGAATAATACTGAAATACTGGGACTTATCCTTCTGACTAAGTTCAAAATTTCTGAACTATGGGAAATGTAGGAGTATTGTGTGTTAACTGACTTCCTGGAAAGACTGAAGTCTCCACCTTTAAACCTCTAACAGAAAATATAATTAATACCTCAGACAGTCTGCAAGTTAAAAAGTAGAATTGCAGGAAAATAAAATGTTAATTCTCTATTCACATTTCATAGTAGATTAGGTGTGCTAAAACAAAATTCATAATTCCAAAACCATCTAATAAGGTCTAGAGCTAGAAATAATTTGCACACTGATTTTTATTGCGGGACTTCAGCCAGTTTAGCAAAGAAATCACAAGTGACTTTTACACAAGCTAAACTATCTATATATAGAACATACAAGTTTGGTTTTGTCTCTTATTAACATAAACACTGAGTAATTTTCATGACTTGTGCACTTCTAAAAAAAGTTCACTGGTTTCTCAACCTCTTCAGTCATCAGGTTTAAAAATTTAATCACAGTGTTGTATGCTAGCAGCTTCTGCAATAATCCTGATTTAGTTTGTTGATGAAAAAATTTACATCACATAACTGGCAGCATTTGAGTTTAAGTAGGCAAAAGTTCTGGAAAGACAGACTGTCAATCGAAAAAAACATATTACACAAGGATCTGACATCACACCAATGCCTAATAAAGCTTTGCAGTGACAGTTCATTTGATTAAAAATAAAGCTTTAAACTCATAAATTATTTAGCATTTAATCTGTTGATACCAGAACACTCAGCACACCCATCTAATGCCTATATAGTGTTAATGCAGCTATGCCAAATAGGATCTGTGCCAACCAGATTGCTGGACACTACATTATTCACATCTCCAAAAGTTAGCACTCAGTTTAGTCAGGAAGCATTTAATGAATAAAAATGAGTCTTATCTGCAAAACTGAAATAATCACTCATCTCTAAAGAATGTATCAGTAAAGAATAGGTACTTTTACCATCTAGCTGTGCCAAAATTCAACATAGAGAAGAAAAATGTATTATAACAGATTTAGATTTGCTTTGAGCATCCTCCATTACATAAATTTCTCTTCCTGCACTGCCTCTAGCAATGTGAAATATTTGCCTAAGCTGTACTCCATTGACATTTTCCAGCAAGGCAGTTCAAATGCCACATCCAGCTGCTCTGTCCCACATTATCTCATATTTGCCATTTGGGGTCAACAGCAGCATTTGCAACCTCCTGCAGAACCAAAATTTTAGAACATGGCTAGTTTATTACCTGATCATTTTTCTCAGGATAGAATGAAGTGCCTTGATTTCTTCTGAGTGGCTAAAACTAGGCAGATGGCCTCCAAGGGCTTCACAGAACCTTTCTGCCTCTTCCCAGGTTCTGGTTCGCAGCACTCTTTCACTATGGAAGAACTTCACAACAACCAAATGTCAGAACCAAAAATGACACGAGGCAGTATTTTTAAAACACTCCTGCTCTACTGAAATATAGCCACCTGAGATTTAATAACTGGTATTTCCATAGGGAAAGAACTTGACTTTTTAACAATTTTTCTTTCAGTTTGTTTTACAACAGCCAGACTGAAGTTTATCTGACAAAATTTGTTTCAAATACAACACATTCAATGTGACAGATTTTCTCTGTCTTTCTTTACCTGAAAGATTTTAGAAACCACCAGCCAGCTCATTCCATAACTGCAAGTCAAGTTATAGGTTTTAAGGGATGTTGTTCTTTCAAATTTATGGTGACCTACAAAGTCTAGTGTTCACAGAAACTCGGCTCCCTTAAGTGCTGTGCGTGAAGAAAGTTCTTTGGCACACCCTTGGCTACCTGTATGCATGTGAGTTGCAAGTTTGGCTCACATACCTCAGCTAGCATTTCCACTTGATCCCCTTGGTTTTGGTCCAAGACAATTCCCATCAGCTGGATCTCTCTGCACAGACATGCTGCATTTAGTCAGCAGCAGTTGTGGAGAACCTGCCAGGGCCAGCTGTCATGTCCATAAGCTATGGGACAGCTATGCTCCACAGCAGCACATTTGTATCCCTTCGGGATGCTTGCCCACACCCTTGTTACTCAAGCTGGGCTTCCCCACTTTGCTACATGAGCTGTTTACAAGAAGCGGTTCATTGCAGACACTGAGTCCAAAAATAATGAATAAATAATCCAATGAACAGCCTCCATTTTAACTTGATTTAATTTTTAATAGGAGGGGGAAAACCTGCATTTCTAAGTACAAATTTGTTTAAGCCATTCCAGCTAAACAGCACAGCTGCTTGCTTCTACTATTTACTTTGAAACAGTAAAATACAACTGAAGCTGAATGTTTTTTATATCCATATTCGAACTACAGAAAATCCTCCCTCTCCTATCTATACTCTTAGAGTACAGAAAGGAAAAGGACAAGGGAAGGTGATGCAAAGCACTTTCCTTCCATAGCCAGGTGTCTGTGCATGCCTGAGGGCAGCAGGGAGGACACAGGCACAGCACCCTCTGACAGCATCAGGCTCCTGAGACAGCAGCACAGGGCCAGTGCTGTTGCCCCACTCAGGTGCCCATAGAAAGAGGCACAATGCACCTTCCAGGAATGGCAGAGGATGATGCAGGACAATATCTGCAGGTAGTCAATCTTAACCAACACCAATTCCCTGTCCTGGTGAGGAGTACCTTTAAAATGCCCTCCAGAGCAGCTATGCCCACCCAAAATTGCTTATCACTCACTTCCTCCAAGACAGCACTGAGCAATTAACATTAAACAGGAATAACATTTTACCTTGTAGCAGGCAAGGCCAGATCCATTGTGCCACCCAGGGGGACAGGGATCAGTTGGTTTTGGCATCACTTCCGGCTCCTTGGGCTTTCCAATATATTTTTTGCAGAGAGAAAACGCTTTAGTGGTTTTACAATCCTTAGTTTCCCACTTTCCAAGGGAATTTCCACTGGACATGGCCACACATCCTCCTGAAAACTCTGAAATTAAAGCCAGCAAAACCACATTTAAAACCATTGTCTGGTTTTCAAAAAAACCCTGACATAATTGTGAATTACTACTTTATCACATGCTTGGAGTTCTGTAACATGGTACTCCAGTGCTTGCTCAGTGTAAAAGGACAGTATTTTATGTGTTTTTTAGTTTTCAAAGTTACCTGGTTGCATGGAATTCCAGTTAGTGTATGTCACAGCTTCAGGTGTTTTCCCATTCACGGTACCCCAAGAATATATTCCTGACTGGCTAAGGTCTTGCAAACCGGTCCAGAAGTACTTTTCTTCAACTTTGGTGTGTTTTCTAATTAGACCATTAATAAATTCTTGTTCAAATCTGCAAATTCACAGGTTAATAGGAGTCAATATTTGAAAGATACTAAACTACTGAGACAATTTAAAAACCAGGGATATTACATGAGTCAGTTCATGCAGTCATCCAGGCAGTCCCATATTCAACATGTGGTCAGCAGGCTGGGAATTCTCATACTTCCAAGAAGGTTTCACATTGTGAAATGTCAAAGGTTTACTGTTGTCACACCATGGAAAACATGGATTTCTAGTTCTTGGCAAAAGCAATTCTCTCTCTACTTTTTCTTTATGAACCATTAGTTATCATACAGCAGTTTTAATCTCTGATCTTATCTCCGGGATTGTGATGTTAAACCTGCTCATAAAATTACAAATGTTCTTTACCTGTTCATCACTGTAAGATTGCACTGGGCTCCAAATGAAACTTCCATTTTATCAATCTTGTAACAGTAGTTTCCATGTCTCTCCCATCCCTGGTTAGTGAACAAAAACCACATTTATACAAAACAACCTAATTTAGGCATTACCTACAGGGGAAAATAAATCATTGCCAACACTAGCTGGTGCCCACAAGCTGGCACAGCAGTTACAAGAAAGAAATGCACTGTGTCACACACAAGGTCCACTATCATCAACTCTCAGATTCACAGTTGTAAAAAATAATGCAGCCACAGGAATAAAATACAGCACTGTTTTAGCTCGCCTGGGCAGAGTCTTCTGACCACCATGTGCATTTACAGAGAGAAACACAAGGGCAACAGCACAGTCCTATTCAGAACAATAGGAGTTTTCATGCTGTTCCACCAACGCCAGGATTCAAACATAAGAATACTAGGAAGGCATACACCAGTGTTTCTTTACTTCTGAGAAAAATACTTGATACGAAAATGTGTGAACTTACAAAATTTCTCTAATATTCAAACATTTCTCCCCATATTTACACTGAATTTCAAGAAGCATTAATGTGTTAACTCTTTTCTAGTCTAGTAGTGCCACTGGTGTCTGAACAGCACAGAAAGCTGTAACCCTACATGCTGGAAATCTCTGAAAAGACAGAGTAAAAAGGTTATGTAGAAAGAAAGATAAGGAGTACACATTTTTCCTGTTACAAGCAATATGCCACACAAAACTGCATCAAGTAACTCTGAAGGAGCTAGCAATACCATCCCAGGCTAGTTCAAAACACAAAAACTTTATATTTAAGCTGTAAGATGTCATGCTGTAATAAAAACCAACCAAAAAATAAACAAATCTCCCACCTTTATTCAAGTCATAGAACAAAAAATGAGAGCCAGTGAAGACTGATAATACACCCTGAGCCTGCTTAGGAGAATGTGCAATTTGGTTTATGATCTAGAAATGTCCTTTTTCAGATAAAATATTTCACAGACTTTACTGAACAGACAAAAAAGAAATGGAAGTAGAGGAAGTAAGTGATATCAAGCGGGTTTCTGAGCCAAATGACAATGTAAGAAATAGAGGCCTCCCATTACCTCTTCCAATGAACAACTTTCATCTGATTTTGTTTCATTCAAAATCTCTCCTCTTTTCTTGCAAACATATTTCAATTTTTCTTCACAGGATTTGACCCTCCACTGTCCCAGCTGTGAGAATGAAAGGAAAAAAAAGAGTATTTGAAATTCTAACAGTCCTTCAATTTCCACGTTTGCAGGGGCTGTTACCAAGAAAGCCAAATTGCCTATAGTATAGATATTGGGTGGGATGCCCTGGATTATATTCACAGGTACATGTTTGGAAGGGAGAGAGAAAGCCGAGACATACAGAGATTCAAAGATTCTGGATCTCATTCAAAAAGGAAAGAAAAGGCCAGGGTGGTGCCAACTCTCTTAGATCAGGAAGGGAATTGGTGCAGGAGGTGTGCTCAGCTTAATGGGGAAGTAGCCCAGAGACAGCTCAGCGGAGCTGAGTGCAAGCTCCAGTGCCAGGCTGATGATACAGCAGGCAAATGCGTGCTCCACTTTTCTAAAGAATCTGCAGGATGGGATACAGCCTGCTTCCCACTCTTAGCAGCCTCCCTCCTTCACCAACACCCTTTTTGGAACATTCCATCCTCAGACTGGGTGACTCAAACTGGTCTGGGAGATGACTGAACCCAGATTTATCTTCCTTCCTACCCTTCTGCCAGAGACATGCAAGAATACAGCAACCCAAAATACAGAGTGAAAGGGCCAGCTGTCTGGCCAACAATATGGCAGTCTCAGAGCTAAATGTAATTTCTTCCATTCATTGCAGTACACAGCTATAAAGTTCTGGCTAAATAATTTTCCCAAATTTGCTTGTAGAAAAATGCATTTTAAATATTATTCAAAAAATAAGAAGAGCTATCTGCTTTATCCCCCTCCTTGACTTTCACACACACCAATGTTGCCTCTATTATGATGAAAAAATACAAACCAGCAACCAAATTCAACACTGTATTCTTACCTTGCCTGAATATGACACACAGTTAGGAGTGCTGTTAAAGGGAACTTTTGGTTCATTCTGATCCCAGTAGGTAAAAACCACAGGTGAGTGATCTGACCATTTGAACAAGGCTGGCACATCATCATTCTTCAGACCCATCCACATTTCCTCTTCAGTATCTGTAATTTAAAATTAGAACAACACCGTCATTTCAGTATAACATTCAAACTCTTAGGAAAGCAATGTGTTACCAGCTAAATTAAATTTTTTATCATACTGTGCAGCAGTGAAAAATACTGTGCAGCACTATAGTGTTATTGTCTTAGAGTAAGTAAAGGTATTTGACACCACCATGTTTGTTATGTTGTTTCTTAACCTACATTCATGACAATGAATAAGTTTCACAGACAAGAAACAAACAAAAAACCAACAACAAACAAGCAGAAATATCACACATGTAAAAAAAACCTCAACCAAATTTAGAGTGTAGGCAAAGACATTACATCAAACACTACTGATACTATCTATTAGTTCAGTGACTGAGAAGTCAAAATACTGACCCAACTATCTACTATTCTCTTTGAACCAGCAAATTAAGCATGAAATATTAAAAATCTAGAAGTAGGTTCACCCAGTAAACAAGTTAATAGACTGAACCAGAACAAGTCCTAACACAGGAGGCCTGGATCTGCACAGCAAAATTCAACACTAGTCTGAGTACAAGTTCAGCATTAACACCCACACTTAAAAGCTGGAGATTATAACAACTGTATGGTAGAACATGGAAAGCAGTTTGTAATTTATGGTGTGCAGCACTCGGTGCTTGACCCTTACAGCTACCCCAACTCACCATTATGAAGCTTTGTAACAACCAGTTCAACATCTGCTAATGAGTGAACGCTGATGAGGTTACTCTTATCTGCTTTGCACAACTCATCTGCTGTACTCCAAGGTGCCTGGTTGTTTATCAGCATGTAGCAAAAGCCATCGTGGGGGAGCCAGCCTGGATCACAGCGAGTATCCAAGTGTCTCCAAAACTCTGAAAATGAAGAGAGATAGAATTAGAGGCTTTGATTTTACATTGACTAGTGCAAGGCATTGGCTTTAAAGTCAGCAGCATCTTGAAAATAGGCAGAATGTAGCAATCAGAATGTGCTCACATCTGTTCAGGACTCTCATAAGAAAGAGTCACAGCTTAATCAAGCAAATAGACTTCAATGCAGGATTAGGAGAACTCATAATATTTTGAGGCCATAAAGTAGGTAGAAGGAGAAAGAAGTTAGTGGGAGTGAAAGTAAAAAGCAGGACTGCATTACATTAAGCTAGTCTTAGTGTAAGTGAAAGGTTCAAAAGAAATTGTAAGCAAGATTTCAAAAGCAAGTGAAGACAGATCTAGTTGATCCATTGCAGGAAAGAAGCACACAACAAATGCTTAGTTTAAAATATTTTTTTCTTCTCAAGATATTCAAGAATTCAAACTAGTTTTAATGGTTGCCTTTATTTTTTTAAAGGTATATACTAATAGCCTTTCTGGTTCAAAACACACTATAAAACACTCAAACCACGGGAATTTTGTTTTTTAATGAATAAAAAACTATATAAACGCTGGTAATAACACTACATACCCCACTGAGGAGCCAGAGAACAGACAAGAATTGTTAACTGACAACTAGCTTTCAGAGCATCACTGCAAAATTTGAACTAGTTCAGTTAAATTTAAACTGATTACTATTTCTTCTTTAAATGCACACACCTCTCCAGGGGGAGCAGGAGAGAACATGCCTTAGCCAGACACACTCCAGACACATCCCTTATCCTCTAGTCCTCCCTGCCATTCAAGGACAATTACCTTTCAGTAAAAGTATTTACAGGAGAGCCCTGCCAACTGGAGCCCTGGGAACTGGGTAAGGCCAAAGCACACATAGAAGAAGAGGTCATGGACATTGGAAAGGCTGGACATTCAGGTGTAGACAAATGGACAAGAGCATGGAAGCAATTATGTGTCACAGCTGGACACTGTAACACTGAAGACCTCTGTCTAAGCTGGGATAAAGGAATTATTATCTTGTAAGACCTACTATGGGTCCAGTAAAGATTACACACTGAGCAAACTACCAAGTCTTGCACTCTGACTTTCAGTGCTTGGCCTGATTTCAAAGGACAGTAAGGCTATTTAACTACTTCTATTTTAATTCAACAGTTTGATCCAAGACCCAGGTAAGTCCCATTTTATGTCAATACACACCGAGAGTGAAAGAAACAGGATTAAAGCAAAGGTGGAAAAGTTTGGGATGCAACTGCCAGTTCCAGACTTCCAGTAATACATGAAAGAAGGCACAAGCCATGGAGGAAAACGTGATGAAAAGGGCAAGACCGCTGCAAAATGCTTTATGTGTGAGTGAGAAAGCTGTAAAAAAATGAGAACTGCTTGTGATGCATCATCTCGACACTGAAGAAACAGAGTTTGTTTCTGCTCTGCTAAAAAAACCCAAAGCTGTTGTGAAAATGTTTTGGCAGAGATGCCTGAAAAGGCATCCCTCCCTTTCCCTTGGGAGGGAAAAGAAAGACTCCATAAGTGAACATTATACTTGTATTAGCATACAAAACGCAAAAATGCAAAGTGTCCTACCAGGAATGCTTGAAACTTCATTGAGCGACTTCTTGCAAGCATACGGAAGCTGAGTCCCACAGTGATAACTCTGCCACTGACCTGAAGCAGCATTCATCACCACACAACTTGTCCCATCCAGTGGGGATAAACTCTGCATATCTATAGACAGGAACAAATGAAAACATAACAGCACAAGTTATCAAACAGCAAGGCAGTGGCTGCTTCTTTTTATTATCAGTTTTCAATACAAGAATAGCACTCTTTGGTACGGCACCTTGCATTTGAACAACATAATTTCCATCAGCTGAGGGCAGCTGTCCTAGCTCAGGTCCCACAGAATTTTTTTCTAAGAGAGAAAGTTTCAGAATCAAGGAATCTTGACTTCCTTTCCAATGTTTAATCATAGAACCAGGAGGAATGTTCTATTTACAATACAAGAAGCTCTTGGCTGAGCACTTTCCCAGACTAGAAATATCTCAGGGGAGAGCCACTTTTGCATCAGCAGCCCTCCGTTTCCTTTGGTAGTCCCCATTTCACCCTCACTCCTAACACAGTTGTGCACCTCCTCTCAATGCTAACCATAACCTTCACCTTAATAGAAACCTCAAACAAGGCTCCAGAATTAAAACAGCACAGAGAATAACTCTTCTTGCAGTCTTCAGCTTCCTTTGGAACACCTTTCTAACGGAACTTGTTGACTTTCTTTTTTTTTGAGCCTCAATTCAAACCCATACTGTGACCTGCACAGAGCACCTCAGCTCACCCTGTACTGGGTTTGTTCAGTCTCACAGAAAAAAGGCTCAGGGTAAATGTCAGTTCTCCATGAAAGAGAACAGTGGGACAGGGGCAGGGTCTTTTCAGAGGGGTAAAGTGGAAGGAAAAGTAATGGGCTCAACTTGCAGGTATCAAAATTCCTGTAAGGCACCAGTAAGTACTTTCACAGGATGGGAAGATATGAGTATGTCTGCCATGAGAGCAGACTAAATTATATCACTGTATCTTAGGGTAGTCTGGGCTCTAGCACTGCAGTACAGTCCTTCAGAATGGTCACAGTTCCAGAAGAAGGTGCAGTCAATAGTATAAACAGCAAAGTTCTTAAACTTTTCAAAAGACAGAGCATATTTGGAAAACACCACAGAAATTTCTTAGCAAAGCTATCAAAGAAGTAACAGAAACCACTTCTCAACTCACAGAATTCCAGTTGCAGCACTACTCTAGAAAATAAAGGAAAAAGAAGAATTCTACTTCAAAAAGCCTAAATTCAGCTTGAATAACAACATTAGCTTCAGTATTCCTGATATTCCTGATTGCTATTACTCTGGGACTCTCATATACACATAGATTCATGAAATATCTGTAAGAGCATTACAAATTCATCCTGAAAATTCCAAATAGTCTCACTAATCCTTCTAGCATCTCTGGAATAATTAAAAAAGGTTTTTCAAAGGTTTTATACTTCTTTCATCTTCACCTTGAAACAAATTCAGGCAACCTTGAAGTTCAAAAAAAACCCAAGTTAAACTTCAGTTAACATCAGTCCTTGTGTGAACACAAACAATCAGAATATTTGAGGGAAATCAGTGTCATTCTGTCAGTGGGAGGAGAATTTAGCAGCTAGGAAAGCTTGTGCATACTTTACTGAAATGGACTTCAAAAATATTATTTAAGTTTTACCTTTTAGAGATTTATTAACCTAATCAACTGTAAATATAAAATGAGAACAGAAAGATTTACTGGCTAGGAGAAAAAGATGCTTCTGAAAATGGAATGAGATGGAAAAAAAGGTAATACTAGTTACTGTTGAGAATATTGTCAATACCACCAGAAATATCAATACCTGGATGCCAGTTGAGAAAATTCAAAGGTTTGTGATCTGACCACTGCCAACCAGCAGAAATATCCAGTTGATTTAAGCCAATCCAGAAGATCTCAGCAATGTCATCCTTGCCTAGAGATATTTTTTTAAAGAAAACAATTAGTATAAAATGCTCATCCTTTATTGGTCTCCTTTAAATTAAAAATGCATTCTGAAATGGCATACACTTCAGGAAAAAAAGATTGCTACTATAATTGGACATGCAAACTTTCTTGAAATGAGGAGGAATTAATCCGCACAAGCCCTCCCTCCCAATGTCTTCAGATGTTTCTCCTTTGGTTTTACAGTCCTAAAGGCATTTGGATAATTTATCCAGGTCAAGACTGAACACCAGGAAGGACAATTTCTTAACAAGAGAGTACCATGCTGCTAAAACACCAACTGCCACTCCAGCCTGTATTTAAGATTTTGAGGACATTTCTCATTAACCATATGAACAACAACTAACTGGTATAAATAAATTATACAGATAAATTTAAATTACTCCCTAAATTGAGATTAGCACCTTAATTTTACACAAATTAAAGCCAAAATATTTAAAGTACAATCAACTTTTAACCGAGAAATTCAGGACAGAAACTAAAGTGCTACCTCCACTTTATAAAGATTTTCCAGTATTCACATGTGAATAATTACACCTACCTTGTATGTAACTTAATTCAGCTACATTTTGGATGCTAAGTAAATCTCCTCCTTGTCTTTGACAAGAAATATAAGCTTCTTTCCAAGAAAGAGCAGACTGTGTATTAAACTGGTAGCAATTTTCAGACCCTGGATCATGTTCCCAGATATCATGGCAACCATCCTCTGTTTAAAGGAAGCAGAAGATACTTGTAACTACAACTACACAGAAACATTATGAAAGTTTCAAAAGGAAAGGTTTTGAATATAATCCTGAGAGTCTATTGATTTTTATATTGATCATCACAAGTACTTGCAGTGTAAGTCAACGCTGCAATAACAAGTTTTACACAGCTTAACAGCCACATGAAGATAAAGCTGTACATCAGAGAAGCAACAGAATGCTTTTAGAAGTACATTTAGAAACCCAACGTGCCTGGCTGCAAGCAGATTCCCCATTTTCCATCGCGAGAATAATCTTCAGAAGTGGCGCACCATTTCCCACCCGTGTGCATTTCATCCTGAATGCAGTCATGATGCCACACCTTGTTATATAGAAAGGGGAACTCACAGGGTTTACCATAAGAGTTGCCATCTTTGGTATAAACTTCTGGAGAAAAAATAAAAAAAAAAAAAAGTAAAACAAAGAAGTAAATACCTCTCCCTTGCTTAGACATGGAAAGTACAACAAATCAGTGTTACTGCTTGTACAGACACAGTTAACCTAAATGCATGCAAATCACACTTGTGGACTTAAAATACCATATCTTGTTACAGATAATATACAGCAATGCCAGAACTGAACAAAAAAAATAAAAAAAATACATAGAGAAATATTTTTCTGCACTTTTTCTTCCAAGAAACAGCAGAAACTTATCTTCCCTCCTCCTGGTAAGTTACAGATCATTCATGGGCCTGTCGAAATCCAGGTGCTTTGCAGAGTCCTTACAGAATGGGAACTCTTAACAATCAACACATACAGAAGAGGGAAAAGGTAAAGCACATTTTCACCACTTCCTCAAAAAAGCATGAGATTTCACACAAGACTGGCTTCCATGGCAAGCGCACACACTACCATACCAAGGCTCACAGTCCAGCAGGCTGTGAGCTGGCAGCACACTCTGAATTTGACTGTAAAGCCTACCAGCAAAACATCCTCAAACCGTGCTAACAGGAAAATTCCCATCACAGTGAGGAGGACAGTGTCAGTTCTGATAGAAGGTGGTTGTTATTTAATAATTAAATAGGTTTGCATTGAAATATGGGGCAAGGGGGATTTAAACCTTTTAAAAAAGCCACTCAGTAACACAACTTCTGCAACTGTGCTGCTATTTTTCATTAAAACCCTTTAAAGTTTCTCTTTACAGCACAACATTCTATGGCTTTACTGATCAATCTTTTCACATAACCAATTTTAAGAACTTATTGACACATAGTCAAAAAGCCCTTAACAAATAAAAAAAATCTCCAAAGTGCAAACTTACCATGGTAGGGATACTGACATATATCACTGGAGGAACTGTTGCTTTTCCACTGGTCTGTTGCATTTATGCTTGCAGTCACATAGTTATTCCTGACAGTCACTTTGTACTGAGATGCACCAACGATGGAAGCATCAGCACATCGCCACCACAGCATTAATTCTGAGTTACAATCAACCATTTTCAGGCGAGACACTGATTTGGTGAATATATCAAGTCCCAGGCACTGCCTGGACTCCAGGTGAAAGAGGCGATTCTGGGATACCCATTTCCATAAAGTTTCACTCGTGTTCCTGCAGTCATCGATGACTATCAGCGAGTTTTTAACTTGCATGCACTTGTTCTGTTTGTCATGGCGAATGGTAAAAGCATCACTGCCTGTACAAGAACAAACACAGGCTATGATTCAGATTCATTTTCACAGGAAGGTCATTTTTAAAAGGGTAATCACATTCTGAGAAACGCTTTTAGAAAAGTAACACAACTGCTGTTCATATGTTAAACCACCTCTTTTGTAGAAGCCACATTCAGTGCATTTTCCTACTCTTCATTAAGTCTTAACTTCTGGGGGAAAAGAGCTCTTTCCAAGTCTTTAAAAAATGAGGAGGGCAAAATAAGACTTTTAAATCCAATTCTAGTGATAAGAATTCTTCCTCCATATTTAACATACACTGATTGCATCAGCCTCTGATTAATTTGCAAACTTGCTGGGTAAAGAATCTTGTCTTCATGCCTATCTGCAAACAGTAACACACACAACAGACACCATAAAATAGAATTAATAATAATCTTCACTTACTAAGCACTTTTGTAAAAACTGTCTCATATATGATACACAGCATGAGGAGTTTACATTTGAACCAATCTGTGGGTGCAACTGCAGTACTATTAAGTTAACTCCTTTGAGGAGAAAGTTTTAGAATGGGTATCCCACCAAAGACAGCACACAATGGTTTAGGAGCATAATTTTTAAAATTATATAGGGACCCTACTTTCATTTTCAGTTGTCATGAGTTTCATTTTCAGTTCTGGCAAGTTTGTGATTAAAGAGAAAAATTAAAGTTGATAAAGCGTAGTATACCATTGTAAAAGTGTATGGATCACCCTACTTGTATAATCTAACACCTCTGTCAGTATAAGAACACTTCTGACAAGCAGCAGTAAGTTTAAGCAAACCATGAAAATATGCCATAAAACTACTTTCACGCCACAATAAAGATGGCTCCACAGCATAGAACTTTCACTAATCAGCCTGAAATGGACCTTGGCTGTCCTAGACCCACAAGGCTATTATTATTCTGCTGCTTAAATAAGGAATCTGCTGAGTAGTATTTTGTATTTAATAGTAATGCACTGTCGATCACATTCCTACAGTGTTTTTCTTATGACTTACTAATAGGTTTGGCTGAACAGGAAGGAAAATATTCAGTGAAGTTATGCAGTGAGTTTTTAGCACTACTTCCCAGTATACCCACGAATTTTCCACTGTGTAAGTGCCAAACAGTATTTAAACAGTACCTAGCTGATCACACCGTAAAGAAGGATCTGTAAGTTACTCGCTTACTACAGTGAATTTTTTTAAAGTAGCACACTTCAACCAACTATCCCTTTCATCCTATTAACTAGGACATTTCAAAAACCAAACCTGCTTTTGTGGTATCCTTTAAGCCTGTGATTTTTCAGTGCTATATTTGCTTTTGCTTTTTATTACTTATTACTCTCTTCCTCTTTTTTATTTCTTGTAACAAGTTTTCTGCCTCTTCTCACGTCTTCTTCTGCCTCCACAACCTTCATGCTGATACCAAATGGAAAATCACTTTTTAAAATTTCCCTGGAAAAACCGCTGATGTTGTCTCACCAAATTTCTCTGTGCACCAGCTTATAATTAACTACTCCAATTCAGCGCTCTGGCCACGAAGTTTTAGTGACATCTTCAACTACCAACCCGAGCCTGTTACGATCACAGGATATAAAAAATATGTGAGGTGCAACTTAGCGAAGAGCTCGACTTGTTTCCCAGAAGCTCTGACTAGGCTGGCGGCTTTGGCTTACAAGAATTTGCTCAACGCGAAACTTTCCCACCTGCTTCCTGTTGGCTAAGGCGAGCCTCCTCCGTCTCACTGCGCGCAAGGCTGCGCAGGGTACACACAAGGGTAACAGCGACGGCGGGGCGCGCTGCCGGGAGCTGCCCGGGCTCGGGCGATTCCCGCCCCCGAACTGTCAGGCCAAAGGCCGCGGCCCGGCCCGGGC
>VWYI01042689.1:0-92900 GCA_013399455.1 Anthoscopus minutus | reverse complement strand
ACCGCGGGCACCGGGAACGTGGCAGCCGCAGCCGGCGCCGCAGCGGCGGCTTTCGCGACGCCCCAAGCCAAGCGCACGGTCCGGGAGGGAGGTCCGAGGCTCCTTCCTGCCTTCTTGGCTTCTCCTTCTAAGTTTCCCAGGTTGTTTCCACGCAGTTGAACTTTACCACCGAGCGCAGCGCCCGGAGGAGCCGCCGGGGCGGAAGGCCCGTCACACCGCCCCCTGGCCCGCCCAGGCGCCCGTCGGGGCGCTCCAGGACCCTCCGCGCCCACAGCGCACCNAGGCTGCGCGGAGCGGCCGCGCTGCCGGGCTGGCCGTGCCCGAGCGCCGCGCCCGCCGCTCCGCACCATTGGCCGCCCCGAGCGCGTCACTTGTTGCCAGGAGGAAAGCGGCCCCCGAGGCTGCGGCGAGGCGGGGCCGGCCCGGCGGGAGCGGGGCTGCGGACGGGGGAAGTGAAGCGGCGAGCGAAAGCTTGAGAGAGAAGGTGAAGGGAAAAGGCGGGGAGGAAGAGAAAAAAGAGGGGGAAAAAAGAGGGAAAGTAAAAGGGAAAAAAAGAAAGGAGGGTTGTTTGTTTTTTTTTATAAAAAGTGGAAAACCCGAAATAAAACTGGAAAAGAAGATAGAGTTGTCGCGTGGTCATTAAAGTTAAAACTAAAAGAAACAACTTAGAAGCTCAGTCGAGGAAAAAGGGGAACGTGTAACCGCCAGAAGTGAAGAAAAGGCAAAAGGTGAATAGACTAATCTAAAGTTAACAAACACGCTGAAGTCATATATTTTAAATGGTACAAATAATACTCATGTGATCCTCGATCCCCTCTGGCCGCCGGGCCGCGTGCAATCCCTGAGGCAGGGGATGCTAAAATTGTAATTATCTGACCCGTCTTGCCGGGGATGGGGGAGGAGGGGATGGCAGCGCGCAGTTGAAGTAACTGTTGCTGAAAAAATTTTGCGGGTGGCTACAGGAAATTACAGCAACCAGAAGTAAAAACCCGTACGTGGCGAGAACCAGCTGGCCTGAAGAAGAAAAAGGGAAAGAAGGGAAAACTGATAGAAACTATATGAAATTAAGTTTATAGCTACATGTTGTCTGATTCAATGCTTACCTGGACAGGCTGTTTAACTCAAGTTCCAGCTGTTTAAAAAAAAGACTTGCAAAGTCACAAGAAAAAAGCTTTTTTTTTTTCTAGGAAAATCTATTTTGATTAGGCTTGGAAGAGGCATTGTTCAGGTAAAGAAACACTAAATTTCCATAAAGATGGGAAATGCAACGTGCAGTCTGTTTTATACGCTTCCAGTGCACCCATCATGTTGGAATATGTACACCTGGGAACACAGGATTTGAGGGTATGCCAGGCTGGTAATTAAATGGAAATATAGTGAACAAAACCAGGCACCTGCAAGTTAACAAATGTTCTCTCCTGCTGGAAACTGCAGAGCAATACATGGCTATCAAGGCAGGAGCTATTTGAACTGTCAGAAATCAGGTTCAGGAAGGGAGGAGTCTGTAGATGTAGCAAAATCAAATCTGTTTTACCAGAAATAATTCATTTTCAGGAAGAGCAAAGCTATTAAGTCTTTTACACAGAGAATGGGAATCAGAAATTCCCCACTGGTGAGCCTGATACAAAAGCAAGCTATTGAAACTAAAATTAAATATGTGATGGGATAGCGTGTCTCTTTTTAAATACAACAAGAAGCAGGTGTGAACTCTGCGTTCCCATCAACCTTTCCAAATGTGTGTTGTTATTATTAACGTACTGACTGTCCCAGTTAGGGAATAGTTAGTAGTAGAGTTTCACTTTGAAACTAGTAGCGTGCAGCACATATTTACTGAACACATACCAGCAATTCTGAAATCACCAGCATCTTACTTACCACACATATATCAGCAAATATGTATATTAATAGGAGGGAGGTTCTCTAAGGTATCTTAACATATGTCACACATGCTTTCAGATGCACACTTCTGATTTCAGCTCCTTTTATGTTTCTTGGTTTATAAAATAGTATCTTTGATAATACAGACTCAAACCCTGATCCTGGCTCAAAAATTAAAGAATGTCCAAGAAAAGGAAAAATTGCAGTTTGCATTGGTGCCACTTAGTTTCAGTTTTGGGTTCATGTACATGTCCTATACTTAAATTCTGTTATACATTAGTGTAGGACATAAAAATGTACAGCCCTTATGAGCTCACCAACCAACCAAAATTCTTGAAAGAACATGCAAGAAAAAATGAGATTTGGCATATGTCATGTCATAACCTATGGAACTCTGATACAGTTTTCTCTTATTGAAAAAGTGGATTTTTATTAAAGCTTATCAAAGTTGTAACAATGCCAAAGCCTACTTTTTACAGGATCTATCCTTTATTAATGAGGCTTCTGCATTTAATGTGAGCTGCACAGCAGCCATTACTCAGCATAATTGGTGAGCATTTTCTGTATTGCAAGTCACAAGCATTTTATGTCCCCATGAATGCCTCCAGCTCACTTCAAAGCAGAGCTAATGGCTGAACAAATTTCAACCATGCCTGTAGAGATAACCAAATACAGAAATTCAAATACAGGGGGGCCCAACAACAGAGCTCACAGTAATGCATAGCAGCGTTTTGCTTCCAGGAACACTACTTTGCCTTTCCAAACAAAAAGCCTTTCAAGGTGCCAACATAATGACTAAGAGCCTTGTATTTCTAGCAAGAGTCTTTGTTGCTTATCAGCAGATAATTTTTTTGCCCTTATGCGTATATGTTTCTAACAATAGCAATGCCTGTAGAAAATGTCAGCACCTGTCTATCCATAAATCTCCACTAAATCTCTGTTCTGCTCACCACATGAAAGAGATACTTTGCATAAGCAACCTTCATCCTTTTACATTCAACACATTGTAATCCGGTTTTTCTGGCTAAGTTGAGTGCATCCACATGTGCAAGTGAGCACAAAGGGAATGGTGGAAAAGGATTTGCTACCTACAGCATCTTGTGAGAGTAGGAAGAGGTTCTGGAGACGGTAACTTCTGCTTTTCTCTGCTTCCTCCAGCAATGACTGGAGGGAAACTGGGACATCTGAAGGGGTATCACTAGTTATTTATTACATTTTTAACCTTTCAGCATGGGTGCTTACAATACCTAAATCCTTTCAGAAATAAAAAATCAACCAAACCAAGCCCAACCCGACAGCCACAAGGCTTACAAGAGTTACAGGAGCAGTTATTTCCTGAGGGAGAGGACTCTCTCCGAGAGAGAGAGCAAAGCAGCCAGCAGGCAAAGATTTCAGTGCTACCTAGATCCTACTGCTAAGCTTAATATTAGAACATGGCTCTGGTCTGAGTAAAGTGCTTGCTAATCATCTGAAATATCAGCTCTGGACACATTTAAAGACAGTTTAATGGAGAAGAAAGTTGGACAATTGCAACTTTTACCAAAAATGCAGCTAAAAGCCAAATGATTCTTTTTTGACAGACACACAAGTTTAGTTTGATGGAGTTGAGCCCATGAATGGCTATTGAAAAAGTCACTGAAATGCAAAGGGAAAGTGACAAGCATCCAGCAACTGATTAGATTAAGAGACTGTATCCAGAGAGGTCTTTAAGAAGTACCTTTAATTTAGCTTTGCATTGACTCCATCTGGACGGTCTTTTCTTCACTTACTTTATTTGCTGCCTTGTTTTTTAAATGGATATTGAGGACTTCATTATTTTTAAATATCAAAGAATATTTTGCTTTTAGCAAAAAGGGAACACAAAGGAGGATGGCTTTTCTCCATTGTTGCTCTAGATTTCCTGTTTCCAGTTGTAGTGGCCTAACCTTTCAGAAAATTATGAAACTGTGGTATTGCACAGTAAACTTAAGATGGAATCAAATGCTCTCTCAGCTGAGTTTATATGTATTTCTTATGTCTCTTCTACAATCTCTGTATGAATCTTTGGCACAAGTTCCAAAGTTTTGAGGTTTTTATTGCTCTTGAAGGGTTTACTATTGCTAGCGACCCTTACATTTTATTCTCTTTAAGTCTTACCATTCATAATAAATACCAAGATGTTATTATAACGTTTTAGAGACTGTTCTGTTTCTTCTACTGCATGTGATAGATAATTTTCAGAAATAATAAAAGGAATTACAGACCTTTGTTCTAATATCAACCTCCTTTTTCACTCAAATGTGACAATGGTAACTTCTGTATTGCTGCCTCTGGCTCTGCCCTGATGCATTTTCCAACGTTCATATTCAGGCCCACTGAAATACTAGGAACAGGTTTGGGAAATAAGACAAAGAAAGGAGTGTGGACACATCCACATTGCATGTTTTTTGACAGCAAGGAATGTCTTTCTCTGGGTGTTGGTTTGGCTTTGACTCCTGCTACAATCTCTGTGTGCTTCTGGAACAATGACAAAATAATATAAGCAGTACTTTAACATTGAGACAAATGCTTGAAATTGAAAAGTGATAAATTATACTCTTCTGTAGCACACTAAAAAAGAGTCACTGACATCTGTATGGTACATTTTCAACAGAAAGTGTACCTACTGGCAGAGTTTATATGCTCAATCACCTCAAGAGCTGATCTCCCTTGTCACTATGTCAGTGTGGGACTATTACTCAAATTATGATTGTGGGAACTGGCAACTAACGTGATATTTTGTACCACATTACATTTGTTGCAGAAAACATTATTTGAAGGAATTATTTAAAAGAAATTCAGTTATAATTTGGAAAAATGTTTTTAAGCAAACAAAAGTTAATTCATATGGGAGAGCTTTTAAGTTTGAAACTGAGCTGGTTTTTTGTTTGTTTGTTTTTTGGTTTTTGGGATTTTTTGTTCTATAAACATGCATAGCAGAACAATTTCCTAAAAGTGCTAGGGAAGAGCCTGTAGTTTTGGGTCTCACATGTTTTGGAGGCAAAATTAATCCCTGACTAATAGCAATCCCTAAAATGCCCCCACTGCCTTATGTTTGACGAGGAAGAATCAAACTTTCAACAAGCAGATGAGAGAATGGCTTAAAGGGCAAAATTCCAGATTGATCTGAGCTTGGGAGTACTTCTGAGATAAAAAGAGTCTGCACAGAAACAGTGGACTGAGGGCTAAACTGCTGTTGTTTAAAGGTTGTGATTGACTAAGATATAAACTGAGTAGCAGCAGGAGTGGGGAACTCACAGTTCAATATGCCATCATTAAAAGTTTGGAAATTGTGCCTTTCTGAGTGCAGGAGAAAACCTAGAGAGCAAAAATAAGAATTTAAATAAAAAATAAGGAAAACCAAATAGAATAAATTAAAATAAGAAAAAAAATATTCTTCAAATGGGAAATGGAGGAAACAAACACCAGAACAAGACATACCTCTACAACAATGCTAAACATCCCATGAATAAGTGGAGAGAAATCAAATGTCTGCTCTTAGACAAAGGCAATGACATGCTATGCACATGCAGGACGTTTTAGTACCAGAATATAAGATATACCAAAAAGGTAAGATTCACCTCTGCTCTAACGGGATAAGGAAATTTATTAATGAGGTCTTATAATCAGATCAAGTAAACAAAATAGGAATCCAGCAGGTGGCACAGAATGCCAGTGCACCAAAATGTCAGCTTTAAGCATATGTAGTCCTGAGTCTGCTGCTTGCCTTCCTGAACAGAAGGACAGAGAGAGCATGCTGAGAATGATCAGATGGGCAAAGAGGGTGTGAAATATAACCAGCACTCTGTACTTCAGATAATCTCCATGTTGTCTGGACACTGCAGCATTGTTATGTAACACAGATTCCATTAGAATCCATCAATACTGCTTCACAGAGCAGTAAATAAGTAAATGAGGTGACATGATGGAAAATACTAAAGGCTGGCAAGCCTAACATCAGTAGCAGGCAAAGCAATAGAAACTGCAATACAGGATAGAATTCATGTGCACCTGGATAAATGTGATCTATTTTGTCAGCGCCAATGCATCTTCTCTAAATGTAGTATTTACCATCTAGGCCTCTAGACAGGTTTTTGATTAGGTCTGCAAGTATGCAGACAAGAGTGATCTGGTTTGTATGGTCCACCAGTTTTTTCTTTATCTGGATGAAAGCTCCTGCTGGGTGAACAAATCAGCACGTCCTCCTCCCAAGAACTTGCTTTTTGCATTTTTCTATTGATGTAAGGGGCCTTTGTTGTAGGAAAATTATTTGTACCATAGACATTGTTTCTGTGAGACTGAAATAGCTTTCGTTATTACCCACAGCTTACATGAAGCTGGGACTTGAACAAGAACTACCTGTCTGTGACTCAACATTCACACAACTTGAGATAAAGTTTGTGGGTGGACAATGCATATAAATGAGTTTAAAGGGCTTCTGTCTGTTCTTGGCACCATGGGTGAATCAGGGAGAGACTGAGGGTGTTGCTATCAGCTGTCATCACTGCACAAGTACTTCTGGTGAGCTGGTTTCATGTGCTTGACACAGAAAACACGAGGAAGAATGAGAAAGATGAAGATAGTACAGATCCCCTATGACTCAGAACTGCAGTGCTCTGCACACAGACTAACCAGTAATGAGCCTCTAGGCGAGGCTCCAGAGTAGATTTTAAGCTATAAAGGCTTCAGGATTTGGTCACTTCAGAGATCACCTCTGTGTGTGACATATTTCCATTGTAGAGGTCATTAGTTGTGTCCAAGCTGAACCTGCTCTTGGCTTTGAAAAAACAAAGCCCACTCTCTGTTTTTCCTGAGGTTGTCAAGGAGTAAATCTGCTCTTTATGATTCTGATAGCTTCTGGGAAAAATACTTTACAACACTGCATGAGTAACACTAGTTATATTTTTAAATGTTAAAAGGAAAAAAAATATTGTAACACTATAAAAATACCTAAACAATACTATTACCACTCGTTGATTTGTATATGTCTTAATTATCAATATACCCAAATAAATCACAAAATTACAAAAATAATCCAAAACAACCAAAAACCAAACAAGAGGTTACAGTACTGATGTGTGTGTAGATTTCTGGTTAGTGATGCTTACCTAAATAGTCCAGTTACTTTAATGAGTGCATCTACATATATTGTTATTTTTTGGAGGCAATAATATGCCCATAATACTAAACCATCTATTTATATATATGTATTCTATTAAGCAGCATTCATTCTTCATTCTATAAGTCCATTCACTTATTCTATAAAGTCCATACATTTCTTAAGGTTTGTTTGTATTTCAAACTGAAAGTTTGGCCATACAGAATAAACTGGGCAGGATCTATCATAGGCAGTATTTAAAGGCCCCAGCAGGAACCTGTGGACTGCAATTTAAGTCCCATCAGCATGTAAAACTTTGGAAGCATCAGAAATCTCTTTATAAATAGTGAACCTGGAAGAAATATTCAGATGCTATTGAAATTAATTAAAGTACCTAAATCAAAGAATCACAAGATCTGTAGAGATCATTTAGTGCACTCTCTTGCTAAGAGCAGAGTCAACTAGAGCAGATTGCCCTGGGTTGGTTCCACTTTCATTTTGAATATCTCCATGGATGAAGACTCCACAATGTCTCTGGACATCTCTCTGATGGCCACAATAGTAAAAAACCCCACCTTTTTTTGTTTCTTTAAAAAAAAATCCTATGGATCACTTTGTGCTTATTGCCTCTTGTTCCCTTACTTGAACGCAAATGAGAAGTGTCTCACTTTGTCTTCTTTACTCTCCCTAACTTTAGATACTTAGATACATTGATAAGATCTCCTTAAGGCTTCTCTCCTCCAACTCTCAGCCACTCCTATGACAAACACTCCAGTCCCATAATAAACTTCATGGCTCTTTGCTGGATTCAGTCCAGTGAAACCATATTTTTCCTACATTGGGAACTCTAGAACTAGATCTAGCACTCCAGATGTGTCTTAATGCCAAGTAGGGAAATTATCACCTGCCTCAGCCTACTGAAAATGCTCCTAATGCAGCCCAGGATACTGTTGGCCAGCTGTGCCACAAGGACACAGCACATTGCTGGCACATATTCAAGCTGGTGGTCATCAGAGCTCCCAGACACTTTCCTGTAAAGTTACCTCCCAGCCAGTTGATCCTCAGCCCCTAGAAATGTGTGTGTGGCCATTACTCAACAGCTGCAGGATTTGGCATTTCTCTTTGTTGAATTCCATGAAATTAATCTCAACTGATCCATCCAGCTTGCCAGGATCCCTCTGAACAGCAGCACAACCATCTGGTGTATCAGCCACTCCTCCCAGTCCTCAAGTGTCTGCAAACTTGCTGAGGGTGCACTTGTTCTATCATCCAGCATCATTAATGAGGGTGTTCAATGGTATTGGCCCCAGTATTGACCTCAAGAGTACAGCATTAGTGACTGGCCTCCAGCTGAGTTTTGCACCACTGATTATGATCTCTTGAGCCTGGCATTTCAGCCTGTTTTCAATCTACTTCACTATCTACTTAGCTAGTCGGCAGTTGGTTAATGAGGATACAGCCAGTGCTGAAAGCTTTTCTGAAGTTTAAATGATTAACATCCTCTGCTCTCTCCTTGTCCACCAAGCCAGCCATTTAATCACAAAAGGCTATCAGCTTGATCAAGCATAATTTGCCCCTTCATATATCCATACTGATGATTCCCAATCATCTCCATGTCCTTAATATATTTTGAAATAGTTTCCAGAATGATTTGCTCCAACACCTCTCTGGGTATTGAGACAAGGCTGACTGGCTTGTAGTTCTCCACATCCTTCCTCTTCTCCTTGAAGCAAGATATGGCATCTGCACTGAATTTCTAGTCATCCTCTGATCACTTTGCTCTTTCAAAGATACTTGAGACTGGCCTTACAATGACATCTGCCAGCTCTCTCAGCACTTGTGGATGCAGCCTACTGGATCCCACAGACTTGTTTGTGTCCATTTTGTTAAAGTGCTTTCATCTACTCTACTAAGAGCAAGCCTGCATTGCTCCAGATGCTCTCACTGGTCTCAGGGGCCTGGAAGTTTTGAAAACAAATCCTACTTATACAGACAGGTGAAGAAGACATCAGATATCTCTGACTTGTCCACATCCTGTGTTACCACAACCCCAAGCAGCAGCAGGCTCAGATTTTCTCCAGGTTCCCCTCTTCTGCCAATACACTTGCAGAAATCCAGACAGTGCAGAGCTATTCAGCTCATCGCTGTTCTCTAAACTGTTCATGAACTGGTGCCCTAAGGAAGTTCCCAGAGACTGAAAGAGAAAATGCTATTGTCCCCTTTTTAAGACATATGCAGCAGTTCGAGCATATTTGCTAATAAAAACTCAAACAAAATCCCTTTTTCTGAATCTGAATCCACATTGATCCAGGTTAATTCAATAGCTACCAAGCTAAAGTAAGTGCTCAGTGTTTCCTTTTCGAGCTGATGCACTTCATTCAAAGCACTGAAATATTTACTAGAGCACAAAGTGAACTTTATATATCCTTATTCTGCTTCCCCACAGTAAAGTACTACTACTACTGGAGCACAGTTTCACTCTTATTCTTATTGTGAACTGTTGAATATTTACTTCTTGGTATAAAGTCCGGCAGCTGGACTATGTTCCCTTTATAAACCTAGCCCTTGAGTTGACAACCTGAGGTCTTCAGAGAGACAGAGTGCCAAAAGTATACTGATTTTAACTTTAACTCGGGCACAAATTGAGATCCTACCTTAAAAATAGAAGGAAACAAACACTAACTTCAGAAGTGAATTTTTATGGCAAGTATAACCATATTTGTTAAACCTTGTATTTATCTTTAACCTTTACTCCCATACACTTTTATAACCACAAGCCCTGCCAGAGAGGATGTGACAGTCATGGCAAATTAGGAATGAGCAAAAGGGAAGCCAAAAGTCCTGACTTAAAAAGCAAAGGTTAGGGGAGATTCCAAGTCAGAGTATATTTTATTATTCTAACAAAACAAGTTTAAACACAAGCATTGGATGAGAAAACAAAGTATGAGCAAACACAAAAAGTGCTAGAGATCACTTTGCCTTCAATCAGTTTATTTTTATAAACTGTACCATGGGTCTTGTAGGATTGCTAATGCTGTAATATAACACCATAGTAACACTAATAAAAAAGTACGGGATGATAGTCTCAAATTTTTAACCCAACACATAACTGAAAATAGACTTAATTTATCTGTTTCTTTACACTTCCATTTTAGCCTCTTCCCGTTTCTACTATTAGCCTGAATTTAGAACAAAAGTTAATTCAAGCTACTTTCAAGTAACAGGAGTTACTTCAAGGGAAAAAACTCTTTGAAAATTAAATTTTACCAACAAAATTAAATTTTACCTGACAAAAAAAAGTGTATTTGTCTGGCCTTGGAAGCAGCCTGGAAACAGTGATGGAACAAGGTACTTCACACTGTTCCTGCAAGGAGATATTTCCTTAGTCACAAAGTGTTGGTTTTGCAGCCTGCGTGGTACTTGGCAATTTTTCTCAAAACAACAGTGCCAAAGAAAAAGTTTTCCCCATTTTACATGTGGAAAACTCAAAGCAAAGAACCAGGTGAGTTGGCCAAGATGACACAGTGATAGTGAAGCCAGGAAACAAAGCCTGGACCTGCTCCCCAGCTCCCTGTATTGGGCAAATCTTTTGCCTGTACCTGTCACCAAACAGCACAACAGTAAAAGGCACAGTTTTCCTTTCACTTAGCCCAGTTTTTCTATGAAAGAGAGAAATAAAATCTGGTTTATTCATGGACTCAATGACTAACCCCTCATGTCATTTGTCTATTTACTAGTATTGTACCAACCCAAGCAAAGAAGCAGCAAAGAATGCCCAAACATCCTGAATATTCCACCTGTTGCGCTTGTTTGCTTGGCTGGAGGCTGGTTCTTATTCTCACACAGGCAGGATGAAAGCAATAGGATCCACAACTGAAGGCATCTCATACATCTGACACTCAGTCAGGGTTGGGTCCCTTTTGCATTAACTCTTGCGCAAATGCGTGGATTTTCCCTCTAATCTTGAAGTGTGTGGTAACAGACTATCATTCATGGTCACTCTGGGATACATTACTTTAATTAGCTTTCTGCCAAAAGTACTC
The DNA here is from genome assembly GCA_013399455.1 of Anthoscopus minutus. Classification (NCBI taxonomy): domain Eukaryota; kingdom Metazoa; phylum Chordata; class Aves; order Passeriformes; family Paridae; genus Anthoscopus; species Anthoscopus minutus. The sequence continues at coordinate 81,863 of VWYI01042689.1, read as the reverse complement.
TAAGAGTTCACTTTAGATAAGCAGTTGCAATTTTAAATGAGTCCCTGGAGGGACAGTGGGCTGTGGCAGCACTCTGGAAATGACATTCTCCATAATTACGCCAGTTCATCATTTGTAACAGCGGTCAGTACACACGCCGGAGTGATACCAAAGCAACTAAAGAGAGTTGCAAATAGAGAATGAAGTTTAGAAGGTACTTTGCACTCTGGAACATGGTTGTTCTCTACTGGATAGCACTTTACCTAGGCATGGAATACCACCTACAGCATTAAAAAGGCAAAAATATGCATGGTTCTGATGTTAAAGTAGTTGTCAAGCAGTTTAACTTTAAAAAGCTTGTCTAACACTAAGGTATTTCTTTAAGGATCTGACACCTAATGGCATCACACACAACTACGAGGAAGAAAAAAAATCAGTTCAGCGTCCCATATGATCTATTTGTTTTAAACAATAATGCATTCTGATACATCTGTTTTGGCACTTACTTGTAGCAGCTGATGTCTCTGCGCTGCAACCAACATGTCAAGCAGGAAAATAGCTCCAACGTTAAGCAAATTGTGAAAATTGTTCCTAAATTTCTTATCTTTGATTGGTTCGGTTTTTTTCTACCAGGATTTAATCTTCCTCCTCCCCTCTTATTCTCTTTTTTCTGTTTCCATTTCATGCTATAATTTTAGCTAAGACTGACACTAGTTAGACACTGAAATGCACTGAATTTTGGTGTAGTGCTCATATTTAACTCTTCTTTTACTCCTAAAACTCCTGAAATGGAGGGAAAAAAAGCCCTGTACTGGCCAGGTTACAGAGGAAGGATTAGAGCATCTAGGTAGAATGAGATGAAAATATGTCACGGCAGAGCCTACTGTTTAAGACTATTATACTTTTATTCCTACTTTTTGGGATTTATATATTTACATTTGGGTATCTGAATATTTATCACAGTAGCTTCTGAATAATATTTTGTAAGGCACAGTGCAAAGTTTGACACTTTTTTCTGCTTAACAGTTTTGAAAATCCGCCTTTTATTTGTTGAAAAATGGTCAAGAGGCTCACAGCAGCCTTTTTTCCCTTCCCTTAATGATCTATTACAATAAATATACAACCTCTCCCATTCTCTATAGTCTTTCCTTAATGTAAGATTTACTTGAGCCTCAGGACTGTTGAATTCTACTAGAGGGAGAAAAGAAGTCTAAGACTGCATTATTACTCATCTTGAGAAATTCAGTCATATATCACAAGCTGCCTCCTCCCTTCCTCCTAAAAATACAAACCACAGTGTAAAGTATTTCTTTTCCAAAGAGATCTAAGTTAGGTTTTTGTATTTTCCCAGAATGTTTGGAATGCACATTTCCAACCCAGTATTTTCCCTAGAGGGTTAATAATTAGCAAACTGACTTCCCCAGCTGTTTTTTTTCAAAGTGCCGTCATCCTCCTGAATTCAGTCAACATCTATCAGAAACAAAGATGTCAAACAAAACATATTAGGCTTCAGTATTCTCTTGTGAAGTGTTGGCCTCCAGCCAGAAAATTTTGTTATTTTCTGTGTGAGCTTTATTTTTCTTTCCCTGACCAGCAGTTAGTATGGATCAAAAGAATGACTACTTAAAAATACAATCATAGAAATAATAAACACTAGCCCTGACCTATGCACTGTGCACCTTTGGTAAGTTATGCATCTGTACCGGGTTTAATTTTATTTGGGAATGTGAGAGGTTTCTAGCTTTTTTCATCACCCCACGAATGTTCCACTCTCACAGAGAACAGAAAACCTCCAAACCGTGTTAGGGCTCTGTTTAAATGTATTTTCCTGAAAGACTGAAGAATGTCAACATCAGAAATAATTTTCTTCAGAGTTCTGTTATCTAAATAAATTAAATGTATCAAATTTTATAAAGGAAATTTTTTAATGATTTTATGATCCTGGTGGAACTGGGGTCAACCATTGCTGCCCTTTCTCATAGTTTATGGCTTTGCTTTAAGTGTCATGGGCTTTGCGGTCTATCCCACAGCTCTTGAACCAGATTTGGACACAGATCTACTTCAGCAAATCCACATGGAGCTAGGAACAGATATTTGTAAGCCTGCCAAAAGCTGTCCTGTCAGTCAGATCTCAGTGCTTTGAACCAGGCAGTTGCTGTGCAGGAAGTTGATGTTTACACTACCCTGTTACACAACAGGAAGAAAGGGGAGTTTGCAACATTGCTGCCTTCTGCATAGCAGGGAGGACTTCTGCTTCTCCCCACAGGCTGTCCCCACCTGGGGTCCAGCTCCCACTGAGGCAACTGGACCACTCAAAAGTGTACCACAGAAACATCCTCAATACACCCCGAGTAAAGAGATCATCAGGCATCCCATCACCTGGGTAAAACTAAACAAAACAAAATAAAAAAAAACAAAACAAAAAAACCCCCAAAAATAAAGAGTGTCAAAGAGACAAAAGCAAAAAAAATTATCATTTTTTGCATATATCATTCTATTTTTGTGCTCTTTATGTAGTGATTCTGGACCTTCAAATCCTTTATCCTGGATTTGGCTTTTAGGTACCCAGGGCAAGTTGGGTGCCTGTGTCCCACCGGTTCATGTAGTAGATGAATGGTATGATTCAGCTTCACTAATTTTGAAACAACTTCTATCTAGAGGGAAAACACAAATTTAATTGGAGGTGTTTCATGTGTCCCAATTACATGGAATTTGTGCCCAGAGAGCCTGAATTCTGGCTGCTGAGTACTTGTGTGGGCCAGAAAGCTGGAAGGCAGGTTTGGGCTAGAAAGCAGTGGGGCGATGCATCAGCAGTCCCACAAACATATACACACCAATATTTTCAGGTCAGGCTTACTTGTCTTTACCCAGGATGACCTGAAAGAGACATCCAGCAGTGCTGTGAATCAAATCCCCAGCAGCTGTGGTGGATTGATTTGTTTATTTCTAAATCACAGTTATTGAATGTAACTGCACACTGACCCTACCAGTTGCACTGGCTGCTTATTGTCAGCCAAGCTATCCTCACAGTTACCTATCAAGTATCTCTTGCTGTGGTTCAGTCACTTAATTCTCATTCTAGTCTTCCCAAATTGCAGGAATAATTCTTCCCTGTTCTCTTTATACTTTTGCTTTCACCAAAAAAGGTTTCACGGCTCTTCCTTTCTTTGTGCTACATCAGAGCAACCTGTAAGAGCAGCTGAGACTCCTCCAACTTCAACTTTACATTCTTTCAATCAGACAAGAATTAAGAAAATTTACATATAAATACCAATAATGAAATATCATACCCACAACCCAAACTAGATTCTGGAAGGTTTGGGGGGGTGGCTGGTCAAGGACAAGATGAAGAAAAGAGCCCACCTTGGCTTTCTTCCTTCTTCTATAACTTAACTACATCCAGATACCCTGACATGTGGTGTGTATGTTCCAGAGAGCCATGTCTGTGAAACAGGCACTCCAGAAGCCTGAAGGGATAAAGGCTACATTCCTGGATATGGTGAGAGGAGAACAGCCACTCTACTATTTATACTATAATTATTTTAAAGGGTTAAATAGCCGCTGTTTCTGTAGGTATTCTAAATATCTGTTCTTTCCAGACAGAAAGCCTCACAGAGCTGTTCTGATGCATTTCCACATTTACCTGAATAGTAGCTCATGTCTTTTATAGCCATGATATATCCCATATGTATAATTCCATCTTTAAGATTTGCTTTTGAAACAATAATTAAAGTAATTCAATTTGCCCCTCAACATAATTTTCATCCCACAAGACTACCAGGGCATGATATGCAGCAGCAGAAATTTTACCTTCTTACCTTTTCAGAAAGAATCCTTCTGGTATTCTTGAATATTAAATACCAGAAATACGTTGCCTAGGTCATGGAAGCCTTTAGCTAGTTTGTCAGATTTCAGGTACATAACAGGTAAGCCTGCTAGCATGAAGAGTAACTTACCAAAATAAACTAATACAGATGAAGCAGATTTGGATTGGGACCATAACAAGATGAATCCTAACATGTCTTAGACTATTCTTTTACTTTACACTCAAAGTCTGTGTGCTCCAAGCTCATTGGCAATGTCCAATGTTAGGGATTATGCTTGCATACCTCAATGAACCTGGAAGCATCAGGCTCTGAGATGATAACCCAAATCCAGCGTCAGTGAAGCAATGCAGCCCAAAGCTGCTGATGAGGTGGAGTCAGTCTGTTCTCAGTCCTGTGGGGACTTTCCAGGGGCTTCTCATCTACAATGCACACAAGGTTTATGGCAGAAATAGGTGGTAAAGCAGATTTAATCAGGTTATAGCTGCGATCAAAGGCCTGAGATCACTCTTTAGAACAAATGACCTGAATAAATAGCTGCAGGAGAAGACCCTATTTTGATAGGATAATTTTCAGAGTTCAGTTAAAAAAAGGAAAAGGATTTTTTTTATACAAAATAAATGGAAACTTTTAATATCTAAAGATCCATCTATAAAAATCTGAGAAAATACAGGGGTGCTATTGTTCTCCCACTGTCTCAGGGACACTGACCCAGCTATTGCATTCTCCTGGTCCACATGGTGGTGTTGGATGGCCCTCACGCATGCAGTGACACCCACCACTGCTGCTGGCCATCCACCTCTGTACACAGCAGGCTGTTCAGTTCTTGCCTTTCTGTGCATGGTTTCCCTGTTTTCCTTTGTTAGCACAAAAATGGAAAGAGAGGTTTCCCTGTTTTCCTTTGTTAGCACAAAAATGCTTTTTGTGTGCAAAAAGAGGAACTTTCGGCCCACTCTGCATTTCAAGATTTATTTTCTATCTACAAGTTTACCTGTTGAGCTCACTGAAAGAAAATGTTTTCAAGCGTTTTTATTCTTTTTTTCTGAGAACCACAGTAGAGATTTTGTCTTTAGGCTGAGGTTAAGAAAATAGTAGAAAAAGGTAGGAGAATTATTTTTGCTGTTTCCTAGCTGTGCACTTTTGGGAACAATTGCAGTTGAGAATCACTTCTATAGTTATAAATTGCCATAGTGTTACTCATAAGTACTGGAGGCTGGGTCTAGTACATTTCCTTAGAAAAATGAAGTTGTTTATCACAGAAGGACTGGGAAAGTCTTGGAAAAGCTGCAGTGTAAGGAAATAAGATTGTAAGAGCTAAGGCTTTGAGGTGGGATTTTATTACAAAATTATCCTCAGTGCCCTTTTTTATGGTTAAGTTTCTTAGATCTAAATGCAAATCATGGTCATCCTGCATAAAGATAACGGATATGGAAAGGTATCAGCTCTTATGCTTTGGGCAACTTAGAGAATAAATTGGGAGAAGGAGAAAATAAATCTACTTTCAACAGTGCAGTGGAATGATTACTTATGCAGCCATTTCTGTCTTAATTTTCTGTTTCCCCTGAAAAGTATTAAGCAAATGTCTGTACTGATACAGTCAAGAAATAAAATATTAAAATAAATCCAGATAAATACATGGCTGAAGCATTTTTAGTGAGTTGCCTTTCCATGAAAGGCACCAGAATTAAAATATACCACAAATATATGCTTATTTATTACTTAGGAATACGAGTGGATTTTCATTTTATTCACCATAGAAATGAAAAGCCCACATACCAATGTAAAGACTTGCATTATGCCTTTCCGAACCCTTCAATGCACCCCATTAAATTAGTTAAGATGGAAGATGAGGCTTGAAAAGCTGTCTAAACACAGTTCTGTAACGCTGTGGCCGGGGCCCAGAACCTACACTGTTATTTGCTGTTCTGTGATTTGGAAGTTTTGCTGAATTTTTAACTAAACTTCTAAAGGATGCAGAGCGGATCTCTGCCATATTTATTCCTGCGCAGCTCGTTTTGTCAGCTCCCTGTGTACCACTACCATCTACTGGCCAAACTGAGACTGACTGTGCTTCCAAGCACCACGATCCTCCTTAATTCGTTCCATGTCAGAACAGCAAGGACGCCTGTGGGTTTGCTCCTGATGGCTCCTCACACATCTGCATCAGGGCTGCACCAGCTTGTAAGACATCACTGCTGGCCTGCAGGGGTTTAAAAACAACATTCCACCAGTCGCCAAAGGAAGTATTATAATAATATTATATCTCAAGTAAGGGCCTCTATTTTTTTGTGGATTTGGTTTTTGGTGGGTTTTTTGTTGGTGTTGGTTTTATTTTGGTTGGGTTTTTTTTTGAGCTGAGGATTTAGAGCCCAGCTGCTGAATGTGTGCAATTTAGCTTTTAACCAAGTAAATGCCCTGGAAGAAGTGTATGCCATGGTTTCCATTACAGTGGGTTTATTATAACAAGAGACTAAGGATGCCTGTTACTACCCGGAGGGAGGGGAAACATGATGAAAGAAAAAAGCAGGGGGTTAAATTAAACGAAAATTTGTGCAATGGTACCTTGGGAACCAGAGCTGGTCAAGTGTCACAGAGCATACAAACCCCCATTTTTTCCCTATGGTCTCTTGGGACTGTACAGCACAGACTTCAAACAGCCCATGGCTCCTTTTTCTTGCCCTAGCTGCAAAAGTGTAAAGATTGGTGCAGAGGTAGCAGAGGCAGCAGAGGCAGGAGAGCAGGAGGGAGGAGGGCAGTTCCCAGGAGAGGCAAAGCCAGAAGGGACTTTGCTGAGGAATCATGCTGCCCACGTAAAACTTTGTGCCACAGCAACCCTTTGCTGTGTCCAGTCATGCTGGGCATCTCCAGCAAACAAATGCTCCCATCACAGACTTGTGTCCACCTGTGATGTGGCAGCTGCATTGAACATCTCTTTTCCTCAGAGACCTGCTGCAAGGATTGCTAAAGGGGCTAGGAGGTAAATTTTCTCCTGGAATGGCATCTGCAAAGACAAGCAGATGGAGCTTTGATGAATCCCAATATCTGGCAGACAAAGTTTTGTCATGCTGACCTGTCTCTGGTGGGGATACCCTTCCATCACCCAAGAAAGGTTGGTATGAAAAGATTTAACACTTCTCTTTGGGTAGGAACATTGGAACATGGCAAAAAACCTGCAACATTCACCCTCCTACGCAGGGCCTGTTGCACCCAGTCCTTGGATACACAAAGAACATTGGTGCTATCCATGGAAGCTGCTGTGCTGCAGCCCATGTATTTTTTGTACCTCATTTGTGGCAGATACAAATAAGCTCCCACACAACACACCCTCCACAATCCAGCAGGAAAATTTCTCCAGCCCATCACTTGTCCCTGTTGGCTTCAGCTCACTACTGCAGGGAATAGGCAGTAGGGTGGGAGAATATCTGTAAATTAACACCATGATTCCATCCACCATCCTAACTATTGGTGCTCTGGCTCCCACCTCCTTCCAGCACCTCTTGCCCACATGTTCTGGGGTAGCCTCATCCATGCCCTGGGAAATGCTCAGACCATCCTGTGTGTGGAGATTGTGTGCAGTGCCCAGGTCTAGTCCAGTCATACAGCCTGAAAGGAGGATGAAGCCACCTGTCCTCACACAGGACGAGCCAGTGCAAAGCCTGGGCACTGCTCTTACGAGACACTAAAGCTTCTCCTCTTCAGAGAGCTGCGGAAACATCCAAGAAAAATTACAGCACAGACAACTATTAGTCATACTTTAATTTTCCAGTTTAAATAATACAGTGACTCTCACTACCAATGTTATCAAGGTCAGCAGTAAGAACACAGTCACCACATACTCTGATCAGGGACAGTATAGGAAACCTCTGGTTAAGGGAAAATGATTGAAAGTCATTGATAACAAAATCCAGAAGGAAGACTAGAAAGCAATCATTGACTACATTCTTGAGAGAATAATATCTGCAGTTATAAAAAGTTAAATGATGAAAGATTTAAAAATAAATATCTAAGGGTCTATTCCTTCAAAACCATTTCAAAGCAGGAAGAAAACACTGCTTGAACCTTTTTTGTTTTAATACAAGTTAATCTACACCAATGCTAACCAACAATCACTATTTTGAGGTTAGGTTTATTGATTATGGCATTACCCTTTAGATATATTTTTAGGAATAGAACATTCCTCAAGGAAAATTTATAAAACATCTATGTCAAGTTTTGTGAAAAAATACAACTTCATTAACCACATCAAAATCTTAAGAGAGTCTAAAACTATCAACAGCATTGTAGCTCAGCAAATACATGTCCTCAGAAATGACACAGCTTACTCTTGCAAACAAAAACCACTCTGCAAGCCACTCTGCTTGCTATACTGTAAGAAGGCAGCATTTACACACTTCTCAGTGAATGTGATGAAGAGAGTTTGTTGGTTTAAGTTCCTCCAGTTATAGTTTGAATAGGTGAAACAGTCATGGGGAAAGAAGAGGTCATAAGTTTTGTTCTTTTCTTTTGGTGGTAAAAAGCTTTCACAGTTAATACATATAAACAACAGATAATCTGGCAATTGTACTCAAGAGTTGCAGTTCACAAACTCTAAAAGTGTACTGCAAATAAAAACAGTCCAATAGATAAATCTAGAGGACTAAACCAAAACTTTAAAAATATTACTGAAAACTAATGTATGGGGTCAAACAGCTAGACAGAATGTACACAGAAAAGCTGTTTATATATGATACAAAATTTTAAGATTAGGAACTTGTGATAGCTACAGTCTTAGAAGTCATCAAAAAGACTAAACCAGTTCTGTAAACCAGCACAGAAATATTCTATGAATGAAATATTTTTTAAAAATAGCCCTACACATAATTATGGCATAAACAGGCAATTTTTGGCCCTGTGGAATCAAACTAAAAGGCAGTCATACATTCCTGTGCATGTGCACAAATATTGTGACAAACATTTCAGTTGGCCTTGGCTGCTTGCTTAAGTCTGAGGAACATACCTCCATCTCAGGGCTCTAACAAAATTTTTAGAGTGAGTCACCTTAAAACAAGGAAACTGAGAAACAGAACAACAAATGCAGCCCTTTGCAGTGGCTTTGAGAGTTGGTGGAAATGACACTAAATCCATTGTGAAGTCACCATTGCTAAACATTTGTTTTTCCACACTGCATTAAAAGTAAAAAATAAGATCCCTGAAAAGCTCCCAGGTGTTTCCAGAGAGGTGGGTGGAGGACTGGTTGGGGTGATGGGGATTCCAGGGAGAGTAAACATTTCTGTCCTGCTGCAACTGAGACAGCACAAATACCAGAGCTGGCTCCTTCACCACCCTCATCTTGCAGAGCAACAGGTCAGCAAAATTCATCTTCTTAGCACCTTGTTACAAATACTGAAAGGGAAAGTGTCTGCTACGTGGGGTTAGAGGACCAGCACCCTTTGGGAACAGCCATGAGGCTCCATCACACGTCACCCTTAGCTTTGGAGAGCAGGGTCTCAGCAGAGTCCTGAATACTGCTCACAGCAACACTGTAGGTGAAGAGTAAAGCCATTTGCTCCACACCTTCAGAAAGATTTATAACAGAGTTCTTCTCTTCAAACAGATATCGCCTGAAAATATTTTTAATGAAGGCTGATGGCATTCCACGTCTGAAATAATCTAGGTGAGAGATGACATAGCTAAATCTTTAATAGGATGCTGGATGCATCTCAAATGAATATAATAAGTTTAGTATGACAAAGCCCATAAACCATTATATCTCTAGACTGATTTATAACGTGAACTAGGCATCACAGGACAAACCACCAAAATTCTGGCAGTCTTAAGAGTGACTTCATCTCCCTGCAAGCTTGGAAATCAATGTGGCAAGAATCTATTGTCTGAAAAAATAACAGTTCATTTTGCCAGGGGGAAAAAAAAATAAATTCTTTCCCATAATCCTTGGAATGTATTTCAGAGTTCCTAAATTCAAGGCCAAATTTTAATGCCAGCTCATAAGCAGGTTCTGCAATGTATAAAAACAAACCACAAGGGCTCAAACATTCCCAAAGGGAAAAGTTGCATGAAAATGCCCACTGCTCTGGGACGGCAAACATGACTGCTACAAGTGAGTGGCTGGAGGCTTATGGTCTGTGAGTATTTCCAATTCCTGGCTTGTCCCAGAGAAGGAAATTTCTCCATGGCTCTGCCTTGCATCCTCATCTCATCCTGACACAAAACAAATTCTCTCCGGGGCAGGGAGCTCTTCCAGCATTGATACTGATGGTCATGGGGGTTTTTCGGGATATGGGCACTCTGAAGGACTCCTGAGAATATCACTGTAGGTTGTGAAGTTTCACACAGAAGACAAGTCCACTTGCTGCTTCTGATCAATTAATTGTTCTCACTTCTCTCAAAGTCAGAAATGAGGATGCTTTCTTCCAAAGCAGGACCATCAGCATTAATCTGTGGCAAATAGGAGTTTCTGACCCACAGTATCCTGCGGAAGAGTTGGTTATTCTCTTTGTGCAGGCACCACAGGAAAAGGGAAATGGCAGCCAACATCACCAATGTCACAAGAACAGCCAGAGATACAAGACCACCGTATGATGCTGAAAATGAAGAACAGAAATTGTTATTAAGGAAATATAGCTACAATTATAAGTAATTCAAAATATAAACATATAGATATTTTAAGGAAAACATTACTACTCCTTGTATGTCACACAATTCAAATTACAGGTTTAACAGTGAAAAATATTATCTCACAAAATATCAGCTCCAAATGTGTATTATTCCTTATAAAAAAGTACAGTTTACCTTTTCCAGGGGATTCTGTTGTATCAATATCTGAAATAAAATCCAGAACAGTCACAAAATGACCCACAGAGGTTATTACGTAAATTCACTTTAAAATGGATACTGAAAAGACAATCTACCTAAAACCAACAAGAATAGGCTGCTCTTTGTTTAATTTGACTCATGTCAATGTTATTCCTACTGGCCAAGTTAAAAATAATGTTATTTCAAATCCCTTTAATTTGGTGGAATATATTAATTGGTATTTGCGCAAGGATGAGCAGCAGTATTTACCCACTTTTTAAAGTACAAATTCATGAACAGAACCCTGCACAGGCAGATCAGTGTGGTTAGTGGGTCCAGCAGTGACTGAGGGATTTTGTCTGGGCTCTGGAAACACTTGGGCTCTCTAACAGACCTGCATTCCTACTGCGGTGGTGCCTGCACATCTCTCCCAGGCTGGAGCTGCCCTCCTGGCGGGGGCTGTGGAGCTCACCCTGATGCCACAGGAAGTCTCCTGTGGTTGGCAGTGGCTGCCCAGGCTCCCCAAACAGAGCTCACTCCAGCTGCCCAGGGCTTTTAGAGGTATTTTTTTCCCCAATGTCAAGGGAGAGAATTAATTAAATGAAAATGGATACAAATGTAAGTGAGCAACAAGGAGCAAGTAAAACAATGGTAGTAAGGACAGAATTGCCTTCTTTTACAGAAGCACATACCTGCATCCATTTTACATATAAACCCCCTTTTTTCTCTGCATGGAGATAATTGCCAGACTCCATCTGTGGTCCTCAAGCTGATGCAGAAATTCCCTTTGAGATGATCAAAATCAGGCTCTCTGATGCCCCAGTTAGAATAATTTAAAGGAGAGCCATCAAACCAGGAAACTGTCTCATCTATAGGCAGAAGTTGAAAATTATTACAAAATAGAATATTATTTTGAGAAATATTTCTGTTTCAGTTAGATTTACCCTCACATGAAAAATATGGTATTACAGAATACCAGGACTTTGTTTGTTTGGCCATTGTATTACTTTTTTTCTTGAGGGACTTAGAAATATCCTATGTAGTTAACCCAGAAGACAGTCTGTAGTGTATCTTTAAGAAGGAAAAAAGGCATTTATATGCATTTATGCATATTAAGTATTCAGAATACTGGTAACCATTGCAGAACGTCTCACTGGTTTTACTACACCCTAAACAGGCACAAATTAGTGAACAAAATCTCAAAAGATAAAAGTATTTTGAAAAGAGGTTATTGGAAATAGTTTTTGGAAAATAAGCTAAACCCAAACTAGATTTGACATGCAGTTCTATTCTTCCCCAAACTTACTGTCTGTAACAAGCAGAATGTTCAACCAAACCATTTGTACAGAATAACCAAAACTGTGTAACTCTTCCAAAATGAAGGCATTTTCATCTTCATCTTGAATAGTCAGAAGATTTGATCCTTCAAATTAAACACAGAACAATTTTTCAAGGAATCCATGCCATTAAAATGTAAGATTTTATTTCAGAAAGTTAACATTATGAATTTTAATTGAAGAGCTGGAAAAGTCTGGTTATATATTATAAGTTCTTAAATGTGTAATTAATGTGAAAATGCTCAAGCAAATACAACATTTCTCACGTGACTTTAAAACAAATTTGAAGGGAAAAATGTTCATGTTATGTTTTATGGGAGAAACTAGTATTTTCACAATGAAAGGAACATTTTTTTGATGTATGCTGTCTCAAATTTCATAGTTGGCTTATGAGTTCCACTATCGTTATCTTGAAACAGAGAAAACATATGCCATGATTTCAGTCATTTCAGAAAATAAATATTGATTTAAGATATCACAATGACATTTGGTAGCTACAAAATAATCACTTACCTTGATTTTTGCAGACCTCATATGCTGTATCAAAACTCATGCCCTGAAGAACTGTGGAAAAGCTGTAGCAACTGTTTTTGAATTTGATCCAGGGTACAGTTTTTTCTGAACATAAGCCTTTATAGGCATTGAGTTTCTTTTCTGTGATAGAAGTAACAGCACAGCTTTATTGGCACAACAAAATACACATTAATATAACATTCCGCACACTGTTTTGGAGTAATGTTAATAAGCACATTATTGTGTTATGCCTCTATTTTTTTCAAAGTGAAAATCTAGCAGTTGCATATATTTATATTAAATGAGTACAGTTTTATTTCTGATCAAAAACCTTGCTGGACTACAACAGCAGGATCAGCACAGTCTAACTGATAATGATGTGCAAAGGAGGTCATGAGCTAATCAGGGGAGGAGGTGATCACCACCGCTGAATGGGAGCTGTTTGAAGAACTGGATGCTGCCACAAGACCTTGCAGGCTGGCACTCAATGGAGTTCCAGATCTGAATTCTGGATTTAACTGAAGCTCAGGTGACTGACAGAGCATTTCAGGAAACACAACACATTTTAGGATACAGAAAAATATTCTTACCTTTACTAAAAAAAATTGCACAGTCTTTGATGTGTTCATCAGTGAAGATAAGATTAATTTTTTCCTTTGCTCTAAATGCTTCCCTTCCCCTATCCCACAGTTAATTTCAGCAAATTGGATTTATTTCCCTTCAAGATAGGTCATTAGCAGTCCTCACTTTTCACAGATAATATAGTGTTCACTGAAGAGACAGAGTAAGTAATTTCTTTTACTTACTCCATTATTTTCTATTATGAAAGTTCTCTTTCCATTCTCATACAGATCAGATCTGATGGCCAAAATTTTATTGGAAAAAAATGGTTTCACAAATAGGAAATACAGAGAAATATACTTCAGTTTTAAGTAATAGTCAGCCTTGCTTAACACTGCTTAACCTCTAACCAATTGACCTTCTTTCACATATTTCCACTGTCAGCACACATATTTGCAGATGCAAAGATTTAATATAAACCTTGACTGACTTACTAGGTGGCACATGGCAAACTGCTCCTTGCAGAAATTGTTCACAATTTGCACTTTTCCAGCGCCCTGAAGTATCAATGTAAACACAGCTGCCAAAGGCCTGGGACTCATCATCTTCCCAGAAGGTAAACAAAGACCTGGTCCCATCTGACCATTCAAAGTTCAGCCCGTTCTGCCAAAACAAATTTCAGGTTATCTTTCTGATATACTTTAGCACCACATGAGTTAATCTTCTTTTGATGGCATCCTCACCAGAACATCTTAATTTTCTAAAGGCCCAGCAAGGACCAACAAAAGGCAGAGCCAAGGATCCTCCCAACTCACTTTTAGGAGACTACAAACTACATCTAATTTTCTGTTTTCAGCAAGCAGTTATTTGGGCCATGGAGCTATAATGAATTAAACAACAAAATTTCAACATCAACATTAAAAGAGATTTTTTTTTCCACATTTTTAAAAGTTTTCTATGGCTTTTAGTGTCCAGCAGTTGTTGTACCAAACTGACTCTCACTGGACTTCCACATTATGTCAAAAGAGAAAAAAAAACCACAAACAAAACAAAACAACAAAACAAAACAAACCCAAAGAAAGTAAGTTTAAGGCTCAAACTTTCCAGGGTATTATCTCCAGATGCAAACTTTCTGTGACTTCAAATCAATGACACAGCTCACTAGCCTGTTACTAGAAAATCTTCTTTGCAGCATCACATTCACAGCCGGGGAGGCTCCTACGTACGTCAGAAGTGAAGAGCCCGATCCAGTGGTTGTATCCCAGCCGATGGACGATGACCGTGAGGAAAGCCTGGTGGTACTGGTCTGTAATGCTCACCAGCTCCCCACTGTTTGCCATGCAGGCTTGCAAAGCTGAAGACCATGTAAAATTCCCACTTATTAGTTTATACATTCTGTTTCCATATTCTAAAGTATCTGGCACAGGATACGTATCAGTTGCATTGATAGCATGACTGGATGTGTCTGTTACAAACAGAAATAAAGAACTTATTTTTAAAACAGACAACTTGATCATAGCTGAGCAGCTCCTAAAAAAATCAGAACTATCGTTACAAACAAATTAAAAAATTGCAAACTCCTTGGTTTTAGGAAGGCACTGTGAAATTTAAAAAAGAAAAAGACAATGACTACTAGAACAGTATCTTAAATTCTATTACAAAACTCTTTACAGGAATGACTGAGTTGAATGTATTAAAAAACCCCAAACCTGACTGAGGTTAGTTCCACTGACTGCAGCTTTGGAGGTCAGTAAGAAATCACCTGGGATCTGGGCATGTCCAGCAGCAGTGGGCTGCAGTGTTTTTATCCCCAGATATCTTGCATGTAAATTAGATAACCTCTTTTTTTAGCTATTATTATTAATAATTTCCACAATCAGCTTACATTTTAAGGCCTGGCCTCAAATAAGTGATACAGCCAATAGGATAATAATAATAATGTGCATGCCTGGGAGCTTCTCAAGCTCATCTTTAATATCCACGAGCCAATGTCAGAAGATCACAGTGTGGCACTTAAACAAAAATCCTCTCTGCATGGAGACTTAAATCTCTTTTTAATGATTAACTAACACAGCCAACATCATCGTCCAAAAAAATGAAAGGAATAAGCAGGGTTCTTTGCTTTAAGAAAGACAGTCTCCCATGATTAAAAAAAAAAAGCAGGAGACAGAGACAATCTCACCCCAGCCCAGTCTGTGATGCTGCTTCACTCACTCTCTTACAGGAGGGAAATGCCTTTGCTAATCTGTGTGAATGCTTCCAGTGTACTTAAAAAAATGCTACAGTTTCGATCCTGTTTGTTAGTTTGGATTAATTATTTCTCACTATAAAACTTCTGTGTGATTACAAGATGATGTGGTTGCTTTGCTATGGGGTAGAATGGTTTTAGACTTGGTTCCCTTTATGACTAAGAAAGGAGGAGAAGTGATAACAAACATCTTAAAAGAGTAAATTAATTTATTACCTGTCATTCACAAACCATTTAAAATTAGAAATTTCTAAGCAAGAAAAAGTCCTGCTCTTGAGCTAACTAAAGCACTCTGTTTTGTTCCAACTTTCAGTGCGTGTCACTGCTTTTAAAAAGGCAGAAAATGCTGTAAATCACTGACACAAGTAGTCAAGCATCACTGAGAGATCAGATCTCAGTTCAAACCCCCTGCTGCTTTCCTTCGTTATAGTCTCCTTCAGAAAATAATTCAAAACAGGGGAAATAGAATGTAGGCAGCATGGCAGAAGCAAAGCACCAGCTCATCTTTCCAGGAACTGACACAGCTGTTTGGACACTTGAGCAAAGTCAGCAGCTCACTACTGCCAGCAAGAGGCTGTCTCACTACTCCCTTCCTTGCTCCTCTGCTCTTCCCACTGCAAATTCCTTGGCCTGACCCTGCACAAAAGCTGACACAGCCTGTAAAAAGCTGCCGAAAATGACTTTAATGAGACGAAAATAAATAAATAAAGCAGAAGGTGAAAGAAAATATAGGGAAGTTTTCTGCTGAATTAGCAAGCTGAACTGCCTGATAGTTTGGGAGAGTGCCATGAGCATCCCACTGGGGAGGCAGGATGCTCCACATGGACCACTCTCAGATTCACCTCCCTGCTGGGAAAAATCTTCAGTTGTAACAAACAGTGTTTAAGTCATGTGAATTCTGTTAGCTTTAACTGGCAGTGCTTAGTCCTGTATTAATGTGTGCAAGTGGTCATCTTAAAGACTGTGGGCCTGAGCAATGCTGATAGGAAGGTATATCTTGACCAGCCCACATCACTGGGATTCATTCCAAGAAAATAAACTTTTTTGGAGGCCTGTGACCAAAAAAGGATAATTAGAGGAATATGATATTCCCCAAATGGCCACCAGAGACCCTCAAAAGACCCCTACTCCAATGTAAATAAGCTCCAAGAAGTGATTTAAATATGCATAAGAATTCGCAGGAATGTTTAGCATATATGTATGAGTTTGGGGAAATATAATGAATATGTATAAGTTTCACAGATTTCAACCAGTCTGTTGGCTGGCTGCAGGGCATGGAATAGGAGGAGACATTCCCTGAATGCCTGGTGCCGAAATAAAGTAATGCAGCTTTCTAATACTGAAATTATAGTGTTGGAGAGTTTTATTCCTGACTTTCAGTGACACAGCTGGGAAACGTGGGTCAGATCCTGAGCACCCACTGCAGCCCAAATCCAGGTCAGAATCCCGGCCACCATAAGGCAACTGTTTTCCTTCCTGCCTTTCCACAACTACTCCATCTGTCTCAAGCAGCAGCAAGGGGTTAAAATACAAACGTTTGGGATGTAACTGAAACAAAGCAGCAGGAAAGCACATTTATATTGCACTGTCTACAGGATCACTCCAGCCCTTCCCAAAACTGTAGTTCCCAATAAAAGATGTAAACTCCAACTATGCTTTGCTTGAGTCACATGTAAGCACTGCCCAAAGCTTGTACTTGTTCCGCTTCCCAACTGGCCGCGCCTCTCCTCCCAGGCAGCAGCAGCAGCAGCAGCAGCAGCAGCAGCAGCAGCAGCAGCAGCAGCAGCAGCAGCAGAGTTCTCTCTTTGTTTTGGTATTCAGTCTAGGGGTGATAATACAATATAGAGCTGAGCCATACAAAACCAACCCTGCAGCAAAGGCAGCTGCCAAGGGGACTCCTGACAGGCTCAAGTTTCAGGGTCTGTCCTGCTGGCAGAGAGGCGCAGCTGCCCTGGGACGGGGCTCCAGTGCTGCCCATGGCTCCCAGGTGAGAGACAACACCGGAATGTGGCTTCAGGAAACACAACGAACCTTGTTCCTCCCAAACCCTTTATGCTCCTGGCAAGGGAGCTTTATGGTACCAGAATCAGAGAAGTGTGGTACCCGGAAAGAGAAGCCAAGCTCTATTCAATAAGCCAGTCAGGTCCACACTGTTCAGAAAAACACATTTTCTAGTCTTTTCTGATCTAACACTCCAAGTTACAGCTCCCCATCCTAAATCATATTTTCACCAAAATCACCTTCAGTTTAGCCTTTTGTAATTTTGTGTGGTTACTCTGCAGCCATGAGAGAAAATACGAAATTTCATCCCTAATTCAGAGATACACTACAGAATGCTCAAAGTTAGGGGGAAAAAACTTAACAGAATATTTTTAGCAATTACTTCTTCATCCCAGGTACTGATTTATTCAATAGTCTAGAGCTAGTTTGTCTAAACAGTAAACTGTCTTAGAAATCTTTTATGTTTCTTGTTTTAGAGACACTTATAAAAAGCTGTAGATAAAAAACCAAAGCAAGACAAATTCCATATATTAAGAAAAGAGAATAGAAGCAAAGTAAGACAAAACCTTACCCTGAGCCTTTTGGCAGACAAACCCATAATTTTTCTGACAGTTTTCTAAGTACCATTTTCCAGTAAAATAAAAGTTAGGGTTATTTGATACCAGTGTACACAGTGGAAGTTGATCTTGAATGTTAAAATGCTGTCTCTGCAATCAACACAGAACCTTACATTAATTTTAAAATACACCATGTAAAATAATGCATAATTATTACATCAAATTTAGGAGAATAATTATCTCAAAGTCTCTACAACAGACATTTAGGTAGAACAATGAACAGTCCCACAAATACAACTTGAAACAATAACCTCATAAATAAAAAGTCACAAGCTATCAGTTAACAAACCAAAATGCTAACCCCAATTGGGACTAATATGCTGTAAAACAAGGTATTAAAATATAATTTTCATAATCTTGTTCCTAAACTTTGCTCAGAGCAAGCATCTAACACTAACCATGTGATTCCAACTTCGCTTCTTACAACCATCTGAAAGAGAAGGTGAGTAGAGCAACAAATTATGTAAATGTCTGTCTTGATGGTGCCTTGTTTGCTACTTTTAGTTGTACCTATAAATCTGTGCCCACAGTTCTTTGAAGTCACAAGAATTAAGAGCAGCCTAAACTGCTGTAACAACTTTGGCCCTGTCTTATGGAAGTCATGATTTTTATGGACAAAATCAACTTCTCACTGTCACAACACCCCTGAAAATACTCACATCCACTACTTCAACTGGTGACCAGTTGGAATACATTTGAGGATTTTCATTCAACTGTTTTTCATAGTCGTCACTCTGGAAACCTATCCAAACACTGGTTTTCCACCCATATAGATTCATTGTTATAAAAGCTAGAGAATGAAACAGAAACAAAATAAAATAAATCAGTAAGCAGTTAGGGATAGGTGAAGTCTCTTGCAACACACTTAAGCACTGAAAAAATTAATTTACAATCAATGATGCCACATAGTTACTAGAAAATAAGAATGAGTGGCATTTCAGTATCATCTAACTATAAATTCAGTTAAATTGATTCATTTCAGTTGGGTTAGATCTAGCCAATTAGCTAATAATACCAGTCCAAACAGAATACAGTCCAATTGAAGAAGCTTTTCTCAGTTTAACTGAAGATTTCTCAACTAAAGATAGTCAGTGAGATTCCTCCCACATCTAAATAAGTGGTTTTACAAGTGTGTGAAATTCAACTACAGTTTTTTTATGAACAAGGTTCATAAATATTTCCAAATTTATTGGCATTTGTTTCTCTGACAGTTTCAGCCTGGTGCTATACTACAGATAAGATTTTAAGTACTACTAAAAGATAAAAATGAGATAATAAAGTAGAAATTTTAAATTGCAAATTTTTTAATGAGTATTCCATTTTTGGGAACATATTTAAAGCACGGTAAGTGCTAAAGAATTTGCAATTATTCCTTAAAATGTATCTGCCATATATCTCAGGGAACCTTTAAATTTTGGCAAACTGAGAAAGAGAAATGTTAATTCGTTTAAAGCAGTGGAACCATGGATAAGAGCTGAACAATCTTCTTTCCTAAATCTGTATCCAAGATTAAACTTCACTACAGCATCCTAATGAAGATGATATTTTATTTATTCAACAATATTTTCAGCACTGTACCTTGCTCCAGTTCATCTTCTAGGATAGCAAGTGACCCATCGTAGTTACTGCAGAATTCTTGTGCGGAGTACCAGTTTCTCAGATGTTCTGGATCCCTTGGAATTTGTATTAAAAAGCACTGTTTCAAAAAACAAAACCAAACAAATAAACTTGGTTTGTTTGCTTTCCTCCAGTCATTTATCAATCACTAAGAGTGATCACTGAAACAATTCACATGCTGTTACAGAATGTTAAATATTTCACTGGTTTCTCTCCTGCCATGGACACCTCCAGCATGCTCAGTGTTCAGCTGTGATCTGGACTGCATTCAAACCAGTTGTTTCAAGGCAAACAATCAAGGTTAAATTTATCCTTGCGGTCACTGCAGTGAGCACAGGGATAAATTCAGCCACCTCGATGCATGTTACCATTAAGGAAGTTAGGCATTTCAGAGAAGCCAGATAAAACAGTTACCTTTTGACCCTCAATTGCAAATAAGCTTTGGCTTATAATTATCTTTGATGAAGACCATTTGAAACAGCATGTTTCAGAGGACAGCAGCAATTAGGGATCCATTTAGTACATCTAGGGGTTAGAGACCTCTTTTGAGATCATAAAAGACACTTGGAATTGTCATATGTGGAAAAGAGAGGATGGTGCAGGCTTTTTATAGCAAAGGCATAGTTTGCATAGCTTTTGCATATATGAGTATTTACTCTCTGAAACTAAAGTAAAATTTTTAACATCTTGTTAAGACAACTTTTAAAAGTGTGGGCAGCTACTTAACAGCAATAAATCTTGCTGTCACCATATAAGTGGTTATAAGCCTAAAGGCTCCAATTTCAAAAAGCAAGAAAATCTCCAAATATCAAGTAATCTTTAAATACAATTTCTGTCCTACATATGGAAAGCATTTTGAATAATGAAACAGCATAAAAACAGGTTTTACTTTGAATCCAAAGTGCAACCAGCCTTTGGGACATACTCCTTCTTGGTTCTGGTCTTTCGGAATCTCTTTCTCTATCTTCCTTGGAATTTTACGTTTACAAATACAGGGAAGAGAAACAGTACAGTTTTCATCACCCCAGAGTCCTGAGCAAAAAGAAAAATCACAGTTCAATGTTGGTTTGAAAATTGAAAAGGGTTTTTTCCTTAGATATTTTTTAGTGTTTGAGTAGAAAGAGATTCTACATCAGATACATTTGGACATACTGCATTATGGTGGATTTGATGGTTCATGGGCACATACTTTTATTCCAAGCTTAATTTTATCGAGTAAAACCAATTCCTCTACACTGAGTCACATAACATATGACTATGTAATCATTTATTTAAAAAATATGAAAAAAAGCACTCTCCAGATAAAATAGTCTGACTTCCTTACATTGAAATTTTTTGGCAAGATCCAGGTGATGATAAAAAATGCTGACCTGCTTAGAAGGAAAACACACTTTTCAGGAAACTCAACAAATTATTGGCCAGCCCCCACCTTTGGATAGCCGAGGGGGGAGGGTGGGCATCTCTCCTTTTATCTGATACTAAATATGGCAATGGCAAACTCAAGCATTCAAAAGTCATGAATCAAAACCCCAAGATTATGTGTGGAAAAAGAAGAAGGTTTTACATTTTTTCAGTTTTGATTTTCAAGGCTGGGATTACAAGACTGCGGCTGCATGAATCTTTTTCAGCTCTTCTCACAAATATTAAGCTGGCTATTTTTATTTTCCTTGGAACCTGACGTTTACTTTATCATATGACTTGCAGATCATCAGGAAACAGACACTGTTAGGTGATAGAAATCACTAAACCAGCAGCACTGTGACTTTTTCTGATACCTCAGTAAAATATAGAACTTTGCCACGTTTGAAAAGCTGGCATCAAAAGTCTGGCGCCCAAAAATCCCTCAGCAGATCAGCTGTGGGATCAAAAATAATGTAGACACACTAATATTTAAAGTTGTGTGCTGATAGAAAAACAGTTTATAGATGTAGGAAAAATTATTGCTAAGTCCCTGTGGGTCATTTGGTTATGAGAAAACTGTTTGTGAACACCAGCAATGCATTAACATTATTGGTATTCCACATAAAGCCCAATTAAAACTGAGGTGTCAATATCACTGTGATATTTTGTATTTTGACATTAGAGAGCGGTAACTAATAATGTACTTCTAAAACCTACAAACCTAGTCTCTGAGCATGTTAAATATTCCACTATTACTTCCTTAATCACAGAAGCAGTCATGCAAATTATAATAATGGAACAGGACTTTAATATAGATTGCATTTCCCAAAACCAATGACAAAATAGAAATCCTTTGGCCCACAACAGAGTAAAGTTACAATTACTGCAGCAAAAGGAAATATAAAAGAAACCTGTTTGTGATGAAATGAAGCCACATCTTTTCCCTGGTTTCTGCAGATCTCTTTCCCTCCCTTCATCCCACTTCTGGTAAGTTACTGGTGATTCATCTCTCCAGCTGCACAGAAATATTAAGAATGAAGTTTCATATTTTCCTGTCCTTACCTAGAATTACTCCCTCCATTAAAGGGTTCAAAAGAAGATGCAAGAGAGGAAGTAAAGAAACAACCACTGTGACCACGGTCAATATAAATGTCTTTTACAACCCTGTCAGAAGAAATATTGCAATATGGAGATAAATTAAGAGCAATATTATTCTGAATGATATTTACAAGAGAACTGAAATTGTCTCTTGAATATCCCACTCAGTCACCAAACTGTTTTGGCCCATCACACTGGGGCAAAGCATGCCAAGCAGAACTCACAGCAGCTGTGGCATACACGAATTCTTACCGAAACTCATCACTGAGGTTTTCTGCGTGAAGTCCAATCCACCAGTGAACGTCACTATTCGACAGCTATAAAAGAAATGTTTTGCCACGCTTTTAGATGTTGCTGCCCTTCTACCAATGCATTAACCAACTCCTAAAGTCAGACTGTGTATTCAGATAGCATCTCCATTGGGTTCCAATGGGAAAAACAGATGCTAAATCTTGCCCATGTTAATCCATGTAACTTCAGTGAGGTTATTCACTTCAGTAGAGCATGATTTAGCTCCCGTAATTCCACAGGATTGCTGATGTAACCTAGGAATTTATAGTTTTAGGAATTTACAGCCTATCTGGTTTGAAAAGACTGTCGTCTTAGACCAGAATTTGTTTTTTCCCGATTCCTAAAATTAAACAATAGCAAATATTTCCTTTAAGCAGTAATATAGTGCTGATCCTCAATGTTTCCAAAAGGCTTTCTGAACTAACTTGTATGGTTCATACTAGAGTTTTCTAGAGACACTTTGCAGACTGATGTTCTCATGAAAGGATCTAAATCTTTGCTTGTAAAAGGCAAAGTGCTTTTGAAAAGCCATGGAAATGTAATTCCAACAGGCATGTGTTATTTCTTGGTTGAATTGATTCTAACTTAAGCCATGAATTGGTTTCACTTCAGCGTTAGCCACTCAGTCACAGTTTGGGGGCTTTTGGAAAAAGAAAAAACAAAAAGTTCTAAATGTGCAGGACACTAGAGAAGCCACTTTGTATCTTCAAAGCATTTATTTTTTGTCAGAAAGGACTGAAGTGCAGCCTGTGTTGTGCTTACACACTGTCCGTTGAGTTATAGTTAGGATTTTTCCAGCTCACATTTTATTTAGCAATATCAAATGAAGAAAACAGACATTTCTGACAAAAAAAGCCAGAATGCTCTCTGATTTGGTATTGCCTGGCTGCTGAGTTTTGTTTTCTAATCACAGCACAGCACCCAGCCTACATATTACAGATTTTAAAGAAATAGTGAAAAATGTGATTCCAAATTCCATGCTAAGAAATTTTGACCAAATTTTCAAACGACACATGCAAAGTCTATTTGCACTGCTGAGTATTATTTTAGTGATTGCCGTAGTTACTCCTACTGCCACAGGGAAATAGTTACAACCACTCAGGGACAAATGAGGCTATGCTGAGAAAGCTCAGCCAAACCCAGCAGGCTTTAAAACAGCTGTGTATGTTGTATCCTGAGACAAAACTTATAGGAAGTTAAGCTGATTTGCAGTGTCAAGAGTCTAAACTTTGTTTTTTCATTGCAGAATGCTCATAAACCTTTGAAATACCCACTAATTTTAACAATAAATCCACTTTTAAAATATCTCATGTAAGTAAACACAACTTTAAAGCCACATTCGATTATTGACTTTAAGGGACCTTAAGTTGGAAATATACATATATTTTTCAATTTATATCATTTTTTTTTTAAGTCATAAATATTCAGAGTTAGATAATTTAGTGATTGTATCACATCACAATCTCTGGTAAATGTGGAAGAAGACAAGACAGCATAGCTACTTCTGTTCCTGCACATTATAAGCTTTTTCTGCCATGATCTACTGGTTTAAATCTATTTCACCATGCTTCATTATAAAATTCCTTAAATAGGAGATAAAAATTATACATAATTCTTTGGAAACTGAAAGTCCCCTTATCAGTACAACACAATTCTATTTATGTTTTCGGTTACAAGTTAAAAGCAGAGAAGGCCTGTACACACAGTAAGTGTGGGTCAAGAGCTTTTCTAACCAGAACTAGATGTTCTTTTAAAGATTACACTACAATATACCTTTACATTACAGCTGTAGAATTTTGTCCTCAGTAAGGCAGACAGATTATTTGCATTAATTTTTAACATTTTCTTTATTTTGCTTTTACTGAGAACACCCAAAAGGCAACAGACTCAGTTTCTTGGGAATTCATCTGCTTGTGAAGCTATTTTTCACTTTCGAAGCTGTTTGTTACATAAAAGGTTCTAGAGAAATTCTGCTTTAAACAAGAGGATGAAATTTAGAGGAAAATGTCTTCTTTTTCCCCATATAAAAATCCATAGTCACAAGGGGTTTTAATTCAGTAGATATCATACAAATCTGTGGACTCATTGAAACATTATCCAAGCTTGTGTACACAGAGGAGAAAATCTATTTCCATGGCCACAAGCACCCTCCTCTATGGTTGATAGATCTATATATAAATAAGGTGCAGAGAAATAGGCAATCCTTCACTCTTGGCCAGCTGTACTCAACAGCAACATTTCAAATGATCATTCTGAAGATTTAAACTATAGAAATAATTTCAAACATCAACACTTGCTGCCCACATCATACTAATACACCCTCTGACACATCCCTGTGTATAGCTACCTGACCAGTAGCTGCCAAGTGACAAAATGGGAATGGTGCAGAACTGCATTTGGATCAGGAGATATCCCTGTGGATGCAGAAGCACTGTGTGAATGTGAGGAACCATGACAGCTCCCCTTGGCCAGAGAGGGGTGGGCAGAGAAGAAGATACAGAGAAGGATGTACACCACACATGAAACACACCTTTCTCTTTACCCCCAATTACTTTCCCAACTTTGGCATAGGATTTTGCTCCTCTTGGGTCTTTTGAGGCAGATTGATAAACTTGCTCAATAGTAGAGCTGATTCTGCAGATTTGAAATGTTATTGACTTCTTAAATTAAATAGGGCTTCATGGAGAGATATGGGAAATTAAGACAGCAAGAACATTATTTCTAAAGTAAAATGCCTTTTGGATTCTAACTGGAATAACACGCAGACGGATACTCTGCAAGACACAAGTGAAAATAGCCAGTTACCACCTGAGGGTTTGTTTTTTAAAAGGGGTACTTTCTCTTACCTTCCTTATTTTATTTTGAATAAAGGTTTGTTCACCAGAAGAATTTATTATTGCCAATCCACCATGAAGCCAGCCACAGACAAACTTACAGGTTTCCCATTCTGCAGGGCTGACATGGAAAAGATATTCTGCTCCTTGATAATATGACCAGGGCAGTTCTAGAAAATGAGCAAGAGAGTCAGTGGTGTGCAGGGGTAACAAACTCATTTCGAGTCTCATCTTCTTTTACCCCCATGGCCTGCCTGCAGCCACATGTCAAAGGACAAATATGTCACTAGGAACAGCAGAACCATATTTAACATTTCAGTTTGTTGTGACAAAAAATGGAATATGAGGGGGTTTTTTTCCTAATAGTCTATCCTCTGAGACTGAAGTAATATCAAAAGAGTTGTCCTGGCTTAACAGTAGGGCAATTTTAACATGATGGACAGGTTATCAAACTCCTGTGCTTATTATTGGCAATATTTCTTAACCCAACCAAAGTAGTATCTGATGTTCTGGTGTTCCTAAAATACAGTGGCAGATTTGATCTGTAACAAGAAGTTCTTACAGAGTTCCTTACAGTAAATTTTCAACTTAGAATAGCGTAGTAATTTTATTTTTAACAAAAGCTTAAATTCTATTTCCAAGTTATATTGTTTCAAGATGAAAAAAAGAAAATATTTCATACCAGCTGTGTACCAAACAGGACTCATTGGTCTGACACCTGCAAAAAACCAAAAAAATACCCAAACAAAAGCAAAAATCATTAAGAATAGTGTTATTTTTGTTCAGGGATAAAAAGAGGAGTTAAAAATGGAATAAAACAAAATAACTGCCACACTCACTAAAAATATTTTTGTGTTTAATTATAAATAATTATTTGTAATTTTTATGAGCAACAACTTTGAGTATTTATAAGTACCTGGTAATCTCGCTATATGTTTTTAAACTGACTGTTCACATTAGATCTGTTAACTGGACAACAAATGTAAGTGGAATAACCCATTTGGCTTTGCCATGATTTCATGCAGAATACCACTAAGAACTTCAGAGGCTGCTAAAAAGGAGACTTTTAGATATTTTTTTACTTTTCATTACTAGTAATGTGTGTAACAGACAATGCATGTTAATTAACATTTCACCTTTTGGTATTTTGCATATCCATTCACGCTTTTCAGTGCAGTGTGCTGGAAAGACTGTTCTGTTTACTTTGAACACGCCACAGTTTCTTGAGTCATCTTCAACATACTTGTCCTCCAAAAATGAAGATACAACCTGAAAACAGCACATGGATTCTCTTTCACTGACAATTCAAGATGAAGCATTAAAAAACCTCATCAAGGAGAAAAATGAAGGATTTAAATGTATGTACATTAGGAGCATCTAAGCAACAACTAGAGGACCGCCTAAATTATGATGGAAAAATACAAATAACAGGGTCCATAGTAATTTTCTCTCAATGTCCTGTTCAACTCACTCATATCAGGCTTCTTCTTCATAAAAATAACTGAATAGTTTTGAAACCTAACACCTTTTTGACATGATTAACAGCATCTAAATGCTGTTAATGTGATGCCCACATCTAAAAGTCTTTACCTTGGTTCAACATATGCTCAGTTATGACTTGAAAGATTACTGAAATACAGAGTAAACAGATAGTTACAGGTGTTCTGTCAGACCACTGCCACGTCCCTCCAGAAAGCACATTTCTTTTATTAAATCCAATCCAGAACTGTCTCTCTTCTATTCTATAACAAAGAAACAAAGGAAATAACATTGCTCATGCACCATTTCAGAAAGAATTTTTCAATAGTATAAATAGACATATTAATTTCTTCTTGAATTCAACATATCATTCCATAATACAATTCTTAACTTTTAAGTATCCTTGAAGTAAATTCTTGCTTTCCTACTAAAATGTTAGATTATGTTTTATAAGATGAAAACATTTAAAATGCAGTTAAAATTGTTGAATCTCCATTTCAAAGAGGAATGCTAATTCACAAAAATACCACCTTGGCAATAACAGCTGCTCAACATTTACCAAAAAGATCATCTTCAAAAAGAATCATATTGCAATGTTGCTGATGCATATCACTCATTTTTAAGTTCATGTTAGAGTAGAGACTTCTTTGGACACTAATAAAGAGGATGGAATAGTGTAAATTGTAGATGAGTATGATTAAGATAAACCTTGTTGGTGTTAAAAATGTATTTACCTATCAAAAATTGTATATAATAGATTGTTTAAAAATGTCTCTTCATAGATGTGGCTAAAACTAGCAAGATGGGCTCCAAAATCTTGACATAACGCTTCTGCTTCATGCCATGTTCTTCTCATCAGAACTTTTTCATTGTGAAATATCTGCAATAAAATCAACATTGTCATAAATGTAGTTAATTTTAGAAAGCAGTTCTTTCAGAAACCCGTAAAAATAAAGTATTAGTCACAGTTTTTCCAAATTAAAGCCATGTATGCTCCAAGCATAGATCTGAATATGAATTCTTATTACTGTCTCTCATTTTTAAATGCAGTGCAGAATGGTAGCATGAAATTTTTGTTGGTTGAGTGAAAGAAATAAAGCCTCATCAGAAATGTTTTAGGAGCAGCATATCCTTAAGCTAGTGTAGAATCAGAAAAACTCAAAGCAAGTATAACATGTACCTTGTAGCAGTTGAGCAGATTAGGTTCTGACTCCCATCCAAAATAGCAGGAACTTGAATATTTTTGAAAAGTAAGTTCTGGTTCTTCGTAAGAATTGACTTTTTGCTTGCACAATGACATTGCTTTGAAGTTCTTACAGCTTTTCACCTCCCAATAACCAACAGGATGCTCCCCTCTCATAGCTACACATCCTCCAGGATGACCTAGGCATGAGAATAAGTGTTAAATATCAGAATAAAACATCTGAATTTTGTGATATTTTGGTCAAGTGGCTGTTTTATTGACATGAGTTTCTGGATAAAATCTTAATGAACTTACAAAACTAGAAAATTCTTTGGTCAGCAGCCAATTTATAAGACTCTTTTGATTGGCTTGAGCTTGTAAGATGAACCCAGACAAACAGTTCCTCTCACAAAATGCAAGAGAAGAAATGTAATTAAAAACATTACTTTTGCAAAATGTAGTCATAAAGCAATAAATGTAGAGAGTCCAAATCAAAGAGCCACTATTGAAATGGAATATCTTTATAATTATGTCTCTATTTTCAGGTATTTCTTAGTGGTTTATGTTTCAATGGTTGAACAACTATTTAATTGTTTTCACTTTTTGTTTCCTTGGAATATTTTCCTTCGCATAACTATAAACTAACAAGATCAAACCGAAGGGGAAGAAGAAACCTCCACACAGTGTTGTTATTCACAGAAATGTACCTGGCAACCTCTGGCCTATTTTTCATACAAAATGCAAATTTCCAACGGTGCCTTTTACTGAATAAAATTAATGACTTTTCTAGGATCTTTTTCTGGGAGTCTCAGGAAGCCCTTGAAAAGTTCATAAAGAAATGTATGGAAACCATTAAGTTTGGTTTTTTGATGTTTTCTTAAAAAAATACGATGTGTACAACAAACATATTATAGTTCATAAAAGAAAGTATGAAAAACACCTCACAGGAAAAGAATTTCGGGATTAGCTGTGTCTGTAAAGAGGGCCCAGCTATGGGCAACTTCAGGCTATGGAGCCAACAGCAGATGTAAATTTATCTCTCTGCTCTCTTGGCCAGGCAGGGAGGAAAGGACTGGGACCCTTTAGCCCCTGCTAAGCCGCTGATGCCATAGAAAAGAGAGCACACTCCCCAGTTTCCATTTCCAAGCCATTGCTTTTTCTACCAATATGCTACTCACGTGGCTGGTACTTGTTCCAGTTTGTGTAGCTCACAGACTGGGTCCTTCCTGCTGGACTTAGCCAAAAGTACTCTCCTGTGTTGTTAAGGTCTTGCAATCCTATCCAAAAATAAGTTCTCTCAGATTCTGCCATGCTGCGGATCATGCTGTTGATAAAAGCTTGTTCAAACCTCAAAAAAATAATCAAGATGAAAATTTTTAGAACAAAATAGGTAAATTTGTATTTCAGTGAATAGCTCTCATGACATTATTTAAATTATCTCAGAAGAGAAAAATATAACAGAGGTAGTTAATTTTCTCTACAGAATGCTGTGGGGAACTTGAGGCACAAGCCTGTAGCACAAGCTATGACTTTTCCCTTCTTTTTTCAGCACTTGAGCTTGTAGAAGAAACACTAGAATCAGTTAATATAATCTCAGAGCTTGAATCACAAGATGTAAAGACAGAATGTATTAATGATGCACAAATAAAAACAAGAAATTCCTTGTATGAAGGAAAAAAGTTAGTGAGGTCGGAAAAGGCTCCAGAAGAAAGAAAAGAAAAATCTCTGCACAGAAGTGTCCTACTGAAACCAGCAGATACACAAACCAGCACTAAGAGACCAGATCTGAAGGACTCAAAGCATCAGCTGAACTGACTACATAGAATCAGTTTTTTCTTTGATTTCTTCACTAGAGTTACGTGAGAGATACACACCTTTTTGGAAGTTATAATTGTTGTGCACAGTAATCCAATTATCACTGAAATGCAATCGGTTCTGATATAATTGGTATTGGAGTACACAAGAATGTTTCAGTTTATGAGCACATTTAATCAGCTGACTGTGAAAATTACACAGTAAAGAAGTTTCCCACTTCAATGAACTAATTTCTGCTTTCACAAACTCTGAAAAGAATGGCTAAATAAAAGGATGACATTAATGTGAAAAAATGAATCTATCTGTAACACTGTGACTGACTCAGAATTTGTACTTGATTTTCATTTCCTCTGCATGTTCTCTTTTTATGTCTACTCTCCTTCCTCTACAACTTACAATCTAATGAACATTTTAGGATCAATAATTGAAAAGTTTTTGCAGTTTTCACTCCAGAAAAACAAGCCTCAGCAGTAATTTAACAAAACCACTAAACTAACATGCTTTTGCTACTGCTGCTAACTGGAACTGGGAACTAACATCATAATAGTAATGACTATACTGAGAAGTGAAAAAAGTAAAATAAAAAAAAGAAGCAGAAAAAGACAGAAGAGATGATTCTAGTGAAGTGCAGCATGCCCTCAGCTCCCTGCCACATTTGAGCTGCCAATGCTCAGCTGCAAGAATTTGTCCTTTATTCCCATTGAAAGGACCTTTGTCACACTGCACCCCAATGCTGCATGCCCTGTGCACAATCCTGAAGTCACTGGGCAGGGCAAACTCCCACTGATGTAAATCCTTATGTAGGATAGCCAGTGTCTTCCTCAAATACCTA
The DNA here is from genome assembly GCA_013399455.1 of Anthoscopus minutus. Lineage (NCBI taxonomy): Eukaryota > Metazoa > Chordata > Aves > Passeriformes > Paridae > Anthoscopus > Anthoscopus minutus. The sequence goes on along the minus strand of VWYI01042689.1, from coordinate 51,441 downwards.
CCTACTATTTATCTGATTGCTGCAGGTCACTTCCCCTAGTCTAAAGGGAGGAGACACTTCCTCCTTATATTTTTGTGATTTGGGTTTTTTTGTTGATTAGTTTTTTTTAATGACAAATATGCTGCAGTTAAATTATCTATGTAATTTATCTATTGGTATGTCAAATTTTAATGGAAGGCCAACATAAAGGGTAAATAACAAAGAGAGCAAAGAAAACCCAAGCATCTCGACATCTACAGAGGAGAAAGCTCTTGCTAAAGCTGGAATAGAAGCAAATAAGAACAAGGCATGGGAAAGCAGCAACAAATGCTTTCAAGTAATTATTCCCTTGGTCCATTTGCTGAGAAATTACATAAAATGAATACATTCATAGAAACATTTATAAAACATTAATTGATTTGGATTAAAATTTTGTATTTTTTCACTATAAAAGTATATTTTCATTTTTAGTATACCGTCCAAGTACATTAATAAAGTTTCTTGAAGATGCTACATACACCTGCATAAAGCATTTTCTTTAGATTTCTGCATGCCCATGTGTGCGCATTGCTACGAGTGTCTTTTTACTAAATGTATTTTCAATTAAAAACTAAGGCAAAGCATACCTTTGATTTTAGCTGATGTTAGTAATTATGTTCACCTCTTAAGCAAATAGTATTTCACAATGGTAAGGTTTTTTGCCATGCAGTGCTTTATAAAGTTAGAATAACTCTTGTTAGAGGTATCTTCACACTGTCTAATAGGATTAACTACCTGTTTGTTACTGATACAAGTGCGGATGGACAGAAATAACCACTGGAAGCATGTTCAAAACTTCGAGGAGTACTGTCGATTTTGTAACAATATTCACCATGTCTTTCCCATCCCTTAAAAGAAATGAACATTATTTTATAGATTATTAATTATTGTATCATTGTTAAAAACTTGTCCCTCTTTTGTACCTTCTGTCTGATGATCTCTGGCATCCCTATAGACCTTTTCTTTCCTACCATGGTTGAAGAGCAGTTACCCTCAAGGTCACTAAAAATGTGGATATCAGATGAGCCAGAACACTGTGTCAGTGGTCAGCCCTCTCATTTCATCTCATTATTAGTCTTTTATTTCAAACCATTCACCCCTGGGTGTCCAAAAGGCACCACCTGGACTGGTGTAGGTTCTGCTGGTGTGAATTCATGCAGCATACCTGCTTGGTCAGATGATTACATGTTTTAAATAAGCAAGAGAATAAAGAGATAATACACTCTCTCAGTCTTTTGATTAACTGAATGTAATTTTTTTCAAATTAGAAAGAAAAGGATCAAAGCCAAGGGACTGTAAGAGGGTTCAGCAAATGTTTTTACAGGGTGTGAAACCCTGTAAAATTTATGCTGAGTAGAAGTTGCTAGAGTGGATCAAAATACTTATGACCTCAGTGGCTCAATACCTTGAGACTCAGTCCTGTGGGGCATAGGATTGAGAAGAAGTTGAAGCGCTGTCAAACCACTGACTGCAGCTTGTCAAGAAAACCTTCATGCTCGGCACATTTTTCACCCAGTCAAGACTGGACAAACCTTTCTTACTAATAACACACAAAATTCTTGAGTGATGAAATACATTGGTCCAAACGAAATAAATGCAGTCACCCTAAACTTTTGGAAATGTTAAGCTGGAATCAAGATGTCATGTCCATAATGCTGTGGCAAGAACTCTGGATCTGAACTCTCTACATCTGGGGAAAGACTGCATCTGACTCTACAGAGTTCAGTTTCAACCTTTTAATAATTCAACTGAACTGGTTGCGTTTCTTCATTTCCCAAGAAATGAAGAAAAGATAAGAAATTTAAAAAAGGAAGACAATAAGCTAAATAATAAAGCAGCTTAGAAAAGAGATTTTTTTTCCTCCACAGTTTTGAATATAACAGAAATTCAACAAGTTTCCTCTTTCCACACTGTGAAAAGAAACTGATGGCAAATAAAGTCATTCTTTAACACGCTTCTTTTTACTACCAGAATGAAGAGCCCAAATGCCTGAAAATATGATGCAATGTCCTCGTTAAGATAGCTGTGCTCCTTCTCATTTGTGTTTGAAAGCAAATGGAATTCTAATGTACGAGTGGAAGAGTTCACCCTCTATGTCAATGAAACTGATTGTTTTTCACCCTGATATTCCATTTCAATGTATGAAAACCATATGTGGGATGAGGCATCATATAACAGCTATTATTTGCACAGATGGTGGACAAAAGGGTTTCACTTTTGATGTAGAGAGAAATAGGAACTTGGGTCACAATCACTGATGAAACAACATGCCATGAAAGGCATCTTGTGAAGGTTTTTAATCTTACATTAAAATTTAGTTTACATACTTTTAAAGCAAACAGTGAGATTTTTCCAAGCAAAACATACATGTCTTTAATATGAAAAAATAAAATTATCTCTCTATTTGCATCCATATGTTCTGTAGCTGTATTTAGAGGTTTCCTATATAATTCTATGTCATTAGCATAGTTCTAAAAAAACCACAAACCCACTTACCTCTGGACAACTTGATTCCATTTTAGGCAAGACACTGTTAAATTCCCCTACTTTTTTGCAAATATATAAAGATTTGTCTTCACATTTTTTAATCCTCCAATATCCCTCCTAAGGAATAAAAGAGAGTGAATTCTGTATATACCCATATTCTCATGCATATCTATACAAACATTAGATCACACTGTCTCTTCCTCTTTTAACTCTCCACTAAAAAAACTTATTTTTTATCATTTACTTATCTTTAGATGGTTCTTTCATTTACTTATCTTTAGATGGTCCATTTATTTCTACCAACACTGTCAGCAGGACATCTCAAATCAATCATACAAATGTGTTTTTCTCTTTGAATCAATCTTCAGGATGTAAAGCATCTTAATTAACTAAAATCATGGCCATGCCAGAGCACTTTTCTTTCTAACCGTTACATTTCTTTGTAAGATTAATCTCTATATTTGAACAGTCTTTACTCAATATATTACAAAACTTTGCATTGTGTAATTTTCACACATCTGTACATACTGGACATGCATCAAAAACAATGCTTGAAAAATTTTACCTTGAACCCTCCTTTTCCTTTGTATTTTACATTTTCATTTGTTTGTTTACACTTACAAACTGAGTAAAATATGACTTTGAAATCTAAAACCCTACCCCTGTTCCAAAGTCTTATTTTCTGCTTCCAGTACGAATATACTTTTCCCAGTCATTGTAAATGTCTTGGCTTCCCTGTGTTAAAGACTGCAACCTGGACCTACAGAAACTCTTGATACAGTTTTCACACTCAGACAAAATATACTTGGCAGAAAATATTTAAAAATTATAGTGCTACTTATGCAAGTCATGTTTTAGTAAGTTTAAGCACTGTTAATTGCAAAAGTAAAGTATGACCACATTACAAAATGATTGACAGTGCCATGAACACCAACAAGACAGAACAGCGTTGCTTTAACATTACTCCGTTTTACAAGCCCTGACTGATCTGGTATCAATCTCCTGCTATCAACTTCTATACTTTCATGTAGACCTAGACTATTGTGATTTTGAAAGATGCTTTTGAAATTTATAGATATTTAAACAACGACAACAGAGGCACAGCTGACAGTTTCTCAAAACAGTAATTTGAAACTCTCAAGACCAGAATTTATGCATCATAAATGATGATACACACTATTTGGATTTTAAATTACTTTATCAAAATACTTACTCATTTTTTCTCTTTCATTTGACAGGCTTTATATATGTGGTATCTTTTATTGAACATAAGCTCAAAATCTGTGATTAATTTTCTGTGCATCAGCACTGCAGAATGCATTGGGTTCCAAAGACTGCACTGCATTTATCATAACATGAATATATTAGGAATAAAAGAACAAAGTCATACTCCAGGTCATGGTTTAAAAAAGTACACACAGCAAGAAACAAAATTATTCTGAACTAAAACAAAAGTGCCTAATTCTTTTAAAAGGAAAACTTACAGGTCCTTGAGCTGAAACACAGAGTTGTCCTGTTCTTTGAAAGGTATTAGGTTCTTGTTTCTGCCAGTTAGAGAATTTTACTGGGGTGCTATCTGACCACTCAAAAACAACAGGGGTGTTATTACTGTATAATCCAATCCATGTCTCTGTTACATTTTCTGTAAAAGAATAAGTGAGTTCATATTTTAATGGTGAAGTGATAAAGCCTGTTTTTCCTTTAACATTACACCACCATTAAAAATGATTAATGGAATTTTCATAGGACTGTCCTTCTTTCAGGAAAAAATAAAAGCTGTATAAACTTTAGGAAACCTTACTGATGAGACTGGGTTCTACTTCTCTTGAAAACTAAATTTCAAAAATAGAATCAACATACATGATAATATGCTTTAAAATCCTAAAAATCACAAATTAAGAGCACAGGGCAGAAAAACTGACATGGAAGTGAAATATTTCTTCATATAATTTTCCGTAGCACATTCAGCTTTAGGTTTCTCTGAGAGTTATAGGGTCCAGTGACAGCACAGTTGTAGCCAGTGTCTGACAAATACAGGGGAGACGAGGCTTGCATTTTGAGTCTTATTCGTCCAGCTACTGCAGGAGAAAAAGCACCTAGGCCTTCAGGCATGTAAGCCCTTCTCCTGAAGAGAAGCCTGAAGCAGGCTGGAGAGAAGCAAGAGACTGAAGCTGAATACAAGTTGGGAACAATTACATCTATCCATTATAGCATCCCTGCAAATAATGGTATTTGTTATCTATGGAGGGTCTATGAAGCGGTAAGGAAGATGGTGGAGGTTAATCTCCTAATCTCCACATGACACTCTGCCCCAGCTCTGTGAGGAAAATCAACAACCAAACTGCGCAGCTCTGCCAGCACACTGGGGTCAGTGGCAGGCAGAAAATATTCACTTTTCTTTGCTGCTGTTATGACAACAAAAGTATTGGCAATCCTGCATCAAAGAGCTTTTGTTCATTAAGTTCCTTGTGTAATTACACTACCTTTTAGGACAATGTGAACTAGCAGAAGTGCTTTGATACACCCTGCTGATATCAAAGGGGACTCTGCTCTCACAGTAACAGCAGCAACTTTGCAGCGTGGATCAGGACAGCTTGCAAGCAAAAGAGACATTGAATTGGTTTTGTTTATAAGCACAACTCTAGTATAAGGTTGATGACTGAATATTTTGCAACAGTTTGCAAGGAACCAGGCAAGAACAGGAAAGGACAAGAGTTAGCATGTTTACCATGGCCTCACTGTATCTGCTTTGTGGGGTCCTATCTTTATTCTAGAAATGGTTATTGGGAAAGGTGACCCTATGTATTTTTAAGACTCCTAGAATGGATATGCAATATGGCATTCTTTTTGGGTGTGCCACACAATATAGTGCTCAGATGGTAACAAGCTAAAGAGCTGTGCAAAAGGACACCACAAAACACTTCAAGAAACATCTGCCCACTTAAACTCTCCAAACTCACCACTTTCAAGCAACTTAAGGAGCAGCTCTTCATCTGCCATGGAGGATATACTAATGAGCCTGCTATTTTCTCTTTGGCATGAGAGAGAAGCATCGTTCCAGCTCTTCTCCTCTTTATGAAGCCTGTAGCAGTTGCGATTGTGTGGGTACCAACCAGCGTCACAACGAGTGGCATAATACTTCCATGTATCTTTAAATGAGCACACAAAGTTCATGTACATTAGACAGAATTGCCAAGCTTATGCTCTGTTCATAACACATTCTGAGATTTTTTTTAAACCTTCAGATGCTGAAAACAGAGTTGTCCAAGATGACATAAGGAGGCCAAAACACCTGCTCTTATGGATCATCACCCACCGAGCAAACTGAAATTTCTTTCACTGTCTTGATGATTGAACCTTTCGGGCTGCTGGACTAGTGCAAACACTAATTCAGTTTAAAACACAATTTATCTCCTTTACTACCTCTGGACCTGGTTCAAAGACAGATACAGCTTTTTCAGATATATTACCTACAGAAAGTTTGGATTGTCTTTCCTTACTACCTGAAACAAGCTGCTAAACTTCCTTAAAGTTACTAGGAATTAGGTGAACCCATGTAAGTAGCTCTTACAAAACCAAAATTTTACGTTAGATTAAACTAAATTCTGTTTTTAACTTTCCAACAGAATGCGAGCCTGAGAAATTTTATGCACGATATATCCCATACTCATTGTATAAACACTTGAAGTTTAAGTACAACGCATTTTTGGTATAACAAAAGTACCACACATCATAAAAACCCCTGCATATTTTCTGCTGCATTTATACAGCTTTCTTCTCTGTGCGCCACTGTTTATTCCATTTGTACTGAAAACCTATTTTGCAACTCATAAGTGTGGCTCTTTTTGTAATATAAGAGAATGAGCATTCTGATGGTGTAAGGAATCAAGTAAATGCTATTTGTATCAAAATCACTTGTTCTAAAACTCTCAGCATGTTTTCAAAGACTGAATTTTAACAGAAGAAAGTGTTATTACATCAGTTAAAGTAAATTGTATCAAACTAGCAAACCCACGCATTTAGTGCAGCTGTGACCTTGCTCTGCCGACTTTATAATCAGGTGGCTTCTCTTGCTCTCCTTGCACATCCACAAATAGGATACAGTAACACTGAGACACTTACCCAGTGTTTCATTCTCTGTCTTATTTAAATATTTTTTGCATACAAAAGGCAATCCAGATTGACATAGATAACTGTTCCAGCCATACTTCAGTCTTGGATTAATCACTCCACAATGATTTTCTTTAAAACGGTTATCAGAGACATCTGAAAACAAATTTTTGAGAAGCATAAAATTACAAAAAATAAGTTCTTAGTTGTAAAATAGTGTTTTAGGTTCTCTGCAACTTCTTGAGTTAATGTATACACATCCCTGGACACCTAAAACATCTAGCAATATTATACCAGTACTATGGACAGTTAAACATTTACCATGAATTACATGTGTGGCAATGCCTCCTTGGCTGCTGCTCTCAGATGAGAGGCTGAAACAAGCTCAAGTGTGGTGGGTAGACTTCAAAATGTAGCAAGACAAGTCACAAAACTCATGTTAATGTGCTAATGATAATTACAGCTTATTTCAATTGAAACTCCTTTCCTCCAAGAGAGTAGCTATAGTTTTTAAATATGCAACTGGAACCCTAAAAACATCTTTAAAAGTAAATGACAAAAGGACTAGATCATTAATGCTTTGAACAGATCAATCTCATTTGATGTTACATCCCTAGAAGGGCTTTCTGTTCATGAATATGAATAAATATTTCTACCAAAAAAAAAGTGCATTCATTCCCTTAATTCAACTTTCAAACATAGCTGTAGGAACAGCAGTGTTGTACCAAGCTGCAGTTATAGAGAGCATATAATTATGCTGCTATAACACATGCAAGAAGAACATCAAGTACTTGCTCTCCAGTTCACAAACATTAGTGGTGCTCCATCTGACCACTGCCAGCCAGCGTCTTCATCCAGGCGATTCAGGCCTGTCCACAGCACTATGTCTGTGGAATTTAACTGCCCTGAAACAGAAAAAATAAGCAAAGTAAAACTGCATGCTTTCCCCAAGCTTTGAAATATCTACAGGCATAAGCCTGATGTCCTGACTTGTTACAACTGGAATAAAACACAACTTCAAAGCAGTCTCCAGAAAGTTCCAGACTGGTTGGCTTTATTTTTTCTGTCATTAGAAAAAGTCAGCTATTTTGTTAAACAACACAGAGATTAAAAGGAATAAACTCAGAAACCTGAAAACCTTCAAAAGCCACTCACTTTGCAGGCCCTTCCTGCACACATTGTTGCTGACCTCAGAAGTTAAATCTAGATCAAGCAGCTACATAAATGCTAGCCTGTTTACATAAACACTTGCCTGTTTCAGCTTTTCATAAATCAAACAACTTTCAGAAACCTTTACAGCCTTGCAGGCATATCAAAAAGCTAGAGAAAATAATTTTTAAAACTTCCTGTTAGCTTATATCCTTCAATTGAAAACCAGCAATAGTGGGAAGCAATGGACAAGAAATGAGGCAACCTTTGCATCAGATTTCCACCACCCATTCCTCCACTTGATTTTCTCCAGTCACACTAAAATACCCATGAAAGCCCTGCTTTCACAAGGCTCTACACAATTTGTCTGAGACATCTGCTCCAAGGGGAAAAGTAAACTGCTTATCAGAGAAGGAGTAACATCCATTTATAGAGCTGGCATTTTTTCCATCCAGGACATTCACTTGAAGCCTGCAGAAATGTTCCTGCCATTCCATTTGGTGAAGTCCAGCTTACAAAGAAAAGTTAGCAGGAGAAAAGGGACACCAAGGTACAGTGCAGAGAAGGTAAACAGATGTATAATTCTCCAAAGTAAACAAGCACACTCCCTAACCACAGCTGCAGGATGAACGGGAATCCCTGTGGGGAGGGAGAATTATAAAAATTACGCCTTCATGTAACACATACCACCACTACTGCACTTCAGTTTATGAAGGTGGGAACTTACCCTCATCCTTGCTCCTTCAAATAGCACTACTGAGGTCTCAAAGCCCCACAAGCAGCAATGGGAGAGACATCACACAGGGCATTAGGCTCCAAAGCTTACCCTTTTGCACAGGTAAGGAAGAAATCTAACTACAGGTTTCCTACAAGATCCCCAGAAAAATGTCTACTCACTGCTTATGTAGTTCTGCTCTTCGGGGTCAGTGACACTGAGCAGGTCCCCTCCTTGCAGCTGACAGGCAGCCCGAGCCTCATGCCAGCTCAGCACGGACGCCAGGTTGAACTGGTAGCAGATGTGTGTGCTGGGGTTCTTCTTCCAAAAGATGTCACAGCCACTCTCTACTCAAAAAACAGACTCGTCACCAACTACCCGAGACTCCAAACCAATCAGAAACACAGCACCTTGAACAATTTAATTAATTAATGACAGCAGTATCCAAATGGAAGCATGATTATGATTGCCGTTCCTTTTCTGTTGTTAATGAAATTAAATGTTGCTCCAATATTTTGCTTTCATATGTTTGCTCCAATGTTGCTTTCATATGGCTGATAAAATACTCAGTAGGTGATGGTGATTTTCACAACTCATGAAGCCAACACAGCTACATTTTAATTTATTCTGGCTAATAATTTGTTTCTAAAGCTGAATGTTGAAATATTCAAATTGTGAACACCTCACCCAACTTGTGGAGCAACACTCACTGCATCTCCTTGGACCTTGTACTCAAGAGAATAAATTTATTATAATTAAAAAGGATAAGTAAGGCTGCAAATACCACGTGTTTTAATGGCTGCCCAGAAATACCCACTACAAAGACACATTTACAGCTGTTTTTAAGATGCTTCGGAACAGAGATCTGAAATGCAGATCAAGAAGGAAAGGCTTTTCCAAACCACTTGTACTGATAGAAGACACTATTTTGCTTACTTACACAAGAAGTTGGAATATTCACAAAGATGATACATCCAAAATCATTTCAACATCAAGTATTTTCAAAGCTACTGCTTTTTAGTATTTTAGGCCCAAGACATATCCAAGCAGTGCACAGAAGAAAAGGAATGTGCTATGCAATGCAGTCAAAAGCAGAAAGTGACTTTGGAAGAGCACCCCACACGTTATGTGCTCCACAACAGCTGCCTGTGCATCCCTGGGGCAGAGGGGTTTGGCTGCAGGGGAAGGTCAATGGGCTGCGCAGAGTAAGGACCTTCTGCCACCCCCTGCAGCTTTGCTGTTGCAAGTTGAGGACTAGAGTCTCAAAGGTCACACAGGATAAATTGTAACAAATTTGCTAAAGTCTTCCTTTGTGCTTTTTAAAAAGACATTCTCTTCTAACAGAAAGGAAGAAATTCAAAACCAGACTTCGTCCTAGTATTGCTAATGAAGAACAAACTCTTGGAGGGGGGAGAGAGAAGACAAGCAACATCTTACCAGCATTTGGGCAAAACCCCCATTTTTCATCTTGTTCATAGTGAGTTGTTGTGGCACACCACTCAGATTCCTTTCCATCTCTAGTACACTCATAATACCACTTGTTGTTATATTTAAATGGAAAAACGCATGGGAAACCAAAAGAATTTCCCTGCAAGGTATATGTTTCTGGAAAAAAAATGCAGAGATTAAAAGAATGCAGACCACAAAAAAATGTTTTGTCCCCATATGTTATTAATCCTGTATTTAGCAGCCGTGATAAAAATAAAATGTCTAAAGTGACTTTCAAATTTTAATTTATAATTGATAACACAGCATTACAAGTGCAAGCAGCATAATTTCAGTAAATAGAATGTGGAAATAATAACTTATGAAATCTGTCACCATGAGGCACATTCTTGTAACTTACTCCATTCACAAAAAAAATCCCAAACAAAACCACAACCTCCAAAATCTGATCAATTAACACAAAGTCTGCATTTACATTGCAGAACAACCATATAAAACAACAGTTAGTTAAATCAGTACACACTCAGATGCAAATTCTACTTATTTATTAGCCTATGACAGATGAGTAATTTAACATCACTCCCCTGCTTCTCTCACTCTTTATAAAGTAGATTTCTAATGTGTTTTCCACTCTCTTTGTCATTCTTTGGGAAAGAAAATGTATAAGACAAATGAATACCAAACAGACTTTTAAAAATAAGTTTCATCCCATGGAGAATAATAACATAGCTAAAGAATTGATACATCTGCTGTCAAAATCAATGCTTTACAAAATATTTAAATATTTTCTTATTATACTTTGAAGACCAAAATATTGAGACAATCCAGTGCAACTGGAAACTGTGAAAGCTTTATCTCAGTGAGTGTCTCCTAAACTTCAGAGCTTCTAAAAAAAGGTCAAAGAACCACAACCAATCTTTGAATGAAATTGTTCAGCAAAGATCCCACATTGATAGCTTTACGATCAAAGTCCTTCAACAACAGAATCAATACATTCTGCCAGATTCCTAGAGGTTTCTAGAGTTAATGGCTTGCTGTGCACATATAAAAGAGCAGTTTACACATTGCAAAGCCCCTTCTGGTGTGAATTAACAGAAAATACAAGGAACAGGTCAAAAAAACATCAGGATTGCTTTTCTGTCTGCCTGCTATCATGCTGCCAGTTACAGAGGGATTATCTCAGCCCCAGCAACAAACCAAATTCAATTGTTACAGACTCTTTTTTTTTTTTCTTTGAAGGTAGCTATGCCTCACACTCCTTGCTTGGTGGACTAACAAGCTGGCTTGCCTTTGCATGAGCGTGAGTTTTGGTAGAAGGTGGAAAATAGAATGTGAAAGTGAAAGAGATTTTGCCAACGCAATTAAATACTTTGGTCCTGAAATGAGGCTAGAAGCGCCTGCCTACTGCTGATCCTCTCCTTACCTCTCTGAGATGTTGCCGTAATAGGGCTAAACGAGCTCTACTTTCATCTCCCTGTGTGTACATGGCAAATGTGTATGCCTTTTCATGGATTTAAAGATTTTCTGTCTGGTCTTAAGTATAAATTCCATTATACTTAAGTTGGGCACTATAGTACTTTCCTAGTTATCACAGGTCCCAAAGAAGGAGTTTGGTGACAGCAGAGGCTGAGCTACGCCTACAGGAGAAACCACTAAGACCAGATCTGGAATCCAAACACCCAGCTCAAGTGGGGAAAATCAACAACTTCAGTCTGAGACAGTGTGCAAACATCAGGTCTCTCCCTCTGCAGAAATGCCGAGGAAGGAGTAAAGGTACAGGCTGCCTGTTGCTGCTTGACGTCAGTGGCTTTACCTTAGTCCTTAAACTGGGAAAACTGTTCAGGCCTGCAAACCTGAATCTTGATGTGCATTCCTACACCTTCACTAGCTGTACAGCAGGATTTATCAAAATTCTGATCTCTCTTTCAAAATTTGGCATGTTCAGAGTCCAGCTTCTGAATGTTGCAGACATTGGTCCACACACACTGCAATTACAGACTGATTCTCAGTGACAGGAATCCCAAATCCTTTCTTATCTCTCTTTGGGTTTATCTGACAATGGAAGCTGCAGGACAAGCAACAACAAATCTTTAGTAACCCTTTTAATTTTACAGGTGATTTGAAATGAGATTTTCCTGGTTTGCAAGGTGGGTTTGGGGGTCAATTTAACAAAAGAATATCAATTATATGGTATGCTCATCTCAAACATTGTGCATAAAAAACCCCACAAACTTTGAGTCTCAAACCACAATAGAAACCGGAAGGGATCACAAGCACCTGACCATCCTCTAAGAGAACTTCTGAAACTTTTCCCATCTACATTTCTACGACAAAACTTTATTCTCACCTTGAAAATGGTGTTCACAAAGGTCTTCATCATAGGACATATACTGTTTCCATTGACAAGTAGATTTTTTTTTGGCCACAATATGTTTACTGTTTTCAACTGCTAATTTGTACTCTGACACACCAACTAAGGCTTTTACATCACAGTTCCACCATAGTGAGTATTGAGTTGAATCACATTCAAGCATAGTTAGTGGCTGCTCTGGTTTGCTGATGTTCAGCCCCAGACAGGTACTGCTGCCTATGTTGAAAAGACGACGATTGGATACCCATTTCCATAACATCTCTTCTGAGAGCTGACCACAGTCCTCCAGAACAAGGCCAGCTCTGTCCACTTTAATGCACAAGCTGGAATTTTCATTCTGGATAATAAATATCCCTTTATCTGTAGGGGGAAAAAAAACCCAACAAACTTTCAATTTGCAATTGATTAAATAGTATTAATATTTAATTGCAATTGATTAAATAGTATTAAAAGACAAATGTTTTAATTGGAGCTATTAAGGAAACAAAACTGAAAATATCCGTCAGAATAACTGACACTCCCAAAATCTAAGGAGTACTGGTCTAAATTTAGCACCACCTGATTTTTCTAAACATGTGAACTACTTGCAAGCTGACAAAAATAAAACCAGGTAATATTTCTCCAGCTGGGTAGCCAAAAATTACCCCAAAGACAAGAGATACCCAAAAACATCGGTTATGTTTAAAGAAAAAAGCCACTGGTCACCAAGACAGAGTAAGGGTCATAGTAATGGAGCAAAGGTTGAAGTAATACAAGAAGTCATGCTGTATACTGCAAAATAATTTCCACTTTAGACTGGAGAGTACAATTGAAGTAAAAGCTAAATATTTTAAGACTGACTTTGTCATATTCATTCTTTACTCTGCAACTACAGAGAAAGAGAGAGACTTCATTCTTCTTCATTCTTAGTTTCATTCAATGAAACTAAGTTTCATTGTCAATGGGACACCACAATAGCAGGGTTTATTTATACTATTAGAACTGGTGGCCAAGGGTTAAAGTATGCCTTTCCTATTCAATATATATTGTTCAACTATCTGTGACTACCTCCACAAAAGCAGATGTTGTGGTGCTAGCCTAACATCCCAGATTTTTTGGAATTACACAGAAATTCACTGAATTATGCGACATCATGTTGTAAGTATGTGAAAAAAGTCAGCTCTTTTAATGTCTTGGGAGCAAAAGTTGATCATACAGACAAAAACTGAAAAAATGATCATACAGACTAAAAAAAAAGAGCAGCTGAGGAACTGGAAATCAGCAAAATATAAGCCTGTAACAGCTCGGCTACTTGATTCACACAGAAATCTGATGGTAAATAACCCAGGGAGTTCTGCTCACATTATATGTGAGATATTTATTTTACACCTCAGGAGATTATATGCTGAGAACCTGAGCAGCATGTCCATTTTGCCTTCAAATTTTACAGTGATAATTTCTGCCATGCATACTTTCAAGTTTCTGCAATTCGGTACACCTAGCATACTGAAGTACCAACGATGATAACAAAAAAATCCCTCTCAAATTGACATAGCCCACAGACAAAATATGAGATGCAGAGGTCCATCCCAATGCTGTGTCTGAGTTTAGTGTATAGAACTTAGGTGTAGCCCTAAAAGAGGAAGATGTTTCAAGTAGCACTGTGACAGAGCTGTGTAACAGGCACACAGGAGATCAGCTCAACAATAATGTGCATACAGCAAGCAGAACAGAGAGGATATGTATTATGGAGAGGTTTTTAGTTACAGATTCTGCACTGAACACATTATGACTTACAGAGAGGCAGCACTGCAGATTGTGGCCCTGTGACTGTTTCCCCCATGGCTATAGAGACTGGTAGTCTGAGCAGGAGCAAGCCCTTCTGACTGGCAGCAGGTAAAAACCAGCCTGATACATGAATTGTGTCCTTCAAGCACTTGGCAGCTGTCCTATATTAAGTCCTTTACCATTTAGGGGTGAGCTAGTTTCCTTTGACCCATGGTAACTCTTACAGCTCTCAGGAGTTTAAGGTCACTGAAAACCCATCTGACGCTGTGACAGATACCCAGATTGGCCCTTTGCTTTTGAGTTTTCTGTGAAGTTTTGCAGTTGGTACTGGTTTCACCCATCTTATCCAATCTAATCCTTACAGGTGTCTCTATCTGGCCAGAAAGAGTTTCTGCCTTTCATGCCAAGGGTGTGTCTTTTCTGCAGGAAAAGTCTTTGCTGACCAGAAAATACACAGTTAATTTGCTAGATAATTAAAAACTGGGATGTTATCACTAGTAAACACTGATTAATTAGGTTAATTCACCAGGATACTGGGATTCATACATATATTGTGAGTTTGATGAAGTCTATTTAGATCCACAGCACAAAGCATCTCCCATACAGCGCTTCCCTGGAGTGGAGGGAGCAAGACCACAACCCAGAGGTGAAGGATTATCAATCTTTGAACGCCTTTATCTGTAAGACTCGTAAGAGTTGCAATGACTGCTGAGAAAAGATAAGGTTCTTTACCAGTGTACACAAACAACCCATCTGAATGATCCCTGTGAATAACATCACTTTTGCATTCTGGGACAACTTGTGCCAAGAACAGCCAGACCATAATTCTTGAGCCCCCTTCCAAATGTGGTTTCCATTCCCCACAAACAAAATGCAATTGGCAAGAGAGCTGTGCTGGCCTGAAGACTGCCAGGAAACAGCCAGCTCACTGCAGAAGTAAGACATGAGAGATGGCAGGCTCAGTGACAGGTCCATGAGCTCCAGCTCACCTCTGTCTTCAAGTGAGGCAATGAGACATCTGGAGGAACATCAAGCCTGAGAATGCCTCCAGGCTCACCTCCTTTCAGCTTGAAAAGCTACACCATCCATTTTACAACTGCTCACATGGGTTTTGTTACAAAGCTCCTGGTTTAAGAGAGAGGTCCAAGCCCAAGGTCCCGCATATAAAGAGCTGCAAAGGAGCTCCGTGGCCCCAGAGGACCCAAAGAGGAAAGGAGATAATCTATCCTTTAGAAACTGAATGGGTGAAAAGAAGACTTTAGAATAGATCCACTTCTCTACATCCAGGCCCCTTCAGACAAGGACAAGTTGACAAGAAACATTCCCAGAAAAGCCTGGAGTTTATGTGCAGGCTCAGATGAAGAACTCATTGCTGACCAGTAGCTCCAAGTTCCTGTTTACTTGGGCTCAACACAGCTAATAGGGAATAAACGGCTATAACAAAACTAGGCGAACAAGACAGCTCCATTTCCTTCCTCCTTATCTCCCATTTCCTTCCCTCCAAAAAAGCAGTGAGAATTGCTTATGTGATAATAAAGAAAGTAACTGGGATTTACTGGAAATGAGAAAAAAATTCCCTATTCTCTCCGGCTGCCCGGAGGTCTGCAGTGGGCAGCAGAATAAGTAGCAGTGAAGAAGCGAAGCCGAGCCAGAAGAGCAGGTTCCAGGGGTTCCGCGCCTGGCCCTGGTGCCGGAGCGCTCGGAGCCGCGGCGCTCGGGAAGTGCGGCGGTCTCTCCCGGCAGNGCACCGCCGGCATCGCCCCGGCGCTGCCGCCCCGCTCCGCTCCGCAGCGGCACGGGCCCGCCGGCCCTGCTCGGGGGAGGGCAGAGCGGCGATCCCGCCCCGGCGGCGAAGGAGAGGCGGCCTCGGGGGCGGCCCGCGGGCTCTCCCCGTGAGGCTGAGGGAGGGGTGCAGGGCCGGTCGCGCCGGGAAATGCTGCTCAGGCGGCTCGGGCTGTCTGGCCACGTCAGAAATATGGATTCAAGAGGACAAAATTCTCTGTAATAACCTTATTTTCCGTCTGAAAACACCTGCTTTCTGTTGCCTGTACCCCAAGTACTTTTATATTAAAAAGAACCAGAAAACACAGAGGCATTGGCGGTGGGAGTCCGCCGTCAGCACAGTCCGTGTTCCCAGATTCGCTGCTCTGTACCTGAACATCCCCATTGCCCCAGACACCACTTAGAGACTTATGCTTTTCTCTAGGTCAGCTTTGACATAGAAGTAATTTTATGTTTTGGCATGGGGAAAAATCATTGCCATCTTCCATTTAGTTCATCTCTGTCTTCAGTCGAATATCTGCAAGAGCTGCTCCTCTTGGGATGAGTTTCAGGATTGCAGAAAATCAAAAGGGGAACCTCTTGGTTAGAAATAGAGTAACTTTATGGGAATCCACAGGAAGGTTTGTTTTACTCTCCAAAAAGCATGTTGCTGGTGTCTGCTTTATGCATATCAGAAAAGTAAACATATAAACATGTACATAAGTGTAAAAAAAATGCAGTGCTGGAACTGAGACTGTTCCCACATGTCTACTTCAATCATGACACAAGGATGGAAAATGGAAGCCTCTGGGCTTGGGGAAATTTAATTCTGATAGTTTGGTAGAAGAAGGACTTGAGAAGCAAGAGAAAACAAACATTTAGAAAGAAGTAGATAAGTGGAGGAGTTTCTCCCCATTTAACAAATGATAAAATTGTCTGACAACAAACAGCAGGAAATACTGCTGCAGGAGCTGGTCTAGGAGTTATCTGACTTTGCAAGATAGAAGGGATGTAACTTTAATGGAGCTGTGATGGAACTTTCATGTGCCTGTTCTCAGGAAAGCTTTCTGAAATTTTCAGATTCTGGGATAGAAGCTTAATGAGCTATTTATGAAAATCTGGCCATTCAAACCTGTCTACATCTCTTCAGAAGTGTTTGGCCACTGCTCTGAGTACTGAACTCCAGAAAAGGACTCTCCTGCTGGGTCACACTGAGAAATTCATCCCTGTTCATGATAAAACATTTAAAAATAATGGTGCCAGAGAGCAAAAATGAGGCTGCTGTGGAAATGAATCCCACTTCTACCCTATTTTTCTGCTGATTTCAGCAAGATCAAAGTAATCACATTCTGATTATGTGTTCCTAATAATTAACTTACCCAAGTAATTTTGTAAATACTTTGCTAAATGCGAATTAACAACTTATTAATTCTATGTGGTTTTCCTTGCTATTTTTAGTTTGCTATTGAGTTCTTTCTCTTTGACTAAACAATTTTTTGGCCTAAAACTATTTTGTTCTGACCAAACTGGTAAATCCTTTCTAGTGCAGCTAGAGTTATACTGACCTGGCTATTTACAGCTAAGGTATACTTACTTACTTAAAATAATAAGACATCTTGGCTGGCATAGTGGCTTCTAGAACCAACATGACTGGCAACATTTTCTGAAGAAAACTTGATGGCAGTTTAAAATACTTTGTTCATTAAATGGTATAACTTTCCAATTTCTGGGGGTGAGGATTTTAGTTTGAAGCTTTATCTGTCTTCCTTAGGGCATTTGCTATATTAATTTGGATTCTTTCTTTTAGTTTCTGTCTGGAACTCACTTTCTGTAAATATTTTTTTCTTCATTTATTTGTTAATGGCCTGTTCTCTTCCTTTTTGTGTATACACATATACATATGCCTACATACAGATATATATACACACACACACACACACACACACACACACACACACACAAATGCACTTGTTTGACCTGATCTGACTTTCCTATTTAGGTACTTTACACAAATGTTCAATTCCTTCCCCTGTCTCTACTTAGACTTCACCTTCTGTGTGACATCTATACAAAGATGTGAATCAGTGCATGTTCATGACCTACATCCACAAATAAAAGCCATCATTCAGCCACCAACACTAATTCAATTTGCTTACAAACCCTTTGCTTTTTCAAGACACACACACAGATCCAGTGTGTCATGCATTCAGCAGCTCCTTACACAGTAATTTCTGCTCATAATCTGGAGCCTGAAGATAGGTCTCATTTTTCCCCAATCAGCCAGACTGGGAATAACAAACCAGGGAATACCTGGGAAGAAAAAGATGGCCCAAAATTCCTTGCATTAACAGTGCCTAGCAAGAAATAATTCCATGTATTTTTCAGGCACTGTCCTACATCTTGTTTGGATCTGAAAAATGACAGTTTCTGGTCATCTTGAATCCACTCCCCAACAGCCTTGGGCTGAGGCTGGTGCCAAGCAGAAAGGTGTGGAGCTGCCATGCTGTGGCAGTCCTGTGTTCCCCTTGGCATGCCTTTCATAGCTGCAGTGTGCTTGGAGATCTGGGCTTTGTAGTTTTCTGAACCCTAACCTTAAGTGTTACCCTAACCCTAGGCTGAGCAGTACATTTACTTCCCCTTTCAGTTAAAAGTTTTGCTGTTTATCCCAGGGACAGACCTACTCTCATTTATCAGCTCTGCCAGTCATGTTACATCTGGGCATAGTCACTACAGGCACTGCTGCCACCTTTCCTGCCTGATCTGACACATCCCAACCATGACCAGTGACACCTTTATTCTTTCTGGCAGCCCCACCTCTGAGTTTCTGCTGCACCACTCCAGTCTCCCATGCTCCCACGTAATTGCTGCAGCCACCAGGCTCTGCACTTTCTGTTCCTGTCAGCTCACATTGGGTAACATGACCTTACAGAACAGCCTGTACTGGCTAGTTTCAGGGTAAGTCAAATCCCCTGTTGTAAATTGCCAGTTTTATGCTCATTAGCTGGAATGTGTTTGTTTGGATTTTTTTTCCTAAAGGTGACTTATTTTTATTTGTTAGCTTTTTAGCTTTAGGTTAGAAACCTTTTTTTCAAAGTGAAAAACTCCTTTAAAGGGTGACAAGAGCGTTACTATGAGTTTATGCTTCTATATTCTGCTAAATATCACCTATTCTTTCACAGGCATGAAATGGTGAGAGTTACTACCTGTGTGGCTCTTACTGTGCCACATGAGCCATCCCCTGGTGAATCCCAACTTTTCCAAGCTCTCCATCCCTCTTCCCCCTGTAAAGGCTCAGTTGGCACAAGTCTAGAATAGCTTGTTATAGTATATGACTTAATAATAGGTAGAAATTTTACTTTTACTATAAATCTCGTATGTCAGACTGGCTGTTGATTGGTAGCTGTATCAAATTCAATAGCAGGCAGATATTTGTGTAGTTCATTTGATATGACATTAAGGGAAAAATCCAATATTTAAATACTTGCAATAAAGCATAAATGGCTAATGGAGAGGAAGCTCTGGCCCATCCCCATTGGTTTCTCAAAACCTTTCTTCACCTTATCCTTTCCATCTGAGATGCTTGGCAAAACCGTACCTGCTGTGTCACTCATCCTTCAATGTAACACAGTCACTTTTTTGCCATTCTTGTTAGTACTGTTAGCTGTGAAATCAATAAAAGAATGAAGCAGTTTTTGCAATGATTTGCCACCAAAAGAATGCCTAATGTTCTCCCAAAATAAAGCTATTGATATTACACTTTATATTTACTAGAAGACTGTGAACAACTAAGGGAAAACAGACAACCACTAACAAAGTACTATCAGTCTAGTTGGAAAAAAAGTTGACTGGATGTAACACTTGGAACAAATATATGTATGCTTGCAGAAATTCTAGGGCATTATATTTGCCCAGTGCTGACATGATTTCACAGGCTGGGAGAAGATGAGCCTTTGCACCTTGTACACTCCTTCCCACAAGAGCTGATTGTGTTTTCTCAGCCGTGCTTACATGCTCCAAAATTAGACTCCAAAATCAAACAGCTAATATAAAAACACTTACTCTGTTCATTAGAAAATATATGCATAGGGAAACCCAAAAAAATTTTACTTTGCCTCTTTCTTTAACCAATTTCTCAGGTGAAATAATCCTTGTATTAGATTCCTTACTTGGTATTCAATAAAAATGAGTTGACAGATTTTTTTTTTTGTTATCTTCAGTATTTTGCTTCCTGGTAAATCAGATATAGAGTCAGTCTCATACCTGAGGAATTATGAACCAGCATTTAAAAAAGGACTAAAAAGAAAATATGCACTTTGCTGTGTATTTCCAAAAATACATTGCTACTGTTACCCTGACAGAATGGGTAGACCTTTAGCTTTAAGCAACTTGTGCAATTTAGGGATCTGTATGAAAGCATCATAGAATGGTTTGGGCTGAAAAAGAACTTAAAGATCATCTAGTTCTAAAGAAAGAAAGAATGACATATGTCATCAATCAGTGTTCCAGAAATAGGCTGCTCGCAACACTTGTCCATTAAGTCATTTCCTTGAAAAGTAAAAGGATCACAAATAAAAAAAAATCTAGACATTAAATTTCATGTGCTATCTTCTAAAAGTGGTGAGGAAAAGAATTTCTAAGGTATGCCAAAGCATGAGAAATTTGCTAAGATTTGTGAAATCATGTGAAAACAATGACAAAGACATATGCCAAATGGAAAATGAAGAACGAACCAAAAGGAAACGTATTATAAAATGATTCAATTTTACAATCTTTATTCAAGGTCAAATAACTCCTTTCTTACACAAACAAGTTGAATGATTTACTGGTTTCTTTCAAATAGATGAAGCTAAAAATTGTCTCTTTAGATTGTGTGTGATAAGTTTTGGAGGGCAATAACTCTGTTATACACACTGCCAAACAAACTTGAACTTCTGCATAAAGGCAGATGAGGCATGGAGAGTATTGCACTTGACACCCGAATCCTGTATCCCAGACCCATTACCCACTAGTTACATTGCAAAACAAACTTGAATGTAATCTGGACATTAACAATACAAATGAACATGCACCTTTTAAAAATCAAGTGAAAAATTATCCATTTAACATACATTACTGAAATGACTCTTCTGTAGGGTGTATGAGGTATAGAAATACCATAAAACTGCTAATGATTATTATTTTATTCAACTCATTAGTGAATAGAAGTATTACTATTAAAAAATGTTTTTGCCACTCTCAAGGACCAGCCTCAGGTCAAAACAATGTTTGTGAAAACAGCAGAAAGATTTTTACATCCCTCTTACCACACATAAACTCACTTATAGCTTGGTAGAGAAAAAAATTTTAAAAAGATAAAAATACGAACTTGGATAAAAATTCTACAAGATGAAAATATATTGTTAACAAAAAGGGATGAATACCATTCTTGTTTCTAGGGTGAATGCCAAGTGAGGGCTTCAAAGTTCTTGAAATCTGGGAGTTTAGTCACAATTTATGATCTAAATTAATGCTGTTAAAAGATGGCTCATATATATGAGTTATTTTATATCCCTCAATAATAGAAACCTTCCTCACCAAGTCCTTCTATTTTCTCTCTTCTGATGAATTCTTAATTGTTTGAGAAATCTCCATTCTGACAACTTGGAAGGTGCACAGAAAATTTATAGTACAATCAGTCACAGCAGGGAAATTGCAAATCATCCTGCCTGGCTTCTGTACATCTTTGATAATTTGGAGAGAGATTGTTAGGAGGAACAGTTGGACTGTAAACATAACAAATTGGATCTCTGCTGATTACCAGAAGACACAAGTGATGGGAAGAGGGTGAGAAGGTTTGTGAAATGAGATCTCCTGTAGGAACAGGGAATGCAGAGCACCAAGCATTTGATATGAAAGGCAAACACCGATTTGTTACTAACATTTGAAGGCTGAGATATGTTGGAATATTGAGATGAGTGGCCTACAGGAGAAAAGCTTTCAACTGTAATATTGAATAACATAATCAGATCTCAGAACTTAAAATGTATTTAATAAACAATATAGATTTTTATTACTTGAAAAGTAATAAAAATATTTTGATTTCTTTCAGAGAAAGTTTAAAATTTGATGACTTCTACATGAGAAACAAAAGAGTAACAGATAACCTACATGGGTAAAATCCAGATTTCCCTAGTCCTTTAGGCAACCCTCACCCAAATGGAATCTGAGCAGATTGAGGGGCCAGCTTTGCATCCGATGAGTTTATCCATGTGCCAGGGAAACGGGATTTGGTCCCACATGTAACTTGCATTGACATCTGTGGGAGCCTAGTGATTGGAAGGGCCATAGATGTGAGCCTTTATCTGTGCAGCTTCCACTCTGAGATGTGCAGGAATACCAGAACACAGATGCAAATCTGTTCCAGTTTAATCACAGCCATCATTTCCATTGCACTGCTAGAATTTTGTACTTAGTACATGGTTCTAGCATCACCTTCCTTCCAAAGGCATCTGATACTATTTCTCTTTGTACAGATATATGTACTACAGGTTCTAATTCACTAATAGATAGTATTAACCAGTTTGTTTAAACAAAACAATCCTTGTAAACCAAAACTAATAGTTTCACTGAAACTAGATCCACATCTGTAGCCATTGGCCCCAGTAGGCTTTGGATCAGGCCCTAAAACAGGCATGGGTCAGAGCTAGCTAATATACCAGTCTCAATTCCAGAAATTTTGGAGGGTATGGAGACTGAAGTTGCACAGACGTGGTAAATATTTATTACAAAATGGACATCAACTTTTTCAGATCAAATACATTCTGATCAATACTTTTTCACATCAAATTCACTATTTAGCTTAGGGAATGTATGTGATCATTTGTAACAGTGTCAAAATACCCTTGATTTGTATGTCTTCTTTTCTAAGTACCTTCATATATACGTTTGGACCATCTGTTTCAGAGCAGCAAAAAATGCAGCTGAAAAGTGATATTAAAAAGTAAAGTTCATTATTGTTACCTTAAAATAGCCCAATGTAGTAATTTTTCTATGCCAGCATGTTAGCTACTTTTATACTTTCTTTATCCAGTGCTATGCATGCTAACAGATTACAATTTAAAAGTGTATGGCAAGTAATATGTAATTAGCTAAAATGGAGATTTAATAATCCTCATTAACCTAATGGAAGTAAATACAAAGTGAAATCCATAGATCTTTCTGTTGTTTAGTTTGGGGAAAAAAAGCCAAGCCAAATCCCAAACCAAACAACCCAGCCCAAAAGAGCTGAATATGTTATTATACACAAGAATAAGCAGTTTGACTTCTGGGCATTGAAAGAACCTCACAATTTTGGACATATCAGAAAAAGAGTACTGTCTTTGTGTGTGATAATGAACCTCTTGTGTGAACATTTCTGTGTGCAAAAGGTTCCTAAGCCACTGTGTGATGGTCTAGCATGTGAGGTGTATTGTGAGCACCCAAATCATTTACAGGACATAAATGGTGAAATAGAGTTCTGCTAATCCTCTAGTTTAAAAGTGTGTCTACTGGGTCTCTAATTTACAATTTTTTTTCTGTATCCTTTTTACTAGAATTTAAAAGAAAAACAAAAAGCAGTCTGTGCCTAGAGCAGAAAACATCTGTAAGGCTTGATTGGCTTGATTTAACTTTCCCTGAGATAATCCCAGGGCCTATGTCCTTAAAGAACATCAAAGAGCAACAAGGAAAAGGAAAGACAGAAACAGGACAATGAAAGAATGACAATTCTTGAAATGAAAGGACAATGAAAGAAGAATTAGAGAAGAAATGTTTCTGTATAACTTACATTTACAGAAGACAGGCAATGTCACTACTTTTTTTCTGGTGAGAAACTATTCAGTCACACAGATCATATGAGAAAGCTCAATCCTCAGTAGTTTAAACTGCATTCATGAAAAAGAAAAATCTTTTCTAAATTTAAACCAGCCAACTAAACAGACCAGTACAAATATGTTCGTAAACATTGATTTATGGGATTGTGTGTATGAACAAAGTAGTATAAAGTTCACTGCATATATCTAATTTAACAAAAAATAAGCTTACATTTATAATCCTCAGTATTAAAGACAAAATTAAAATTATTTGTGATGCCTTTTTTTAAGATGGGGGCTTTAACAATAGTGTAATTTAAAAAAATATTTCTACTGACCTTTACTACTAATATGCTATCTTTATTTGTCCCAACACAGGATATATATTCTCTAATAGAATGGTTATACCACTCCAACTTGCAAACAAATATCACATAATCAGCTGAGAAGAAACAAGTTTAGATTTAGATCCTGCGAGTAAGACTAAGTTTGTAGCGTCAGAGGTGCTATTAGAAATCTGCAGCCATGGGCCTTTTATGCTTATCTTGGTTCTTGTAAGTCACATTTTTAAAAGTAGTTGTTGAGCCTCTGTACAGTGGATTTGTTTCCTAAAAAATCAAAAACAAACAAACAAACGAACAACCCAAACAAAAGAAGATTAAATGGGAGTCACACAATATTTGTATAGATGTAATGTATTTTTGAGGACTTCAGAATAGCTTTCAGTAGCTCACTTGTGTTTCAGGCCCCTGAAATTCAGACTGATCTGAATTCAGGCAGCACAAACCAGCCTGGGGTCAGGAACATACTTTCATTCACATCAGCCTCCCAGATCAAAGTAATGCACATCATCATCACAATGCCTCATCAAATGTGTCTGATACAAAATGTGTATCAAATCTGGAAGTTGGACCATTATAAAACCACAGAGAGTGTCTCAGCAGTTAGATGTGGCTTGTCATGGTGCTCTTGTCACATACAGTATCCCCTGTGTGCTGGAAGAAGGGCAAGTCTCACCTGAGCTTTTCATCCTGGCCTCTTATCAATCACTTCCTATCCTTTCCTCTTCTGACAGAAAATTAAAATGCTTCTATCAACTGTATCCTTCCCTTGTATCCTTCCCTTCCCTCTTACCATACCAAGTTCTCCTGAAGGATGAAGAAAACATTCTCAAATGGCCTTGCCTCTAAGTTAGGGATTTTTCCCATGCCAAAAGCTGAAAGGCTGACAGTGCCTATTCTTGAAAAAATCTGCAATCACTGGACTTTGTAGGAGCATGGAGCCATGTGAACACATTGCCTGTCCTCCTGACCCTCCAGAAACGCTTACTCAACATGCTTTTTTTTGAAAAGATCCTCAGAAGTCCTAAAGCTTTTGCAAAAGGGCAAAAAGTCAAGGGCAGAAAAGAAAGAATAAAAGAGAACATGTAGTGTAAGCTTACATTAGATGCCCAGAGCTATAGATAGAAAACAAGGCCGGGATTTCTCTGTCCTTTCCCCCTACATTGGGAACAGTTTCATTCACCTGTGCACAGTGGGAATGCACCTGGACAGAGGCCAAGAACAACCTCTATTTCCTAAACAGCTCTGTCTCTGGGTAGAGTGGTACACCTTGGATAATCATACAGGCAGACAGCAGTATTGTTAGAATTAATCAAAGACTGGCTACTAGTTAAAAACAATTAATAAAAAACAAGTTACCTACACATCCTTACATGTGGAAAAAATTAAACCAGGAGATTAAACACTAGAAAATTTTAATCCATTAAAGAAAAATAATTTTATAAAATAAAAATAAAGTGGCAAAAACCAAAATCTATCCATTCAAAAGAACAAAATCAAGACATAGAATTTTAAAGGCAGTTGTGCATCATGTAACCAAACTAAAGAATCTTATATAAAATCAATGTTTTTCACATACCGTTTGCCATTTAACTTTTGATTTTTCTGCTTCAAATTTGGCCACCTCTTTTCGGTCTTGAACTGACACCAGCAATTTCCATATACAAAGTAGAACAATGCCAATGAGAAGGATAGCAAGGGTGACACCCACCACTATCATTGGGATATTTGGATGCTGTGCACAATCTGTGGAAACAAAAACAGTTATGACTGTGGATAACCAATCAATAGGCCATTAAAGCCAGCCAAGACATGTGCTGAGATTCTCATTCACCATGAGCTGGGCACGCCTTTTTCTTCAGGTTCATGTTATTTTCCTCCTGCTAGATTGCTAAAGGGTTTGTTTAACCAGCTGAAAAATATTGCATTAAAACATTTTAGAAATTATTTGCCAATTTATTCCACTGCTCTTTTATCATGACAATTAGCAGCTGCTGGGTCCAGACACAGATTCTGAAAAGTCAGAAAATTGATTTCAGATCTGTTTCAATATAATTATAAAAAATGGGGCTGAGTTGACAAAATTATGAATTTTACACTATTATGGCTGGAGTTCTAGTTCAATTAACTGATACCCATAGGGCTGGAGAAGAAAAGATTCTAGTCAGGGTAGTCACCAATGATATTCATAAAATAGAGGAAACTGCATTTCTCTCATGAAAACAATGAGGAAAAAATTCCATCAGATTTGTTGAAAATGTTGGACTGGACAATTGGAAGGAATTTTGCATTTTAAGTTCTGCAATAAATTTTATGATAAAATATTTCAGTGAGTCAGAATTAAAACTGAAATTTTTATTTCACCAAAACCCAAAGTTTGATTATTTTAATATTAGAAAGTACTGCCTATGAAAGTTGGGGAACACTACTATTTTACAAAATTTTCTACTGAACCATGCTTTCAGAACATTAAAAAAAATAATTTCATTCTGATTTGTCTTACATGATCGTATTTCACATCCTCTTTTTGCTTGATGGCCTCAGTTAACTAATTCTGAGCAGCTCTTGTTTGAGCAGTGGGCTGGTGTTCTGGCTACTGGTGCCATATTGACTTCAGTTCCATGAATGAAATTGTATTTCTAGAGAATTTCTTGAGGTCTCATCCCAGTTCACATTTTTAGGTACAGAAGCAGAACAGCAGATGACAGTGAAAGTGGTTATTGTAGTGTTGTGGGAGGGCCATTACATAGAGGTCAATTAACTGTGCCTTCTGTAAGACATTTCTTCTTTTTTATGTTTTTTAAATTTTTTTTTGGTCAAATCTACTTAAATGCATTATAAAGTATTTAATAAAGATAAAATCTTACCTTTAAATTCTTGGATCTTAGGGGTTTAGGGGTGTAGTTTAAGAGGTCTACTTCTTTAGTACTACTTTTGTTACAAGCACATTTGCTGTACTAGAAACCTATACAAAACCAGACTAATGTTCTTATGGCAGGAGCTGCTTTTTTTTTGTGCAGTAAAATCAATTTCATTCTCATAGATTTTTTACAGAAAGGCTACACAAAGGCTTAACAAAATAAACCTCATTTGTGGAAACAGAAGGAAGTTGCAAACTGCATGGCTTTGCCTAAAACATAACTAATATTTAGTATGACGACATCTTTATTTCCAGAAGAGAAACTATTTGGCTGCTGAAAAGTGGTGTCTGCATAGCTCTCCTGTGCTACCTGATTAAGAGATTTAATGAAAAGTAAGTAATGAAACAGTTATAAATTAAGAACTGCTGTTAAGTGGAAGGACATAAAGAGAGTTGTTCTATATCTGTTAGTTCTGCAAAATATTTGAAACTTAATGGGGGCTGGAACAACTTTCCCATGAGGATGGGCTGAGTGAGTTGGGGTTATTCAGACTGGAGAAAAGAAGGCTTCATGGAGATCATGGAGTACCTTCCAGTACCTAAAGGGGCTACAAGGGAGCTGGGGAAAGCCTTTTTTACAAGGGCATGTAGTGACAGGACAAGGGGCACTGGCTTTAAGCTGAAAGAAGGTAGGTTCAGATTAGAAGGGAACTCTTTACTGAGAGGGTGGTGAAGCAGTGGAACAAGCTGCCCAGAGAAGCTGTGAATGCCTCAACCCTGGCAGTGTTCAAGGCCAGGTTGGATGTGGCTTTGAAAGTGACGTCCCTGCCTGTGGCAGAGGGCTTGGAACCAGGTGAATTTAATGTCCCTTTCAACCCAGACCATTCTATGATTCTGTGATACTGCAACATTAAAAAGAATTATAAATATATTTTAGAAGTTCATCAGGTGCACTGAATTAGACTGTCATTTGAACATTTGTCTATGAAGTATATATAATTTCAAAGTGAATTATTGTTTTATCATATAATGCAAATGATGTTTGGAACCATCCTCTTAGAACTGCTCAAGCTTTTGAAAAAATTAACTTATTCTTCCAGCCCAAGGATCATTATGCCCATTTTTCATGAAAGCCAAGTATTTATGTCACCACTGCATTAAATAAGTACTTGAGCAGCTCTCTGACTGGGCAAAGAAGAGCTACAAACACAAGGAGGTGATGTGCTACTTCAAAGAACTCTGCTTCTAGATTGATAACTTTGTCTCTGCCTTTAAATCAGATTTACCTACAAAAACCGATATTCACTGCTTACCTTTCTGTTCTATGCTGTGAATGACTGTCCTTCCCTGTTCATCCACAACCAGTAGAAATGTGGTTATACATTCATTTTCCCCCTGCAAGGAGCAGGAAATGGATTTATCCTCTGAATAATCTGCAGAGGGAAGGAAAAAAGTAATTCATCACATCAAATGAAATTTAACCTTTAATAACCAGAGACACCGCTGGCATCATGTTTGTCACAGCCTAGTCTGCAGATGGTAAAGACCGAAAGACAAAAGCAGAAATACTCTCAGAATTTCTACAAAATTCAATGTATTTTCTTCCAACCCCAATTTTGTTTCATTTCTGATTTTTCACTTATATCTCTGAAGAGCTGATCCAGATGTTGTCAATCTGCACTGACCATCTAGTGCACTTTGTTACTTTAGTGTACTGTGAATTTCAATGAATTGGAAGTGCTTCCAAGACTCTTAACTGGCAGCTCTCTAGGAAATGTAATAGCCCCAAATTATGGGACAAAGTAGCCAGTGGAACAAAGTATGTTCCTTTGGTTTGCAGCTACCCTGCCACCTCTAGATCATGTTTCAGAAGTAGATATGCATACATCAAGCAGCTGTGGATGCTGTTAAAAGGGCTGCCATTCATCTCCTACACAATAGGCCCCTCAAAGGTTACTGTGTGTCCAGTACCGTTACAAGAGTAAATAAAGATTAATAACAGAAAGTGCCATTCTGGGATTTTTGTAATGGGATTCTGGATGAAGCAAATGAAGTGACCTGTGATTACAGACTGACCCCATTTATTCATCCCTCCATTTACTGTTGGTTGCACAAAAATGTAATCCATTTTTTCCTTCCAGGTTATTCCTAACTGGGGAGCTGAGAAAAATTAATTCAAAGGCAACAGAGAGACAGATGAAAGCTGACTTTGAGGGACAATATAAAGCAAATAAGACAATCAAAAAGTGAAAATACAAGTGCAGAGCCAGAAATGTCATCATTTGGAGTGTAACTATAATACAATATTTTACAGAGAAAAAATACTTTATACCTGTGTGTAATAATACCTCTGGGGCTGAATGTTTATGTTTTCATACAGTTCATTATTTGACTGTCACTAGAAATCTAGGTATATGCTTTTCAATATATTTTAGTCAAACTTCTTAGGATTTATTTTTTAGAAGAAAAACAGTAGGCTTCTCAAATATTTCTTTAAAATAATTCTCACTGACCATTATTTTCTACCCACTCAAAACTTGTACTGAAATGTCATAAGCAACTGTGCTAAAAATCTTAAAGTCTAAAAATTTAATATGGAGAATAATTGAATAGAAATCAGACAAGAATAGAGTATTTTAAAGAAACCTACTCTACGTTAATAAAAACAAACTCTTGCTCTATTTCTTTTTCCCCATATTGCTTATTATCATAAGATGTGGTCTTATAGAAAACACTATTACACATCATAGAAAAGATGGCAGTATTGACTACCCTCCAGTCCTTTTCACTGCTTGTTATAAACAGAGAACCCCAGCTGGTTGGATTTTAATGGAAATCTGTTCTTGATCTGAGCCTTGTATTTAACCTGTTACTGGACCTTGGTGGCAGAGGAATGTGTTATCCACCAAGGGGACAAGCAGCCTAGACTGGCTGATTTAACAAGATTTGGTTTTGTTAGAAAGGCCACAAACTGCAGACTTATGGCCCTTGGCATGTCACATTTCCAGAAACATTGTCAAAAGTTTTGCAATGTTTGTACTTTCCCAACTCTTTTAAGCAACCAGATTCAAAATATTAACTTGCTTACAAAGAGAAAAAAAAAGGATAGTTCTTAGCTATCCTGAAAATGGAGAAAAACTTGCATGCATATACCAAATATCATCCAGAAGGCAGAAACTGCACATATATTAGTTATTTTTACATGGCATTTTTTTATTTAATGTCATAATTTGAAAGCAAGGGAAGCAGAAAATCGATTATGTACAATGATGTACAAATGAAAGCAAAAATGCCAGTTCAAGCTATTCAGAATCCAGCTCTCTGATGTTATTTTTAGAATGAGGGATCACTAAAGAGAGACCATTGCATATGTTATTTGCAGTTCATCAGCACAAAAATTTGCCTAGGTAGGTAAATTCCTGTAATTTACATCTGTGTAATTTTCTGCTTTCTACAGTGAATTGTCACACTCTTCTGCAGCCTAATTCTGGTAATTTAAATTGTATTTTAAATAACTGGGGTCATACCAGAAGAGGAATTGGACATCAGTGGCAAGCAGGGGCCTCAAAGCATGAAAGACTGTTTCCTAACAGATGCATTTATAAAAGATTCAACAACAAAAATGTTGACTGTAAATTTAAATGCCATTATGCCCCTTCTTGTTTGCCTTTTGCTCAACAAAATGCTTTTTTTGAGCAGAGTTCACCTCATTTTGACTCAGAGCAGCACTGATACAGAGGTTTATTTAGCCTCAAGTACCCACTTTGTTGCAGCACTGGGAATTTGTGAGGCCTCAGCACCATGGGGTAGGAAAAACTTGGGTTCTGCAAGGAAAGTGTAACTGTCTCTGTTGAGCTTGTGGCAGGAGCAGCCTGCTGCCCTGTAGCTGGGGCGGTGGCAGGAGATGTCTTTGAGGAATTTTGGTTCCTCTTGAGTAGAGCAACAAGAGCTCCCCTTACACCTATGTGGCAAAGGGGTGATTAGCCTAATTTAAATGTTCCAGTATTAGAAGTGAATGAAAAGTTCAAAAGTGATGCCTGCTGTGGAGATAGCCCAGTAAATGTGAAGCCATCAGCACCTGCAGGGCTGCTGGACACTCCTTGCCCTGGCAGATCCCTGAGTTGACCTGACCTGCTGCTGGGGAGCAGAAGAAAACCCTGGCAAACCCAGAACCAAAGCAGGGAGGTGAAAGCCACGACTCAGAGCCTGGAATGGGCACTCCCATGAAACGAGAAAATGTAAAGCCCACGCTTTTTTGTGGCTCCACACTTCCAGACATTGGATTGCAACATTCATGTACAAAAGAGAAACAAAATTTTTAAAGTGCTAGTGTTTCATTTAACCTAGAGCTTTTACTTCTTTCTTTTCCCAAAAGCCTTGAAATATTAAAGAAATTAAAATATAAATCAAAAGAAGTATACTGCTCCATGCTCAAAAATCTCTTTTAAATATTATGTGGTGTGCTAACTATACCACTTTCAGATTGGTGGGCTTTGTCCAATTTTTATTCTATGATTATTTTTTAGCTATTATTTTAAAGGTTATTTTTTTTTCTTTCAGAACTTAAAGAGGCTACACAAGAATTTCAGATGAAACAGTTTGCAACAGATTTTTTTCTCTCTTTTTTTTCCTCTTTTTTTTTCCCTTTTTTTTTTTGAAGCATTTGGATGGGAACATGATTATTGCAGTAACTGCTGTAAATAAATTTTAAATCTAAAGAAGTAGCTGATATTCCCAGTCAGGGAAGCACAGGACATGAAAAAAGGAAATATGCAGGAACTGGAGATTATATTGTCATGTTCATATTCCTGCGACCTGTGCATGTGAACAGAACCATATAGAAGGCTGTTACTGCTCTTGATTAGCATTCATTATATTTGAATGTTTTATATATTCCTAGCTACAAATATCTGCCACCTTACAAAAGCAACCTGAAAACTTTACTAACTGAAGAGACATAATGGAAGTGCTTATATGTTTTTTGAGCCTGTAAAGATATCTCTATATTTATAAAAAAGTACTGAAGTATTGCCATCAAAAGGTGCAGCTTTGCTGGAAGGACATACATCAGTGACATTTCTACATGCACACAGCTCTGGACAGGCTCCCAAGGACTTGCAGACACAAATCTTAGACATGCACACAGGATTCTGCATTGTCATCCTCATTCTCACATTTGTCTTGTTTAATGCTTATGGTACATCTGTGATGTGGATATAACTAGCCTATGTCCTGCCTTACTTAACAATTGCTTGTGCCACAGGGTTGGACTAGAACTGCCACTAAAATAAATACAGGCTGCCTGCTGAGCAGGCACCTTCCTTTACAGGAAAAAAAAATGCACTTTTTTGATTTAAAGGTTTGTTTTGGTTCTGTTTGATTGTGATGGGTTTTGTTGTTTTGGGTTTTTTTTCCTGACAGTATTATTTTACTCAAGATTAATTGCCATTCCAGAAATTTCCATTGATGCAGGGCATTTTTTAATTAAAGCAAACAGCTGGAAGATGTTCTCAGCCTTTTGGAATATAAGAAATGTCTTTGCCACTGGTTAAAGGATTACACCAGCTGCAATCAAGAAACTGCCTAAGGACTGGAGTCAGGTTTTGTATTTGTAAGGCTGAAGAAGCCCCACTGGAACTCAAGGTACAGACATAACTTAAACTCGGGAACTTTCATCTATCACTGATTTGTAGGGACTGGTATCTATTAAATTCTATACTTTACTGCATAAACTACTTAGAAAATAGGCATGATCCAATGAGTTAACTACCTGAAAGGGTTATACCAGCCCTGTTCTGCATTTCCTACTTGCCTCAGAAGAACCATAGACAACGAGTAATTCCCTTATGACCCACAATATAATTCCACAGCAGAAAAACAAAGCTACTTTCAAATATTACTGCAAGTGGAACCTCCTGCTAATCACACACACAGAGGAAAGAACGACTGAGTATACCAACCCTTTGCCATGCTGACAGTTGCATCAACCAATTTGCATTTTTCACTGCAATCTCCCAATGACTTGTCATCAGAAGCCAAGTGACATTCCACACAGCTCCTGTGGAAAATAATTCAGCAGCTCATCAATCTCTGACTGCCACAAAGCAACAATAGAAAAGTCAGTATATGTGCATCTGCATTTTAAAAAGCAGCTAAATAAAAGGTCTTCTGCTATGGATACAGCAGTTCTCAGGAATATGATAGGTACTGCCACCAAAAAAATCCTAACAAAACCAAACAAAAAAACCCCACTTGAATAAAGGCATTGTGGATAAGCTCTGTCTTGTCCTCTATTCTCTCCCAGTTAGCTACCAGACAGAACCCCAGGCAACATTATTCATGTAGGTCTATCAAAGACATGTGGTTACTCACATGTAACATTCACCTTCAAAAATTAAAAAAAAAGAAATATTCTGAACACTAAATATTCTCACACTGAATACCAGCTGGAGGAATTCCTATCAGATGAACAATATCTGAAATTGACTTCAAAGAGATCAAGCTGAGGCACCTACTATGAGTCTGCCTTTGTTGCAAGTCTATTGAATAATTCATTAAAACATTTTTCAGGTGTCTCAACTGTTGTCTCTTGAATATGATTACTTGTCTCAGGAATTAATCAGAACCTAATTACACTAATGAAACTTACAAGAAAATTATTTTTTATTCAGTGGTGGAATGATTGAAATATTATTTAAAAACACAGAGTCTAGACCAATTCCTTTAGAAATCTCCCTGTAAATTCAATGAAGATTTTAATAAATCGAGGGTTTATTAATGGAAAACAAAACAACAAAGAGAATTCATATATGAACATTTCTGGTGGAAAATGTGTTTGCTGATTTTTCACAAACAGTTTCAGCCAAACTGAGTGGCTGAGATTCTGAGAAGCAAGCCTGAAGGACTGACTCCATAAAAAAAAAAAAGGACAGGAGAAGAGAGGAGAGAAGAGGAGAGGAAAAAGGAGAACTGCAACAGGACATCAAAAAAACCCCTGGCTATCTCCAGTTGCATTGAGTTACATATATCCATGGGAATAAGCTAAGGCTGTTGAGTTTATCTTCAGGGTAAAGTGGTGACCTTATCCCTCACTCTGGAAACGGTGAATAGTAAAAGTGAGTGGGTAATGGGATAGCCTCTGTCTCATGGAGATAAATTCAGTGTTGGTGGTGTTTTGTCATATTCACCATGTTTCTCATGCTACACTCTCTTTCTCAGCTGCCTTGCCACTGATTTCCATCCCCTCTGACCTGGTCTTTCAGCTCTCTCAGTTACCCTACCCAGCTATTCCCAGTGTTCTCTCTCTTGGCTTTTTGTGCCCTGCATTTCAGCAAGGGAAGACACTGAAACAGAAAGAAAAGATCCAACACTGCATACAATATACATGTTTAAATGGGTTAATGTAATGCCTATCATGTAACTTTATATTTCTTATTCTTTGCCAGATTGGGCAGAGCAAAGCAGCAGAATTGTCCTTTTTGTTTAGAGCAGCTGCATGCAGAAATTCTCTTTGAACATGCCGAGAGGCTCAGCTTTCTTAGGGCAAATTTAGCACTAACAGAAAGAGATCAATGAATTAATCACATCATAGAATAACTTTTCACTCAGATACACTGTAGACTGCAGTGACAGGTATGAAAATACAGTGTTGGAGAGAAATGGGTCTCAACTCTAAATAAGGAGACAGGACATAGTCATGAATCATGCAACCTAAACTGCTCAGCATTCAAAAGCAAAGCCAGGGTCATTAATAACGTGTGTTCTGTGATGCCTAACCCAACTTCTAGCTTAAATTTCTGCCAAAGACTGCTCCATTTCGACTGTAGCCCTACAAGACCTCATGTAATACGAGCATGAGCAATGGTGTGTTTAGTGGTCATCTTCACAACTTTCGTATTTTTAGTTGCTTTTCCTGTCATGCTCCGTAGCATCACAGCAAGAAAGCTACATAAATTGAATATGCTCAGTGGACAGATGATATTTCACCATTTACAATCAATTTATCATTCACTTACACATGACATACAACTACCCACTTATTCATTCCCAGACTATTATCTAGTTTATTATACTCACACCTCTTTAATTTAGCCAAGCTTAACTGAATTTGGACTATGAATTTGCGAATGTGTGAAGCTTGAGTGGACAACATGACCTTAGTCATTCATATGTATGAGAATGGTAATGCAAATGCAAAATTTTTCTACGAGGCCATATAAGTGTCAGATAAGGCCACCATTCTGATTAGCTGTACAGCCAGGGACAGCAGTGGAAGTTTTACCTGTGCTGCTTGAAGCTGACTTAAATGTTTCACATAAAGTCCTCTTGTACAAGAGTAATGCTCATGAATGGTTGATGATATATGAGTTGTGACTACCTACCTCAAAGGACAAAGAAGCTCTTGGGCTCTGGTCTGTAAATCCAATTTACAGACAAGGCACTAAACACAGTGCTGAAGCAGTGTAGCTGATAGATATCTGGATGACAAAACATCAGAGGTTCAAAGCCAGCACATTACCGTCTGGAACTGCAGGGGTCACCGCAGAGAGGGCATTTTTCACACATTTGGCCCGAAGCCCCTGGATGGGTGCAAGCACACGTCCCACAGATGCATTCACCTCTCCCACTGCACAGTGTCCCGTCCTCAGCAATGCAGGTGCTGGTATCAGTTGTGCAATTACAGTATTCACCAGTCCATCCACTGTGGCACTTGCATTCCCCACAGTCACAGTCACCATTGCCTGGAAAAACATTTATTATACTTCAAATCAGTCACTTATAATTAAAAAAGAATCTGAAGGATGATCTTCAAAATTATTCTCTTTAACAGAAAATATTTTTCACTCTCCAACTCTTCTTCCAAACATCTTTCTTTCTCTCCCAGAATCTTCAGTTTTAAGTCAGAGGATCAGATTTTTGCTTAGACTGGCTGTAAGCCAGTGCAGCTCCATTCTCTTTACTGGAGTACTCCATGCAGGTCTTGCCCCTGGCAGTGCACAACCTAATTTATAAATACTTCCAATTTATAACGTCATAGCCGAAACCATTTTAAGCCTAAAGACCATTTATAACTAGTAATTCTTTATGCGGAATTGACTGCAACTGAATAGATGATGAAAATACAAATCCACACGCTCCCAGCTGAGGGGGAGCCCGTGAGGGCTGAGGGGCCGTACCTGCACACTGCAGGCCTCTGTGCCTGAGGCAGGAGAAGTCGTTGCACTCGCAGCGGGGCCCGTACACCTTTCCGAAGGGGGACGGGTGGCACAGGCAGTGCCCGCAGTAGCAGTCGCCTCTCCCGCTGCAGGAGCTGAGCTCGGCCGGGCCCCTGCAGGAGCTGGCACCCAGCGAGCTCTCGTGGCACTCGCAGCGCGGCCCCACGTACCCGGGGCTGCACACGCACACCCCGCACTCCAGGGAGCCTTGCCCTTGGCTGCACTTCGGGCTCTGCTTCTCAGCCTTGGCCTGACAGTCGCAGCTGCAGAGGGGCTGAATTTCCATCTCCAGCATGTCACTGAGCCCCACAGGTTTTATCTTGACAAGCCTTCTGTTTCTTTCACAAGAAGAGAGACTTACAGTCACATTGAAAGAGACCTGGAAGAGAGAATGAGGGCTGCTGGGAGCACAGGGAACTCACAGCGTGCTCGGGAAGTGCATGCAGAGGACAGAGCAAGAGATCATAGATACTGCCTGCTTTTTGGTGACTTATTTGGAGGAAGATTGTTTAATAAAGAGCAAACTCTACCTTGGTGTCCTAAATTACATGAACTTCATGTCTTTGGAGAATACGTTCTTCACTTACTGTATCTCCCACTTTCACATGAGAGCATTTC
Organism: Anthoscopus minutus; assembly: GCA_013399455.1. NCBI lineage: Eukaryota > Metazoa > Chordata > Aves > Passeriformes > Paridae > Anthoscopus > Anthoscopus minutus. The sequence continues at coordinate 14,754 of VWYI01042689.1, read as the reverse complement.
CTCTGATGTGGAAAAAACGTCCCATTGTTGCAGATGGCTGTGAAGGAGAGATTGAGCCCTTCCGTCTCTCCCAGGATCTCCAATTCAATCTCAGACCTCAGCTCCTGCAAGGAAAAAAAGCATGAGGTGAATGGAGTGATAGCACTGCCACATGCTGCCACTGCGGTACATCTGTGTAACGTGGACTGTAATTTATCCTGACTTACACAGAAGCACACCTGTGCTCTGGCACTTTGTTTACAGAGCCCTCTATTGCTAGAAGAATGGGGAACAAGCAAAATAAAGCAAATGCTGACAGACTCAGCTTTCAGTGGAAAGAAATGGTCGTATCACTTTAATATCCGCTATCACAGGGCTTATTTCCTGCCCTTCCAAGAGAATAAATTCAATGTTTTATTAAATCACCTTTCATAACTCTGCTGACTGATGCAGGTTTCCTTTTACGGCTCAACTTTCAGAGGAGTGGATTTGTGTCCCTGATTGCATTGCTTGGTCTGGGCTTTTCCTGATTAGCCAAACTGTGTCAATATTGCTCCCTCCCTTCCTTTCTTCTCACAATGGAAATTTCTGCTTCGTGAGCTGTTTGTACTATTTTAACCTGCATTCAACATCTCCATTATTTAAATCAATTTGTTCAATCAAACTTTCATTTTGTAAGTCAAAAACTGCCAAAAACTGAAATCACTCATACTAGGTATCTATAGCTTAAGTATTTAAAATATTTTATAACAACTTTGCTTACACAACCTTAATCCAAAGCCTATCACAGGCTGTGGGGAAATTCCCTATGACTTCATTGGTCTGTGGATTCTGTAAATGGAAATTTTTCAAAAGTACCTCAGCAACTGCTGAGAAAACACCTCACTGACTTGACTTTGTGCTCATGGAAGTTTAATTGCTTGTAAAATACCCACTGCCCTTCAATCAGAGCACAGGGAACTTGCTGACCTTACTTCAGTGAGTCATTCTACTAAAGGTAGCAGGATGACTCACTGAAGTGTGGAATAAAGGTCTGGTGGGGTAAATCAAAGTAAAAATAGAATAGGTATAAACCTGCATAGACAACTCCCTGTCCTACATACATGTTCTGAATTCCTCGGAAATTTGTCTTAGGCTTGTAAATTGTGCCCTGGGCATTAGGTCTGTATTGTTGGTAGCTTTGGAAATGTCCAGATTTCCATTTCCATTTGATTTGGAGGTAGGTGCTTGTGTCACTATTGAAACAATGCAGAATTGTTGGTAATAATTTGTTTGCCATAGCTGGGCTCTCCCAAAAGGACCCAAACAAGCAAATCTCAAGGTAAAGCTGTGACTGTGGGCATGTGCTTATGTTATAGGAGGTATCACCAGTAGTCTTTCTTCAACCAGCTGCAAAATTACAAGGTGCAAACAGTGCAACTGTGAGAGAAAACTAAATGCTGCTGAACAGCAAATTGTAATACTTTGAATTCTGGAGTCTGTATTGGGTCATCACAGTTTGATGTTGTGAAAGATCAATTTATGCATCTTACAGCACTGAAAATGAACACACTGTGATAAATTTGAGGTTTTTAGAGCTTAATATCTGTGAGCACTTCTAATGATGTTTTAAAACTACTAATCTCTCTGGCCATTTGTTTGAGGACAAATAGTAGACAGTTAATAGAATATAGCAGCTTTAAGCCATTCACAGAGAAACATTTGTAGTTCAAAAAATTTTCTGAATGGAACAACAGACAAAGAAGTGATAAATATTTGTGCCATTATGTTACCTGTCCTTTCTAATACATTATTTCTTTGTTTTTGTTTCTATGTAAGTGCAGAGATTAAAAACTGGAAAAAAAATGGATAATTTTCTGAAATTTTAAATTCATGGAATGGCTTTAATCAAATGGCCTGCTATCTGTCACAAAGCATTTTAGCCTGCAGCTTTGCAGCACAAAGTTGTTCAGAATTCAATGCTAAACAAAGCAGGCAGAAATATGCTTACAGAAGAAAATGAACCATACTTGGAAAGAACATGAGAACTCCTTGCAACAAATATTTTGACAGTTCAGATTTTCTTAACTTGCTTACTTCCTCTCTGAAGTTTTTATATGGCAACGCATGGTGAATAGCATTAGCAAACCTTGTGTTTGCACAGCAAGTAAACACTCAAAACCACTTTAAAAGTGTTAAAAGATTTAGCCTAACTCTACTCCGAGGGGGCAAGAAGTTATTTATTCCTTTTCTTGTGAGTGAAGAAGCAGAGACACAGGACACTGAACTACACTTATGAGAGTATAATGAAAAGTTTCTAACAAAAGTAGCATTAGTTCTGTTTTGCATGTGATTTTCAACTGTAGGTCTCCTGTCATTTCCTTCCTCACAGTCGAAAAAAATTCAGATACGTTTACTCCTGTCAAATAAAGTGGGTTTTAGTGCTTCCTGCTTGGAAGATTTTCAATCACAAAACACTAGGATTGTTAACCTTTAAGGCTAAGTGTAATAAAATGGACTTTGGGAAATTTTGAGAGTGATGTTGCTACTTGTACACTTCTTATATCTTGAAAGAACTGTGGGATTTGTACGTGCAGCTCTGGTACGTGGTCCAGACATGCTGTGCCTGGATGAGGTTGTGACAAGTTATGGCCCAAAGGCAGGAGCACCCTTCCTGCAGTCACCTCCCTGCCACTCCTGCAGTGCAGCAAGCACAGAGCTCAGAGCTCCCTCCAAACCCTGCCCATGGAACAGATGAAAGCAGGATCAGCCGAAAAAGCTCAGGAGCTGCATTGTGGTCACCACTGCCAGCACTGGGACCTGCTCTGCTCAAAGCATGCAGCGGCTAAAAAGCCAACAGAACCATGAGGCTGAGGACAAGGCAGAGGACATAATTGTGCCTTTGTAAAAACCTTAGTGTACCCTGTATTGTGTACTGCAAGCTCCTGTGGGCTCCACATCTCAGGAGGCACTTATGAGAGTCAGGGAGAGTAAAGAGACAGTCAGATAAAGTTAACCAAGGGGACAGAGCAGCCGAGAGACTTAAAAGACTGGGACTGTAATTGGGAGAGAATATTGGGGATGTGGAGGGTGTCTCAGTGACACGATATAATGAAATTATTTAGACACAAACATAAGGTGAATGCAGAGTTGTTATTCACCAAACCCTACAACTAAGGAACTAAGGTGCATCAGTGAAAATTTAAAGCATAAGAAGTAGATTAAAATAGGAATAAGAAAAATATGCCTTGACACAGAGAAACGGAGCCCCTTCTTATCATAGAAGGCAACACAGGCCCAAAATATCAGCAGGTTTAAAAAGGATAGTAGGAAAAAACTCACAGGCCACAGGAGCATAAGCAGATGGTAAGGAGAAGATGGAAGGATTCACTCTTGACATTTTCAATATTCCAGTGAGGCGTTGTTCCATACCCATGTTACAGCAAAAGAAAGCCACACTGGGACAATTTTTTGTTTTACTGACAACAAAATGGTATTTTAGCTGTTAAATGTAGGCTCCTGTGTCTATACATTAGACTGCCAGCTTGGAGAAATGCTGATAGGAACCAGAGGTAATCAGCAGCAGGTTGGCATCCAGAAGTGAAATTCTGTTGTCACTCAAAGTTTAGCTCATAAGAAAATTTCCTCAGCTTCATTTATTAGATTGTGTATACACCCAAGATTAACCCTGAAGTTCTCTCCTTATATAATTTTTCATAAAATGGAGAATCTCCTAATATTTTGCACTTCATTTTAAAAAGTCATAATTCAGCAATTGCATTGCCTTCATTGCTTTTATAAGATTTAGAAGAGTTTGATTTCCTTCCTATCACTAAGACCAAAGTAATTTTGGCACACTGATCACTATCTTATTCCGTTGATAGAAGGAAGAGCAAGAGAAGCTATTTGCAAAGAGTTATTTGTCATTGTAGACAACTGGTAGAGCAGGTTTGTAACAAAAATGGGCTGAGATGGAACAGAGAAATCTTTGGATTATCAGTGTATTTGTAAATTAATGTATCTGTGCAGAGATCTGTACAACTGCCTGAAAACATTCCTCTGACAGAAGAGAACTAGGCACCCAGGATGCATTTTACAAACAAAGCTCTGAAGAGCAGTGCTGTGTTTTTGTTCCTGACATCATTACAGCATTGCTTTGTATTACTTAAACAAACCCATTTAATTCCTGGAATTACCTAAACAAACCCATGTTGAGTCCTATGTTCCTCTTTTTGAAAACCTCAGAAAAGCCTCACAGAGGCAGCATCAAATTGCTAAAGCAGAGAAGAGCACTGAGAACAGAATAGTGTTTTTCCCCCCAGATATTCCTGCAAAGCAATTGTTTGTCTGCTCTGGTGACAGCTACCAACAGGGAGAGAGTTGAGTCCCTGTTGAGATGTGGAGCTGAGAGACCTGAATATTAAAGAAGGCTTAAGAGTGGATGTAAAATACAGGAAAATTAAGAAAGCAATGTAGATGACACACTGATTTAAATTCAGCATTCTAGCAGACCTAAGGATTGACAGAAGGTAATAGGAATTTTTTTTCTGTGCTTACTTAATCCTCAGAGTGAACACTTTTCCTGTTAAGGTCAGCACCTAACATAAAAAATGATGTAATCAGTTTGTAAAAGTAATTAAAGACACTTTTTTTTACCAAACTGAAAACCAATGTTGAACATGTAAACATGAAGGAAGAATCTGTATTGTAACTCTCTTACCTGATACGCAGCAATGATCAACTGGAGAATATTTCCAGAATCCTTCTGTAGTCGTCCAACGGTAGCACCAGGAATAAGCTTTGCATAATTCTGGAATTATGAAAAATGGATTTAAAGCCCAAAAAAAGTCTAGGTGACAAGGAGCTACCATCTAAAAATACCCCAAACCCAAAGAAAAAAAAACCAAAAAGCACCCCAAAAACTAAAAAACCTGCCCAATAAAACAAAAAAAACCCAAAACAAAAATGAAGGAGCTGATAACAAAATCAAGTACATTGAAACCAACTGAAATAAATTACAGTAACATTTTCAAGGATTCCTGCAGTCTCCATTGCACCACTTAATGAAAAAGTCATATGGAAAAGAGCTGCTTTAATTTAAAATTAATTGAACATACATTGTTAAATCACCTCCATGTGACTGGAAGTTTGATACTATAGTAATCTTCAAGCTCTAGTTTTTCAAATTTAGAAGGAATATATGTTTTATCAACATTTGTATTTCTCTCTAATAAAAATATCCAGAAACAGATTCAGCTGCTCTCCTATTGTTGCACTGTTCAAGAGTCTTGGACCCTACATTCAGCAACTGCAGTCACTTTTTTATCTTTGCACATGTATCGCAGTGCTCTGTGGCTCTGATGGATTGTATGTTGAATTTCTTTGAATAATACAATGCCAATTTAGCAATTTATTTGAGTGGTAAGTTTTCTTTTTGCATTAAATTGCACTATGACACTAACATGATATCTGACAGCTAGATTTTAAATACAGTAAATTAATATTTGTCTTGCCTGATTGTTAACTACATGAACTTCCCTTTAACAAATGCCTCTGGAAAACAATGTGCTCATCATTTAAAATAAAGCATTGTAGCACTAGTTTTCCTTTACACATTATCATATCAATGCTCTTATTTTAAATAAAAGAAAAAATATCCAGAGAACTATTAATAAACATGGATAATTTGATACTCTTATATCCTTCTTATCCTTCATATCTCCAAAAGCTCTGTGATTACTTTATGTATTATGTATGGAATAGTTATCATTCATTAGATTTCTAGTGCTATTGTAAATCACTGGGATTAACTGCATTTTATGTTACAGCTGGCGACTTTGCATTCCTGACTCCTCCTGTGATTAGTGTCCTCTCAAGGATTCTTGGAATATTGAAACTCTTTGTTTCATGTACGCATGTGGACCTTCTGAGAGAAAAGAGGACAAACCTGGAATTTAAACTACAGTCCCCTTTAATCTGTGGTATGCAAAACAAACAGCAGGGATATGCTGCTCTGAACACTTTGGTTGATCTTTCCTCTATGAACAAAAATTTTCTGCATGGTGATACAAGGATGGAGTTTCAAGCCCAGGCTGAGTGTGTGTCTCCATTCCACTGGTTAAACCTCACCTCTTAGCAAATATTTCTGTTCAACCATTGCCAATGTAAAGAATTTTCTCTCTTCTCATGACTCAAGAGACCTAAATGATCTCTTGAAATTACTGTGCAGCAACTTTTTAGTTACTTGGAAGGTTCAAAAGCAACAACAGCTCTATTACAAGCATAGGTGTTCTGTGCTTGTGTCATCTCTAATATTTTTTAGATAATAATACACATGCAAATGGATAAACTGAAGGTTCCGGTGACGAGGGTCAAGAACATTACACGACTGAATTATTTTGGGATAAATTGTTGGGGATTATACAGAGCTAGAAATACAAAATAAATATTTGACAGTCTGAACACTGCACTTAAGAATAATGGAATCTATCAAGTCTATTTAAAGAGGTGCTTTCTAAGTCCTCACAGTAGTTTTAATGTAAGTTTCTCCCTGAGAAGTCAATTATAAATAGCAATAGTCAGTATTGGTATCTCATGCAATTCAAGTTGAGTTCAAGTAGATTTGAGATGAGATATTTGGGGAGAGATTTTCCACCTCAGAAGATAAATGGAAGAGTTTTTTGAGGGTCACTGCAGAGCCTCCACCATCAAAGATTTTCAAGAGAAGTGAAACACCAAAACTTTTAGAGTTGGGAGTCCTCTGCCACCACTTCCAGGCTGCCTGAGCTGGGGTCTTAGCACAAGAATAATTCTCATTGTCTTTGTTCTTTTTACATTCTTAAGCAAAGATACTAGTTATTTACATTTATATTACAAATTTGCATTACAGAGATGAAAACATGGCAATATTTATTTCCCTGTTTGCACATCCTATGCAGACCCTTTAAAGGTAATTGTTGTCTGGAAAAACTGCACTTGTGTATGATTTTTGTACTTGCTTTGACTGATTTTCAACATCACCTACAGGACAAAAATCAGACCATAACAAATACAGCTATCCATATCAGTGAAAGAAAGCAATATTAAAGGACAAAATCAGCAGTCAGATTATATTTAATGGGATTACTATATACCCTATAAGACAGAAGGTAGTTGTACTTTCTGTTTTCTAACAAAGAAAGTAATGAGATCAAACCATTCCCTAGCTGGGTTAACCATGATATGTATTTTGTGTTAGCTATAAGCCCTTGTTTAGTGCTCCCTGTTACCAGGGGAAGGGTACTTCTTCCTAACTTTGATACTGACATAAGACATAGGGATACTGAAATAGAAATACCTTGGTAAGAATGCTGGTGGACAACTTTGAGGGTGACCACAAGCAATGTCCAAGGTAAAATACAGTGCCATAAGCAAGAGAAATATTTATTTGGACAAAAAAATGATCTGCAAATCAAACAGCTATTTCCAAACTACCTTCCTAGAACAGTGCTTGTTAATGAAGCACCTATAAAAAATCACCTATAAGGAAAAATGTTTCACCTGTCATTAATTTGATCTCTGTTAAGAAATTGTTGAAGGCACTCCATTTGTAAATTATAAACTCCTACTGTTATCAATCTAAATTTTCAAGATACAGCTCAGTATTCAATACAGTCTTCAAAAAAGCAAGGTAGTCAGTGCTTCAAGACACAGAGTGTTCATTTCCTTGTCAAGGCTGTAATTTGAGAATCAGTTTATGCAATTTGCAACTCTTGTCACTTTTGTCAAACAGCAGGAAAATCTGTCTTACTCAAAACAACTCCACGCCAGGAATCAGTCACAGAAGTACTGAGGGGGGTTATTCCCTGGGTTAGACAGAAATAGAACACCAGCCTACTGGTGACTACCTCAAGGACTCAGCTGCTCTCTCTTTTTCCCTACTCTTTCTTTCCTATCTTCCATGTGGTAATCACAGCAGAGGAGCACCTCTCCCCATTTCTGTGCTTCTGGTGTTAATACAGAATGTTTTGCAAAGGCTTCTCCTTCAGAAAACCAGTCTTAGTGTATCAGCGGGATCATCCTTATTGGCTTCCTCTCAATCAACCTGAATGAATTTGGATGAGAAATTTCTCTCTGCTTGCTCCCTTTGTCTCAGCAGGGTGTACCCAGGCAGCCAAGCTTAGCCTGCAAAACCCCTTATTTTCCACCACCATGATTAACTCGTATCTAGAGTCTCTTTTAGTGTGTAAAGATTTTTTCCCCAAAAGCAGGACTATGAAAACAAAAATAAGAATTAAAAGAGTCACAGAAATAAAAAAAAACAGAAAAAAAACCAAAACAAACCAAGATCTCAGAGCTAAGCATGAAGATAACTGCATGTTTCAGATATATTCTTTTTTTATAAAAGTAAGAAAAGGTTCTACTCTCCTCTAGCCTTAAAAAATACAAAAGACCATTCACAGTGATTACACTGAGTAGTTTAGCAAAGCATAGTTTGTCAATCTTTGACTCAAAAGATTAGTGTGATTCAACTTGAAATCTGATTTTAAAGTTACCTTGGAACACCAAAATCAATACATGAAGAAACAGTTAAGCAGAAGAGCTTTCCTCTGATATACAATTTCCTAGCTATTTTTATCAAATAATTATCTCATAGAATTCAGTCCTTAGTACTAGAATTACTGTATCAGCTGTGAAAAAAGGTAGACTTTAAAACAAACATTGCAAACTGAACATTTTCGTTTGCTCACCTCATATATGTGAACTTGTTCATTTGTTACAGCAAAAATTAATAGAACATTGTTTTGCACAAGTTTGTCAATTAATTGTCCAATTGTGGGATACTCCTGCAAACCAAAACAAGAGAGGCACGTCAATCTGTTTCTCATGTGCTTTCAGTTCCTGTCTCCCATGAAAGACACATTTCAGTGATCATAATGAACACTTTGTTCTCTGTGTAGTATAAACTTGAATTAGGAATACACACATACAAATTAAAAGATAGTGCCTATGATTTCCTCACATTGTTTTTTTAAGGAAACCCCTCTGTGAAAAATATATAGCCAAATTCCATAGTGGGGGCTTTGGCTCAGTAGCATCTGTGTTATATATATATTTTTAATCCAAAGAGAAACATTGCACCAGAGCAAAGGTATTTATCCTGCAATGAACACCATAGTATATATATCCAGTATTCTTGAACACCGAATCTTAAGCTGCTAAGTTCTCATACAGGAACAGTGTCCTGCAAATCCCTGAACGGTTCCTGAATTCACACCCTTTCAGGGAACATAATTAATGGACATCTTGCCTTCCCTGCAGAAGGAAATACTATTTAGTCTAATTCCATGGGCTTTCCTGTCATAGAAATTGTATTTGTTCTTTATTTTTTCTTAGTTATAATCTATCCTAATTCCATACAAACACACTATTCTCTCTTTACTGAAACATGCATTACAAATAAAATAGATTACAAGAAATATCTGGATTCCCTAGCTTTTACCCATTTCAGTGCTAAAAGTGTAATTCACTTATTTTTTAAGTTGTTTGTGTGTCTTTAAATGTACAGAATGTGAGAGTGTACAAAATTTGTAGGCAATTACCAGAACAGTTGACATGGAATATTCATTATTGTGATCCAAATGACAGTTCCCATCATTAGGAATAACAATCCCTGCGAGTTTACTGTCCATCCCAAAATGGGAATCAGCATCACTCACAAACACCAGCAAATGTAGAGAATCATTTCTCCATCCAATTTTTTCCTGTCATTTAAAACACATTAGTTTAGCAAGATGTATTGCATCACAACATAGAAAAAGAGCAAAATATTTGGAGAACGGCATCTCAAAATAAATGAATAGCCTCATCCCCAAAGACAACATGTCTCCAAAGAGATGATGTTCATTCCATTGTCTTTGGCTAACATTTTGTTTCTCTTTCTCTGTTTAATAACATGCGTTGGCCATGTTCATGTCAATCTGCTTACTACTCTAAACATAGTTAACAAAAAAAATATTTAAACAGGAAAACAGACCCAGTAATTCTAGCCATATTTGTCCCTGGCAATTAAAAGGAAACTTAGACTAAAAAATTGCAATATGCATGTTTTACTTGTACAGCCAAAGTATTTTCACACAAATTTAATGAGGCTCTTGGTTTGTGTTAAAAATTTTGAAAAATAATCTGTCACTTTGAAATACCAACATATAATACTAGAAAAGGTATTATATAGAATAATATTATACCTAGAAGTTTCAATTACCTTGCAAACAGCTGCCTGCATAATTGCATCAAATCCTCCCTCTGGAGTGTCTATATTAGCAGAAATTCTCTGCCCTTTCACAATTTCATTGAATTTTTCAGCATCATTTGTTAGTGGCAGAACATTTTTATATCCAAAGGTGGGTAAGCACTCATATGGTACACTTCTGCAAGAAAAGTGAGACAGCTTATGGATAATAGAGAGTGAAAAATCACTGGAACGGCTACTTCAGAGGCCTGCCTGGATTAGTTTTGGTCTGTCTCTTGTCTGTGCCTGATAAGATTTAGTGAAAAACCTGAGATAATTAAAGAGCATTCATTGACTTAAGCAATGGAAAAAATCTGCATAAAGGCTGGGAAATGCCTCCTAGAGCAGAGTAATTCAGCTGGTTACCAAAGTGCAGCCCTTGCCACACCCACTGCTGTGCCTTAATCTCATATTTGGAAGCATATGGGGATCTGTACCTCCTTAATGGCATTCAGGGACAGCCACCAAGGTGCTGCAGTCCTGCTCCAGTTTGCAGAGCTTAGCTTCTCCCCTTCACAGATTAGCTAAGGGCTAGGGCAGCAGGGGCTGGGGAGACTGCTAGACCTTAAGGGGGGAAAAATAGCAGGAGAATAACATTGATGGCTAAATGAAACTGGTCTTCTATGTTTGGTTTGAGTTTGCAACACCTTAGTACAGTTCATAAAATTCTTATATATATATTCCAGAAAAGGAAAGAAAGTAAAGGAAAATACTTTCATTTTGCATGTTGCATACCTTTTTGTTAACATATTAAGCGTATTTTTAACTATCAGCAAAAGCTGAAAGGAGACTCACTCCCAGTTTCTTATGTCCTAATAATGTAAGACTCAAAAGAATGATGATCAGAAGGTGAAACTAAAAGAACCAAATCTTGGTCCACAAACTGACTCATTAACAGCTGGAAGAGGGGAGAGTTTCCAGTGAAGCTGTTGAAATTAATTTTAGCCTAAAGATTAATATTATGATAGTGTTGGCATGCAAACAGATGTTGGGACTTTCCCTGCCTACCTGCAAGGGTTGTTTATTTCTGCAGCTGTAGTTTTGATAAATGGTGAAACTGGTTTTTCAACAAAAGATCCAAACCCCAGTCTAAAATTGCTTGTCAGTTTTGACATCTCTTTGGAAAGAGTTGAACCCAGTTCTTTGATTGTATTCAGATCATCATCCATGGAAGCTGAAAGATCCATGAGGTAGTAGAGATCAATTGGATAATCCTCAGTCTGGCGAACCTTGATCTGTATTGTTTCTTCATGTCCTGTTAAAGTCAGGTGAAAGTGAGACACATATCAGCATTTCTGTGCAGAAAACACAAGCAATGCCAATTTCTTCATAAACCCCTCTATGGTGACAATTATCTGGTATTTTAAACCACCAGTAGCATTAACAAAAAACTTCAAAAATTGTATGTCAACAAAAATATCTCAAATAAGGGTCTGAAAAATAAAAAGTAGTTCTAATGTTTGGGGTTTTTTTTTCTAAACAGTTCTTCAGCAATGCCATAAACACAGAATTGAAACCAATTGCTATAATTTGAAAAAATATGAAAACACCGGCAGTATGTAGCTTTAGAAAATTTAGATATGAAACTAACTAAAGCTAGAGCTAGAGCTTTAGGGTCCTACCATGTCCTTTAAAATTTTAAAGAAAGTCAAAATGTATACAGAGATTTTATTCTCAGTTCCAACAGTATGACCTGACCTAACTGGTCTCTAATTTTTTTTTATTCCAACTTTTCTCTAGGAAAAAATCACATCTGAAGGTGAAGGAACATCCAAGGTGGTTCTGGAACACTACCATAAATGTCACCGGTACCTTGTAAATCCTCAAAGCAAGATTTTATGCCGCCTCTGAGATACTGTGTTTGCTACACCAGCAGGGGAGAGGCACAGGAGCTCAGCTGGGGAGAAGCCAGGGTCTTTAATTCTCTCCCTGCCACCTCACTGGCAAGAGAAGAGAAGAACTAAAAACATGCATCCTTATTTTTATGATATACCCGGCATGTCTGAAAATATTCTGAACTGAGCTGAACCTAGTTTTCTTGCAATGAGTCAACAGATAATTTGGGACTCAACACAGGTTTTCATCTTTATTCTGTCAAGATATTTTTTAGATGGTTCAATCAAGAGGCTTCAGTTTATCCCACTGTCTGAAATAAACCTATGAACTGTGACTTACCTGGTCGCAGCCTCAGAGTTAATTTCTGGGGAGAAATCTGTGTGATGTCAGAACTGTTCTTCTGGGATGATGCAGTTAGAGGATCATTTCTGTGAATTTCTACTTCTGAAATGGGAAACTCAATCAAATTCAACTGGCATCCTTTGGACAAAAGATTTTCCAGCGTATCACACCTCCCATGAATTCCAGATGAGTCTGTGTAATTCTAATGCAAACAGGAGAAGGAAGGCATGAGTTAAATGTTTTTACTGACTAGCCATCAGCACCTGCCATACAAAAGGTCTGTCCAATGCAGGGAATGGAAACAAAGGTGCAAGTCTGTGCAAACCAGTGCAGAACTAGATATAGGTGGCACAGAAACCCAAATTTTCATGGGTCATGTCACACAGGTGTATAATTAATGTAACTTACACCAACTCGTTATCCTGGGAGAAACTGCTCTATTGTTGGGGAATGGGAATTGTGCCACTCACTGCATTTAGCTTCTCACAGTACTGGGAATGATAACACAAAGCCCCTCTGAGTCACTGGTTTTTCTATCACAGGGTTATGCCACAAATTCACCAGTCTTTCCTAGACAGTTTTGAACTGCTGAATGAAGCATGTCATTTAATAAAAGAAGAGGTCTTGCTGATAATAAACTCCCAGATAATTTGTGACGAACTGATTGTGAGTGCCCGGTGTTTACTGGTTCTTTTTTTCTGGCCTACACTTTGTCCTCAGCTCTAATTTAACCTGGTCATTGAAGCAGGCATTGAGTCCTTGTTCCTCTGCCCTGTGCCCAATGATGACCACAGCCTGTCCCCACAGTTCCTCAGCACCAGCAGTGCTCTCAGCATCCCCACACCTAAATTTTGGCCCAGCATCTTCCTTGACCTTCTCCCTGCCAGAGGAAATCACAAGCCTACAGATATCAATTAGATATCTCACAGTTTATTTTCATTACTCAATTCAAAGCATTGATATGCATTCCTTCCCACAGCACTGCTGCAGGGTTGGTACTAACCTCACATAGCGGTGAAGTTAATGGTTATTTTTACAAAGAGGCTTCTGTGCCTTGTTACCATTTCCCAGAGCTATGTCTAGAGTTAAGATTCTCAAAATCAGTCAGCTGTCTCCTAGAAACTGTTCTGGCCTGCAAGCCCTTTTGACCAAAACCTGGGCAATGTCTGACAGAATTAGCTCTGAAATGTTCAATTCCTGGCAGATGGTCATGGGCCCATACCATGCATCTGCTCTTTTCTCCTAGGCTTGGGCAAGCAACCCCCTGATCAGCCATTAGGCCACAAATATTCTCTGAATTCAGTCACTGAAAAACTTTCCATGCAAAACAAAAAAAAATTTACTTTAGACCTATTAAAACCAGAATTATGACCCTTTTTTTCCACCAAAATATCACCCGTCATGCCTGAAAATTTTCAGGGATCTTATATATTTAGGTGGAAACAGTGTTGAGGCACCTGCTGAGAACAGTGGTTTATTATTCTCCAGACTGAATCTGATGTCTTCGCTCAGGCAAAACTCTAATCCACTGCTTCTTGAATACAGTACACATAAATTAGATGTACCATTATAAACATTTCACGGGGAGATATGTATAATCTTTATTTACACAGTTTGTAACTTTTCAAAATGTGTGAAGAAACAACCCCATATTTCAAATACAATTACAAAGGGTGTTCTTATCCTATAGAAAACAGTGGTTTTTTGGAGGTGTTTTTATTTGCTCTGACACAAAAGCTCCCATGTCTTCTGCACACTTGATGTGTTGTTTTCTAACAAAGAAATGAATGAGCTTATGAACAAATAAGAAAAATAATGTTTACTATAGTGAAGTTTTCAATAGTTCCACAGTTTTGTTTGTTTTGGTTTTAGGGTTATTTAAATCAATAAATTATATTGGGCTCTTTTTTCCCTGAAAATACACAGCAGTAGCCAAAATATGTGATCCAGTTTCAACAAAATCCTGTTTTATAGTACAAACATAAAAATTATTGCAAACCCACTAATGTGGGGTCTTTTTGACCTCCATGGTAACATATTTTGCAAATAGCAAAAGATGTCTTTTTAGAGGTATTTTTTAAACATGCAGTTTTTTCTTTCTAAGCTATTTCATAAAGAGTATATTATTCCTATGCTAAGTGTCATTTTGCTGTACACAAAAATAATAAAACTGTTAGCAGCAAAGGAGCAATCCAGAAACTAAAATGGAAAAGACTTAGTTTATTTCTCTAGTATTTCTCTCAAGTTTTTAGCTGCAGTACCTGATTATCTTGTTAATGCAAATGAGCTAAGAGCTAGAATATTTACTGTGAAATGGGGAAATATTATTTAGCACCATTTGTAGGAGA
>VWYI01042688.1:0-20136 GCA_013399455.1 Anthoscopus minutus | reverse complement strand
CTCAATGGTTTTGTTCTCAAACCAGTACACTTATTTGACTGTGGAAATGTATAACAGGGAAAATTAAGGCCTCTATCGTTTAAAAACCTCAGACTGGTCTGTACATTTTAAGATTCAAACTGTTTCACTGATTTCAAGAGCACTGTTATTAATCAACAATGTCATTATTAACTGAATGTAAAAATTATTAATTCTCAAATCAGCATTTTACTTGTTTCAAGTAATAAAAAATTATCAAATTTCAGTTTGCACAGCACTTGATATATATGAAAAGGAACTACCTTTTCATAGCATGGTCCTTCTCTTCCCTGGTCGCCATTCCCACATCACAGTAACAGATCTCCAAACATACCCACAAGTTCTCTATTTCTATAATTCTGTGTAATCTCATGAAGTTGAAATGAGAGAATATAAAACAGACTGTATGGAGCGCTCATAGAGTACTGCAGTACCTAATGTTCACAAAAGCAAGAAAGCAAACATCTTACATCCAGTCTCAGCTCATAATTCAAAAAACAAATGGCATGAAAATATACAATGGTATGATGAACTGGCTGCTAGTGAAGGTCAGCATCTGCCAGGACAACATGCTCAACATTCAGGCTGTGATGCTACTGCTGCTTCAAGAAAACCAAGAATCACAAGTCAAAAAAGCAGTGAAGAAATGTGCAACCACAAACCATTTCCATGTAAAAATACTTAGGAGATTTTTTGAATCAAAGAGGCTAATTTTATTCATTAATACTGCATACATCCAGTTGAAATAGTTTTGGGCTTTTATGTTCCAAATTCTTAAAGAAACAGAGAAATGCAGTAATGCTTGATGCTGCACCAGAGTTTTAACCAAGATCAACACAACAGCTGCATTTGAAGTGGTAAAGTCTTCAACTTGAAATACATTTTCAAACTGGTTATATACATCTATGCAAAGACTCATCTTGCCATCCCCCTTTCAAGTTAAAAATCCCAAACCAAAGCAACCCAAAACCTGAGCTAGAATGAAGACTCTTGCTAAGGTAATGGAAGAAATGGATTTTTTCTACATAGGTGTGTTATGCAGCATTACTGCTTTTCGGAAAACTGCATCTCTACTTGACTATATAGTGGTAAAACAGCAACTGAAAACATCAGTATTCCTCCACTAGAGATAGGAATTAGTGTAGAAAATAAATTTTATGTCCTGACGTTTTCATACACTCATTTATTACAAAAACAAGCATAAAGGTAGAGAGCAGTTTGGGCACTTGTTAAAGAATTACAGCAGTCTGTAATGGACTTCCTCACTGGAAGGGTGAAGTTTTAGGTGTACAATAGTCAGCTTCAGTTTTTAAAAAGTTAACATTAAAATTTTCAAACTGGTAAATATTACTCAAGGACTAACAGAACTTTATTACAACTACTGGCCTCATAAAAAGGACGAAAGTCATCAGTATATGGGCTGATAACAAAAATCCACAGGTGAAGAACTGCTAGGCTATATTTCACAAGAGGCATGCAAAATTTTCCAGTGAAAGTGCCTGAAGAACTAAGTTATGCATACAGTACTCAACACAATTAACTCAGCAGACTAAGCAAATGCAAACACAATGTCCAGGACATTTTTACATGAGGATCTAGACTGGTAAAATACAGTCTTGCAAAAAAATATCCAAAATACCTCAATGCCGTCTGGAACTAGAAATTGTTTTTACTAGCCACAAACTTAAAATTAAATAATAGTAATATGCTTCCCAGAAATCCACATATACTTACACAACCTGCAGACTGACAAACACAAACCATTCTCCTTTTCTCATTACCACCTGTGTTGGTTATTTTAAATCTCTAAAATCCCAGAAAGGAAGCCAAGCCACATTTCAGCAGAGAACAAAACAAAAACTGTGCTCAATCTTTTATTCCAGATCTGCATAGGCAAAGCTTGTTTGGTCTCATTGCGTACAATGGCATCAGCAGCTTGACAAAATGTGATCTTTTAAAGCAAATCTGCATAGCACTTTGTAGGTGGTGGATTGTAAGTCAGCAAAGAGGAAAATTACAGCTATGAGCTACAAGCATTTATTTCTGCCATGGAGGTTAGTTAAAAGGTTCTCAAAGAAAGTGCAGGAAATACAGAACTAAGGTAACTAAGGTCAGTGAGAAGGACAGTTTGGAGGGCTCCTTCCTAGAGGTTCTGAAGAAAAAATAAAATTTGCCTGATCTCAACTCAAGCAAAAGTTCCATCCAAAACATGGTTTTCTAAGGAGAACTGCATCTCTTTAGAATTCAGCATTTTGTATCCAAAGAAGACATGGGAAGACAACTGAATCAACTAACTGAATGCTGTATTAACTGCATACAGGGAAAACTAAAGCTATGGGAGCAAGTACTCTGTGCATCAGCCAATGAAGCAGTTGATGCTGCTTCCAACAGTGCCAGCTGGGGGTTAGCGAGCCCAAAATATATCTAAATGCAGTATTTAAAAACACAGCATGAACTGACTATGGCATTTATTAGCGACTACACTTACTACACCAGTCAATTACTTTATTTAGAATGCACCACTCACTCAAGAGGAGAAATGATACATCTTTCCAGATCTCATTAAAGATCACTGTTGGATTT
Source organism: Anthoscopus minutus (assembly GCA_013399455.1). Classification (NCBI taxonomy): domain Eukaryota; kingdom Metazoa; phylum Chordata; class Aves; order Passeriformes; family Paridae; genus Anthoscopus; species Anthoscopus minutus. The sequence goes on along the minus strand of VWYI01042688.1, from coordinate 17,535 downwards.
GGCTGGTCTTCAGCCACATTTAAACTCAGTGATGCCTTCTAAAGATAAGTGCCTCACAAAGCTACTGGTGAAGTTCACATCTTGGACATCACATTTAAGTCAAGAAAGTCTGGCTCCTGGAAGGGATTAGATGTATTGAAGCAGGTGTACCCTGAACAGCTGTTGGGGAAGCAATGGACAAACATCAGCATGCAAAGAATAGGGAGCAAGAACAGCATCACTATATTACATGATCTTGAAATTCATAAATCCTTCTACAGTTCACAAGACACCAAGAAATACATATATGATAGCTGCAGGATCACAGGACTCAGGCAGGGACCTACAGGCCAACTTTAGCAGAGCTCCATGCCTATTGCCAATCCACAGAAAGCAGTTTTCTCTAGGGGGATGAGGTGGGGAAACCCCCAAATATTCCCCTCAGCTTCAAAGGGAGTTCTTAACAGGCCAGAGAAAAATTCTGTCTCCCCAGCCAACTACATGTCATTGTACAAGAGGGGCACTGTCTTTGTCATCACACTGTTCTAACTTGTACAAGGTAACATTGCATCAATTCTGCTCCCTACACACTAGCATCTACTAATCAAGATTCCTCTTGAAATTCATTAACTGGCTCAAGCTGACTCACTGACTGGCTCTAATGAAACCAACTAGCAAATGCTTTGTCAGACACCAAGAAATAGCGTTATATGTTACGTGATCAGGCAGAATGTGAAGTCTTTTTCTGCTCCCAATAAACAGTGTTACTAAATATGGACTGGTGATTATAATCTGTTTGGAAAAATCGTACTGTGAGAGGATAAATTTGTTTTATCACAAAAGAATGAAGTTTCACGGAGTTGATCCTGAAGAGCTTCAGTCAGATGGGACATGACGGGGTCTTAGCCAGATCCACAACTGACGTAGATATATTGAACAATAAAACGAAACCTTTCATAAGTGCAAATTGATTGCAGTATGCCTAGGTTCAAATTTTATCAAGTATTTCTGTCTGACAGCTGTTTGGCAGGGTAGTCAGAATATGATGTTTGCTTTTGGTTTTGACAGGTACTTGTTTATACACAAATCAGCCTTCATGTTAATAGATAAAATGACAGACCAACTTTGTGACAGCTTGAGCACAACCTGAGTGCCATAACTGAGGTAGGCTTAGTGAGTAATCTTTACAGGGTGCCAAAACAACAAATATCCATCAATTTAAACAAAAGAACAACAAAAATGCAAACCCTCAAAACTGGCAGTGTTCAAATTCTACTCTGAATAAAGCCTATGGTCCACTGAACACATGCATAGATCACAGCTACAAATCACAGACAAAAATACTACTATTTTGAAAATACAGACATCATGGAAGACAGAGTCAGAGTAAGTCTCAGTAACAGTACCAAATAAAACATTTCAATCCTATTCAAGCTGATGCTTTATAATGCTTTTTCTAGCAGGACGAGACAAAACAAATAAAGCAGCACTTCCACAGATATGCAAAAAGACAGTTATTAGTTCAGTCAATAGATTCTTTTTTTTAAATTTCAGTCATAAAAAGACCCTTATTAAAAAGGGTCTGAACAACCAAGCAATGTTGCCTCCAAGTTCGTAAGTTGTATTTATTTGGCAGGCTCAAGCTACTTGTTGAATCAAAGACCAGACTCCTTTGTTACATGAAGAAGCAGCTCCTTTTGTACCTATGCCTCCCTTCCCCTAAAAATCAGTCATTTCTAGTTGATAGGTATAGTTATACATGATGCAATGCATCAGCTTCTTAAAAAGTGTATAGAAGAAAATGACTGATTAAATACTTCAGTCAGGTTGGTTGAAAATCCTATTTTAGTTAGATATTATAAAGTTACAAATCTAATTATCACGCATATCCTGGCACACTTAATGCCAAGATCAAATTGTACATACAACTTTCCACAAACCCAGTGTTAATTTACATGTTTGTAGTGGTTTAGATTTGTTAATCTGAATGTTTGTGCTAATGTATTAAATAATGTGGTGATTTAGTGTTGGTTAAAATTATTAGTGTATTTATTTATTTTTTGTTGTGAGACGGAATAGGAGGAGGGTAAAATAGCTTTAAAATTTAAAGGGTATGAAGAAAATTTTCTTTATAGAGAATTAGAAAAAAATCAGAATAAAATTTAGACCTTTTGCTTAATTTTTTAAAAATTGATATTGTAGAGATAAAAATTGAGGATTTAAATGAGTTTTTTTTTTTAGTTTTTGTACGGAGAGGAAGGTTTTTTTGTTATATTATGGAGATTTTTTTTGTAAGAAATAGCTTCCTTGTGGCTTTATTTTTATGAGTAGTAGTTGTTTGGGAAAGAAACTTTTAATTGTGGAGCTTTTAAAATTTTTATAGTTTTTTAATAGTTAATGGGTTATGAAATTTATGGGGTATGTAATATATAGGTATGTGTAATTCATGGAAATAAACTATTATTTAGATGTTTTATGGTGTTGGGCATAATAATATAAGATTTCTGGTATCTGAAAACTATAACACATGGGAATTTGGAAGATAGCTTGTACCAGCAATAGGACTTTCAAGAATTTCAACTCAGAAACCAAGACTGAGGAAAAGGTGCATTTACATTTGAAGAACAGACGGAGAATGGCTCCTGGAGGAGATGGCCTGAACCAACGATCTCACCATCAACGCCTGATACAGGACCACGATAATACAGGGGAGTCTCAGACATCCGAATCTCAGTACCGACTTCCCGAAAAATCGCATCAAGTATTTCTCATCAGAAGTCCCTTCAGCCAGACCAGGAAGTGGAGACAACAACTAGGAATATGTTTCCAAGTCAAAAGAAGTGAGATAACTTCAACACAGCCTAGGGGCATAAAAACCGTATAAAAGGACACTTTGGAAAACTGGAGTTTGTGAACAGAGGAGGGCAAGAGAGAAACATTCGCTCTGTTCACCGTGTCGATCCCAGGCTCGGCACTATTTCTTTTGGTGGTGGCTTTTTCACAAAATTATTATTATTATAAATAAATTCCTTTTATAATTTTAATTCGGCTGTTTCATTTATAACAGGTATTATTTTAAGGATGAGTTGTTTCAAGGTAAAGGGGTTTTCTTTGGGGGTTCATTATTTTGTTATTGTTTAAGTTTTTTACAGTATTACAGTTTTTTAAATTTTTATTTTGTCGTATTAACAGATGCTTTTGTTGATATTTATAGTTTGAATACTTTATCCCTTCATTTTTTTTATGAATTAAAGGGGATATGGTAGTATAGTTTATTTCTATGGCTTTACTAGGAGAATTTTTAGTCTTATTTTTAGGGTACTTTTTTGGAGAAGAGGTTTGACTTTTTTATTGACTGTGGTGGCTTTATGTTGTTTTTTTACATGTTGTTATTGTTATGTGTATTTTTGTAATTCATGCTGATTAAGATTACATATGTGTGAGGTATGTTCAAAACATATGAGATACATACAAAACATAAAAAGAAAAAAAAAAGCACCCTAGTCAGGGTATGGAGAGCTGCCACATGAGATGATGAAACTACAGCTGGCAGCAGAGGAGGAGGAATGCCAATAACATGAGAACAGAATCTAGCCTGCACAGGAGAGGTTTGCTCTTTCAGAGAGAATTAGGAAACCACGCAACGATGATGGCCCGCGAAGATGCCCAATCTAGATAATCACAGTGAGCAGGAACATACATCTGAATGCCCGATTCCAGTAACCGAAAAAGGAACATACTTCGATTCCCGGACAAAGTTTTGTTCAATGCAGAACAGAAAATGGAAACAACATGAATATGGAGAAGCTAAATAGAAGATAAAGGACTTAGCTATGGGCTAGAAAAAGGGTATAAAATGAACTCTGCCATGCCGCATTTTTTTTTTCACTTGAGGGGAGAATTGTGGTTTGTAGAGTTTCTTTGTGTACTGAAAGGGTTAACATTTTATTTAGCTTTGTAGATGGTTGTGGATAGTGTCCGAAGCAGTCACAGTGATCGATTTTAAATTATGCTGGGGTTTTTTTTTGTCTGGCAGCCGCTGGAGGTGGGGCAGCCCGGGGTACTGCAAGACCCCAGCTCGGTGTGGGTTGGAGGGTAGAGGCAGGGACTGGTGACAGCAAGATGGCAGCAGCTGTGTTCCAGCTTAGCTGCGGCTGCAGTCCTGCAACTTTGCGTCCCCACCCACCAGCCCAGGCGAGTTGTGGTGGGCGAAGCAGCCCCTACCAGAGCCCAGTCACTTTTAGAGGCTGGAAATAAGAGAGGTTTTTCCCACGCTTGCCAGGTTTTAAAATGTGGAATTCACATAGGAGGACCGAACTGCTAATCGGTTCAAAAAGCCATTAATTCTCAGAGCTAGCTAGCTATTGTTTTTTTCCAGACACAGAGGAAGCTCCCAGCATCCTCCTCAAGAAAGCTCACTCTGTAGTTAACTTCTCTCTCTACCAAATGTCAACCAATGCCAAACCACCATAATGTTACAGATAAAAATCTCTACAGAGTGAACAGATCAAACAGACAAAAGCAGCAGCACCTGAAGCAGACTGAAACCTTCTAATACCCAGCCACAGCTTTGGATACTCGTACAAAACAGCCTGAGAAGGAGCCCCATTTTTGTCAAAAAAGCCACTTCATTGGCCCATACAAAATTTATTCTAAAACAAATCATTCCTTCATTAATTGTACTTATGTCACATATTACTGTAGCCTAGAACTTGAATTCTCACTAGTTGAGCACAACCACACTTTAACAGTATTCTATTCAGTAGGGAATGTTCACAATTCCCACTTGCGGGTTTGTCTTCCACCTATCCCCTACAGAGAAAAGAACATCTCCCCTCTATGCCACAATAGCCAACAAATTAACATAAGAAAACTGAATTTATATCAGCTGCACTGAACTTTGATTTTCCTTGAGTATATGGGTTTCTCTTATAGACAAAGAAAAGACAGGTGTACCTAAAATGTTTTTGTTTTTTTAAAACCCAGAAGTTACTTCTTTAACTTTTCTAGTTTTACAAACCAGAAGTTACTTTTGCTTGGATTTTCTTTGTTTGTTTCATTGTTTCTAGCTCAGAAGTTATTTTTAAACATTTTTGGTTTTAGAACTCTTCAAATACATCTCCCTTCACTTAAAAGTCATACAAAAATCTGCATCCTCTTTCAGTACAATCCCCTATGGCCAGCTCAGTCACATCAGTTCCTTCTGCACTACACCTGATTCAGTAGAAACAATCACCATGTTAAACTGCTCTAGACAGCAGCTAGCACAGATGACAAAAATTTCAGGTTAACATGATACAGAAACTGTCAAGACTGTCAAGCATCCCATTTTAGCCCCTCCCAACCCCAAACCAATATATTTGTGTTTCCATTTTTTTCTCTCTCCTACCAACAGTTCTTTGTTTTCCTTTCTACAGCAGCTGCTGAATAAATGATACAAGTTTCCAGAGTAAGATAATTTCAGTTAGATATGGTGAAAGTCCTTGTTGTTACAGAGTTCTGGCAAAACTAGGTAAGTTTCATCTAAAGGGGAATGACAGCATCTTGTATTATATATAAAGACAACATTAAATTATTTTGTTTCATCTGTGTGTAATATATATATGTAATTCGTGCAAATAAACTATAATTTAGGCGTTTGGTTTAATAACATAAGATTTCTTGCATCTGAAAATTGTAACACATGGGAAATTGAAACATAGCTTGTACTAGCAAAAGGATTTCCAGGAATTTCAACACAAAGATCAAGGCTGAAGAAGAGGTTCATTTACATTTAAAGAATAGGTGGGGAACGTTCCTGGAGGAGATGGCCCAGACCAACAACCACCATCAACACCCAATCAACAACCATGAAAAGATAGGGGGGTCGTCAAGACACTGGTATCTCAGTAACAGCTTCCCAAAAATTGTATCAAACATTTCTCCTCTTATCAAAAAACCTTTCAGCCGGACCGGGAGAAGGAGATGGCAACCAGGAATGTGTTTCAAAGTCTAAAGTAGTGGAGCAACCTTGGAACAGCCTAAGGGCAGAAAAAATGTATAAAAGGACACTTTGGAAAACCGAAGTTTGTGAACAGAGCTTGTGAGAGACATTTGCTCTGCTCACTGTGTCGATCCCGGGCTCAGCACTATTTCTTTTGGTGGTGGCTTTTTCACAAAATTATTATTATTATAATAAATTCCTTTTATAATTTTAATTCAGCTGTTTAGTTTATAACATTAGTATTGAGAGTCAAGACCTACAAATAAAATAAGTCATTCTGCAGCACATCAGAAACAAAAATTTGCAGATATAGCTCAGGCTATATAATTTCTATACTGCATTTTTCTTACCGTACAATTTATGCTTTAATTTAGCACTCAATTTACCACAGAGGCAACATGTTGATAAAGACAGAGCCACAGTCTCATAAAAATAATGTCCCATGAAATTACACTAACAACTGCTCTGTCTCCAGCCCTTCCTTCTGCAAAAGTCCTACCCGAGTATGTTGTGAAACATGAGGTTAGAATTGGAAGATATTAATCCTAGAAATTAGAAGGTATTGAATAGTAATAGGCATATAAAATAATGGATATTGCTTAGNCCAGGAAATGACCCATGGTGAAACTTAATGCATATGTAACATTCCAGGAGATAAAAGAACACGTGTGTAAGCAAGGGACACGCGTGTATTTGTGGAAATGTCCCACATGCGTCCGGCCGAATAAACATACCTACTTTAAAACTCACTCTGTCTTTGAGTTTTAGAGTCTTGTCTCCGCGTGTCAGTTGTATCTCCAATTCCACATTTGGTCCTGTATCCTGGACAGTCTTTGTACCCACATGATTGTCCTCAGCACTGTACCTGACCTCTTCATTTTCCTCCTGACAGGATTCACAGACACATTCTGAACCTGACTAAATGCTCTGCTACCTCTGGACTTGCAAGTGTCTGCCTCTGCCACTTCCTGTATTTGGTTTCTTTCTTTTTTATTTTTTTCCTCTACTCTTACTAATCTATAGCTTCTAGACACCACCAACTCCTGTTTTTTTCAGAAACTTGACAAAATTTCAGATTTAAAAAAGCATTTTGCTTGCAGAATGATTTTGCAGTTAACTTCCAGAAAACAAATCTGCGTTTGGTCCACAAAATCCTACAGTGCCCTAAAACTAAAGACATTCAATCATTTCCCAAGAATGACAACTTCCACGCATTTTGGATGTGACACTCCAAGATTTCTTTCTTGTCTAGGATGAGAGCATCAGTTTCAGAAACTCCTGGATATCTGCTATTATGTTCATGCAAATGTCACTGCCTTTCTTGCACTACCCTAACACAACAGCCAAATAAAAATGAAGTTTCTGATTACCTGTTTCTGTACCTCTCTAAAAAGAAATTGAGATAAGTAATCCTGGAAGTTTTTGACAAAGCTACAGCCACTCCCATTATCCAACACAGAACTTTAATTTTCCCTACCATTAAAGATGATTTTGAACAAGGAACCTCAATGTCTGCTAGAAAGGGGGCTTCATCTCTTTGAATACTAATATCCAGAGTCAGTTTCATTTCACAGGCAGGATACCTTAAGCAATCTAAAAACGGGCATTGGTGTTGATGTTGGGGCACCCGAATCCCAAACTGACCAGAAGTGTTTTGCATCTATCTGACTGCTGGATGTTAAAAAAAAAAGAAAAAAAAAAAAGAGAAAAAAAAAGGAGGAAAAAAAAGGAGTATCTGAAACACGCTATTTCACTTACCCCACTGCTTAAAATCACCAACAGTAAGAAATAAAAAATAAAAAGGAGAACAAAAAATAGGTCTGTTATTTAAAGACAGTGACCTGAAAATTCGATTGCCATTCTGGTTTCTCAAGCCTGTAGCAGGTGAGAACTTCCCCACATGGAAGGAAAGAAACAAGATAAGCATAAAATCATACACTTCAATCTGGCAAAAAACTACTAGTGACACTACATTTAAGCCACAAATCTTAATTCCAAGAATTATTTTATAGCAGATTTTAGGAGATTTAGAAGCAAAATAATTGCCTTTAAGAACAATGGTATTTTTAATCAGCCACTTAAAATGGAAGAGAAAAGCAGGAGAAGCGATTTAAAGCAGCCAAATTCTATCATATTGCTTCCTGTGCATTGCCTAGAGGCTATGAAAAGTTAGCAATCACACTAATTCAGTCTCATCACTATGAAAAAGATGCAAGAAGGCAATGATTATGATTTTGACAAAGAATCACCACTTTTCTCCCAGCACACAGAGAAGCATATGCTGGATTACCAGTATGTGATGTCTGCTCAAAAAGAAACTTCTGTGTGAAGCTTTCCTAATCCACAGAGAAGATTCTGACCAAAAGAACAAATCTCCAGTGGATATGCAATCCTGCAACACTACTACGGTGAAGCCTGCTTCCTCAAGAAAGAAATGAAAGCTCTAGAAATATTTTTGGCAGTTCAAGAGAGGTCTGTATACTTATCTCAAGTGCCTAAAACTCTCCACCATACAGAAAGGGTAAACTAATTCTGCACTTCAAATATTCTAAGAGTTCTGTTTCTGTGAATGATCCACCTCCCTCAATTCCTCAAAAATTTTGCTTATACTTCTAATTTAGCTTTTCCCTAAGATCAGGTTATTTCTCAACAATTTTGATAGATAATACTCTAACCTTAAGAAAGGCTTAAGTTCTGAGCCTTAGTGTGTGAACTTAGTCCAATTTTTTACTTCAGATGTTTCTGGGCATGTTCAGTGGCAAGAGCCTAGATAGCTCCACTGACTTCTCATCCTGTAAATTCTGGACCAGTCAGCGGGACAAAGTCTTACTGGTTTTATCTGTCTACTACCTTAGTATCTCCTTTTGTATTGTTCTTCCTCTGTTTTACGTCCATCAGGCAGTTGGGATTTACAGCAGAAGCTGGAACTTCTTCTGTATGAAGTTCACTGTGAGAGAAAGATGAATAGAATTCATCTTCTCACACCTCCTAAGAGCATCTGACATTTGCGGCACTTTGAATCCATGTCAAATTCTGGATGTAAGTCACAACACAGGTCCAAGCCAGCAAGATTGGAAAAGTGGCCATAAACAAAACTGAACCTCAGCTGTTCAGGCAACGACCAAATAAAACTGGTTATCTCCAGGTCATCTATGAATAAATAGGCACAATTTCTACAGCATGACTGCACTGGCAGCATTTCCTCAGCACAGACTAAAAGAAAGGATAAGGATACCATTGCTGCACAGACTAACTCTGGCCCTGGGTCTACTGACAAGAAAGTTAAAATCTTGCAATAATGCAGTGGAAGTGTACAAGATTCATAAATATATAAATCAAATTACTGTGAGGGACTCCCCTACCATGCTATAATACAATCTTAGTTTTATATAAATGTCATGAGCCTCAAATCAGTAGAGGATTACTTACACGGACAGATAAGGGAGATGTTTGGTGATGCACTATACAGCATAAGAATGTGTCTGTTCTTCTGAATCAGTAAGAAAAATGACAAATTCATCTCTACTGTTACGCTTTCTGCTACTGCTGCAATGGCCTGTCAAAGAAGGCAATAATTTCCTTGCGTCTATTTCAAAATAAAGAACCTGCATAGTCTGAGACAGCAGGGGAAAAGGAACCCCCAGGAGTGTGGTAGTTCTATCAGCAGATTATGTTTCAGGACCTTGTGATCCAACATCTAAAATGTATACAATGAATCATCTTTACTCAAACAGCAAACTCCTACAAAGTCTCTTTCATATCTATATAACTGACAGTAAAAAATACAAAACATACAAACTGATTACATTCGTCAATTACTATTTTAGTGAGAGTTCTGAACACATTCACTTTAAATCCAGATCTGTAGAAGAAGACTGGCTATTGGTTTGTTGATCATACTAATTAGAGCACCAAGTCTTTGATTCTAGAAAGCGAGGATCGAAAGATCAGACAATTACTTTACAAACAAATCAAGCAGCACTTTAGCTCTGTTCCAAGTATTTAGTATTTTTTCCTTCTGCAAGGACTGAGAACTAATTTTTTAATTACCACAACTTTCACTAAAAGCTGGCTTATCTTACTTTTAAAGCAATCAGTAAGGAAAACATCTCTGAAGCCTTTTAAAAAGGAGTAACAAACAACAAAAGCAATTAGATGTAAGGTTTTTTTTCTCAAGTAATTTTGCTACAACAGATAAAACCATTTTCTGCTGTGTGCAGTTTTAAGCCTGAAACTCTACTGGCACAAGGCATTACAACATCCCAATGCCTGCAGCATGGTGCTTCAGCTTGCTTCTGCCCTGTATATCTCTCAACAGTTCACGATAACAGCTTTTAGCTTATTCAGTCATAACTAGTCCTCTGGCATTGAGTTCTGCCTGCTGACAAGTCTTTCAAGTGTTGCAGAGCTTGCACACCAAGTCTCAGTTTTGTCAACGAGCTCCAGAAAAATGCTTCAGTATGCAAAATAAATCTATTCGAAACATTTCTACAGTGAGAATAGCATGTAATTTCAAACATATATTCTTAAAAGTAATGGGTTTATGCATTCATAATTTTTTTTTACCATGTATGGAAAAAGGAGAAGACATATTAAAGTGGCACAGAGATTTCACTACATAACTGATAAAAAAATTAATTACTATTTTATATTAACTAAATCTATTGCCTGGTTTAAGCACTTCCAGGTGGCTTCCTACTCTGTAAAAATTTCCATGGCAATAACTGATGCTGTAAGTTTAAAGCATTACCATGAAATGCTAAATCATAATAATTGTACATAATTACCTGAGTAAATGTTTAGCTGGCACTGCAATATTCAAAAATTAATGAGGTTTTTATTTCTAATCTAATAATCAGACATATGAAAGTTTTGTTGCTGTTGCTTTCTTAGTTTTAATTATCATGGACTACTGCCATGCTTTCTTGAGCATAATAACAAAAATATATACCTTATATACCTTAAGACTAATGACAGGCCATACATCTACCAACTGAACACCTAAACATGGAAAAGTTATCTCAGGTAGCTTCCAGTTACTGGTTAAATTTCTTAGTGGCATAATAAATAACACTTTGGATACTAATACATTTTTGTCAAAATATATCTGTTTACAAGGAATAACCAGCTTTTTTTAGTATTTCCATACTTTAAGTACAGAAGAAAATGTGAACTATGAATCTCCCATTAACACAGTGAATAGCATAAATGCGTGACTCTAAGGGGCTCAAAACCAAGACAAGTTTAAACTTGTAGTACCTTATCTCCATGTTGCGTAAATAAGTCAGTAAAAAAGTAGAACTGCTCGTAACAATAAAATGTTTCATTCTTCCACATACAATGACAAAACTGTTAAATGCAATGTTCAAAAATAACAAAAAAAACCATTTTTGTTACACTGTGGTATGATATCCTGACTGAAAAAAAAGAGAATTGTTTGGCAATTTCTTTTTTTTTCCTAAAAGGAGTACATGCCCACCAATACACAGCAAACATATTTCAAAAATATATTGACTAAAGTCAACCATACTGAAGACACAGAATATGAAACTTCCGACAGTTAATAGAGGCAAAAAAGAACAAGAAAACTAAGCTAAAGCACTCACGTAATATTACACTATCTAACAGCAAAGCAGAATGTCACTCCTTGTTGTTAGTATTCTAGTATACAGTTACCTAATGTAACAGAAGGGAAACAAAACAATTTGTAAACTATTCCACCAGGAAACTGGCTCTATTTATATGATATAAATACTCAGGCAATACTAAAGAAAATACTAAAGAAAATTGCTTGCATATCTGCTTTTAAATTTTAAACAACAAAACAAAAAATTACTGATAACTTGAAGACACAAAAATTTGCTTCATAGGGACGCTAACAACATGAACCAACTATGATTTTCTAATTCTTAGGAAAAAAAAACTGTAAAATAAGTGTTTACAATTAAATCCTGAAGAGGAATTAATAACCACATTCAAGTGTGTCAGAGTAACATTTAGACAAACTGCTCTCAGAAAAAGTGGAAAAAACTTAATGAACTTATATCTGAAGAAACAGTCATCCTCTGGAACGATACCAGGATGAACAATCAGCAGCAGGAACATTTCATTTCTGATCTTTTACAGCCCTATACTTTTAAGGAGTTTAAAAAAAATTTCCCATTTTAAAAATCACAAGGATATTTATTTACAGGAACAATCCATCAGTGTATTATTTTTTCATCTTGAGATATAGTGTCCTGGGGTGACTTTATGATGTATCCCCAGTTGTGTGTTCAGTTCATGCTGGATGTGAAGTTCTGTACCTTTGTGTTAGTTTGATGTTAGTTAATACTGAGGAGAAGGAAGAAAACCATTCACAGGAATGGTTTTCCTGAGAGAGGCTCCTGGGAGCTTCCTCTGTGTTTAGAAAGAGCAAATAGCTATCCAGTTCTGAGAACTGATGGCTTTGTAAACCATTGAGAATCTGGATCAGCCTCTGTGAATACTGCATTTTAAAACCCGGGAAGCTCCAAACGTCCCTTTTCGGCTTCCGGATTCTAAAGGTATTGGGCTCAGCTGGGGGAAAAGAGCCAGGCCAGCCCTGCTCTGCTGCGGCCTGTGCGGCCTGGCCAGGCTGGGCCCCAATGGCTGCCAAGCGGGGATGGGAGGCCAGGGGGTACCCCTCCAGCCAGAGCAGGGCAGGTCACAGCTGCCGAGATCTCATTAACACCGGGCCCTGCCTCTGTTCCCCGGCCCTGGCCCACACCAAACTGAGATCTTCCCGGTCTCTTCCCGGTCTCACCAAACTGAGACCTTCCCGGGCTGGGCCGGGCCAGGCCAGGAGCCTCCCCTTCCCCCTTCCCCTCCCCCAGCAGCTGCCTCCAATGCCTGCCTGTGTGGATGAAATGTTAACCTTTCCAGTGCACAGATGAGACCTGCAGACCACAATGCTTCCCTTGGGTGACAGAAGAGCACAGAGTGACAACATGAAAACACCAGGGTCAGTTAAGAAAGAATTTAAGTATCAGATAGAAGGAGAATGAGGAGATGAGGATATGTCTTAGTATTGGGACTGAAAGTTCTTTTGGTAATACCATGGAGATGGACTATAATAACTACAGCATTTCCTTTAATTCCTGAGAGAAAACAAGCATGGGAGGATGATGGAGCGTTCAAATGTGGACCTGACCAGAGGTAGCAGATCTTGAAAAAGTAGTGATGCTCTGAGGAGTTTGAGCAGAAAAAGAGAGATGAGAGTGAAGAGGACTCTATGCCTCAGGGAGCAAAGAAAATGCCTCTGTTCTTGGAGATGAAGATGACTGTAGAAATCAGTGAAGAGAGTTTTTCTTTTGAACAGCTCATCCTTAAAAATGACACCCCAGAAGTTGACAATGACCCATTGACTCAATTGTGAAAATGTGGGGAAACTCTGCTATTCACAATAGCAGAGTTTTTTCTAAACTGGGCAGCTGCTATTTTGTGAAGATGCAAAGCCACAAGAAGACAGTGTTCTTGTGGAGATTTCTCCATGGTGTTGAGAAAGAAAACTTCTCGCCCTATAAGAACTGAGGGAAGATTATTGTAGAAGAGATAACCGATTTCAAAATCCCAGGTTTTATGTAGTCAGGTGGTTAAGAAAAGAAGTGGGCAAGGGTAAGAAAGTGTTCTGGAAGTTCCATTTTGATTTTCCTTTTTTTTCCATTCTTTTAGTTTTGTTAATAAAACCCTCTTTATAGTCTTAAAGTTTGAGCCTGTTCTGCCTTCTCCCAAAATCATATCTCACAACAAAAAGTAAGTGCACTAGTGAGTTTAACTAGCTCTAAACCCACTACAACCCTTAAGACCGGTTTCGAGAGCAAAGTAGGGGGAAGGAGAAGCTGCAGTTTGTGTTCAGAAACAGTGCTCACTGCCCCTCATGCCTCTCAGGACTGCACGTGCTGTCTGCAGCATGGACAGAGTTCTCCTTTGCTGTTAGTCAGTCAGCTAGCTGAGGCACAGAAGTTCCCCAGACTGTCTTTTCTCCCTCCTTTCCCTTGGATCTGTTCAAATCTCCTCTGGACTGAAACCCCAGAAAACCCAGGGAGCTCACACCTGTGACCCCCGGGACCTGGGCCTTGGCACCTTCCAGCACCAAAGGGACTGAAAAGAGACCGAGCAAGCCCAGCTACACCCCAAGACAAGGACTTTTCTGGACTTGCCATCTCTTTGAACAGCGAGAGGTTTTATTGTTTAATACTATTCAATTTCTGTTAAATAAACAGGGCTTTTTCCCCACTTTTCTCCAAGGAAATGTTTTCCTGGACCAGTTGGGGGAGGGACTGCTTGAATTTGCTTCCTGGAGGGACCCTATTCAGAGGTTTTCTCTCAAATTTGCCCCAAACCACAACATATAGTCTAGACTGCTGGGTCAGGGTGATGCCAGACATGAGCACAGACTAGGAGAAAGAACACATCAAGAGCAGCCTTGCAGGGAAGGACTTGAAGGTAGACAAAAAGCTGAACATGAGCTGACACTGTGCACTTGCAGTCCAAAGGGTCAACCACATCCTGGGCTACACCCAGAGCACCATGAGCAGCAGGATGCTGGAGATGACTTGCTCCCTCTTCTCTGCCCCTGTGAGACCCCACCTTGAAAACTGCACCCAACAACAACAATCCAACAACTTGGGTCCTCAACATAAGAAAGAGATGGAACAAGCCCAGAGAAGTCACTAAATTGATCACAGGGCTGGAGCAGTCCTCCTATAATAATAGGCTGAGAGAGGAGTTGTTCAGCCTGGAGAAGGGAAGGAAGATCTCCAGGAAAATCTCACTAAAGCCCTTAAGTACTTAAAGGAAGCTCATAAGAAAGATGGAGGCTGACTCTTCACATTGGCAGATAGTGATATGATAAAGGGAAACAGTCTTAGACCAAAAGAGGACTGGTTTCAGCACCTGAGCAGAGTCTTGCTCAGCTGAGCTCTGGCATGAGCTGTGAGAGAGCTCTGGCAGCCCCAGACTGACAATGATTACCCAACACCACCTTACTCTTCTCTGTTCCACTGCAGGGCGATGGCAGGGGTCCCTTCTTCAAGTGGAGAGACCACAGGCCTGACTGCTCCTGGCTCACTAGAGCAACCAGCTGGGGAAGAGGCTGCGTGAGAGAAAAATGCCCCAGAGTCTGCACTACCTCTCAGCACTTCTACTGTGGTGCAGAAGTGCTGAGCAGATAGCCCAGGTGCAAGGGTTTGTCCAATATCACAGGCAACAAATTATTTAGTGAACACCTCAAACGCCTTCTCAGAAAGCAAGGCCAATACCAACACCATCAGGCATGTTTAGCTCCTGTCTTTTTTAAAGTCCAAATGCTGGCAGAATTCTTTACTGAGGTGCAGGAGCTCCTGCAGGTACTAAAGGAAAAAGCAGCATGAGCAGCAGGACGAAGAGGATTCAGGGCAGGTTGAGATGGATCGCAACCATTTCCTTCTGGGTCAAGGTGTGCTGATCCCAAGCCAGCCTCAGTACCAATCGCCTGCATGTATCCTGTAAATGCCATATCCTGTATGTGTAAATGCTGAACTTGACTTAGCTTTGAAAATAAAGTTGCCTGCTTTCACAGCTAACTGTTTTCAGTCCCATTCAGTATCCTGTAAAAGACAAGAACTTCCACATCTGGCACCCACAAAGTAAGTGTGCATGTCCAAGAGTGGTTTAGCCCTTCTGGCAAGCTTTGCCTTGAAGAAGCAAGGCAAGTGGTAATTCTGCAAAATTTATTCTTCAGATGAAAGTTAACACATCACATTTCATGACAAGTCTTCTCTGCAGAGTAGCTTGAATGATCAGCATTATTTTCATTATATGTGAAGGCACTCTTAACTCTCAGATAACACAACCAAATGGAACTCCATAAACTAGAGCAAGTAATTTAAAGTACAAAATCCATCTTAAAAGTGAATGTTAACATTATCCCTGACATATAAATGTGTCCACGATTCATTTTCTCTAGTTGCCTTAACAGTAAATTTTACTTACTGCTTTAAAAAACAAAACAAAAGCTCGTATCATCCTCTATTTCAGCTTACATAACATCATGTTTCTGCCTAGTTTTGTATCAACTTTCTGTTCCCATTTTCCCTTCTCCCTGAGAAGCTGACCAGACTGCCTCTCATCATTAAAACCCCTTTCTGCTTGCTCTCATGGCTTTTCTCTGGAACCCTGCATTGCGTTAAAGTACCAAGATTTTGTAAAGGGGTGCATCCTGCTGAAAGTGGAAGGTGTTGAAAGGAGCTGGAACTAGGCAATCTCGGAAGTCCCTTCTAACCCAAAATAATCTATGACTTTATGTTCCCCCTTCCCCTGCTCTCCTGCAGAGGCTACCATGCCCTGAGCAAGGAAGCAGCCACCCTGTGCCATCTGCCTGGATCCTGCAGGCCCATCAGTGGCTCCATTGGAGGTGATGAGTCCTCACTCCTTGCAGGTGACACTGGAAGTGACACGGTGCTCGCAGCAATGGAGGTGCTGCGTCTGTATCCTGCTGGCCCTGTATAGGCCTGTGCTCAGCACACAGGATTATTTTCTCCCACTCACTGAAACAGAGGTTTAGGCACCAGAAAGCAGACTTCAGTGATCTTGAGCTGAAGGCGAAGAGTACTATTCTTATGACTCATCATCTCAACTAACCCCAGCAGACACTAATCACTAGCACTACTGCAGGATATGGTATTAAACAACTAACAAGATAGCTTCCTCCAAAAGTATTCTAAGCCTCCTAATCTTTTTTTTTGCAATCATTATCCTGATTCTTCTATTTCTTCATATTTTTTTCCTCTTTAAACTCCTTCTAGGTCACAACAAGCATATAAATTGTTGCCCTGAAAATTACAAGCCTTCTGATTTTCTCCGATTTTCTTTGCAGTCAGATGATGTTCTTCTTTAAGTTCTCTCATGTTTTCGTATTTGTAGTGCATGTTCCCATGAATTGTAACCCAAACAAAGGTCGTTTTCCACATTCCTCTCTGAGGATGTCACTTGATGGACTTTTCCCTTGACCAGTGGAACTGGAGAGGAAGTCACCTCATTCTCCAATTCCTGGTCATTGTTCAGAATGTATATATGTAGCCAGGTCAAAATAAAGAGGCTCTTTTTCATGTCTTGATGAGAGACTGAGTCATGTGTCCCTTCTGTGCTCTCCAGCGACATCTGGGGACCGCGACATGATCATGGGCAAGTGCAGTGTTGTCAGGTATGTGTGTCCTGGAGTTTTTGTAAAATGGATCTTTCTAGGCCACCCAGAGATGACCTGGTGTTCGATCTCTGGCTGACCCTACTGGAAAAAAAAGCAGGTTGCTGTCTCTCGGAGTGAGTTCCAACGTTTGTATTACTATGGCAAAGATGCANAGAGTCTGTCTACAGGTGACGCAGAGGTGATTGAGCTGATAAAAATTTGGAGACCATGTGATCGGACAGTGGAACGTTACAGATCATCTGCCACCAATTCGACTCTGGACCCCGCGGAGCTGGACAGGAAAACTGAGGCGAATTCCGATCTCGGGAGCGAGGCGGAGCCTTCTTTCCCCAACCATGCCGATGAGCTGCGGGGCGATTCCACCTCT
>VWYI01042684.1:0-11267 GCA_013399455.1 Anthoscopus minutus | reverse complement strand
CATCTAGCTGACTTGAAAATTGATCAGCTCGAACTCATAACTTGAAAGGAAAAGGCGGAGAAGTGTTCAGTGTGCATTTCTCCTGAATTTCTCTGTGAAAGTCATGCACACACACTTTTGAAGGAGAAAATTTAATGCAGGCCATTTGCCCCTGTGAAAAGGCAGCCCCCCTTTCCTCCCATGAAGCATAACCAAATTGCTTTAAAGTCTCTTTTATCAGATCCAAGAATTGGTCACTCATGTTTACTGAAATAATTAATTTAATCTTATATACTTCAAATGAAGCTTTTGTGCAGCACTTCTGTACTGTTTTGGTTTTGTGGGGTTAATCGGTNCAGACAGTCTGCAGCCTTTATTTTAGAATTTGCTCCTCTTGGGGTTTTTTTTTGTGGTTTTTTTTTTTTGGTTTTTTTTTTTGGATGGGAGATTCTGGAGCGTAAATCATAAAGAAGCAGAAAGGTAACAGATGGTTGCTGGAGCCATGCCACAGAAAAAACAGCAGCTGACAGGATCTGTTATCCCTTCACAGCTGCAGATAAAACCTTGACAGTTTAGGATAAAATTTCATTTAAAAAAATGTAGCTGCTGACAAATGAAAAAAATATCCACCAGAGAAAACTGCAAAGATGATTTCATCCTGCAGAGATGATTTCATGAATTTAAAAGAAATTCTAAATACATAAGAGATGAAATGTGTTGCTGAAACAGGTTCTGCAATTTGGCAAACTCAGGTAAAGGCATGACAAATCAAACCCTTTCTCCCATTTTTTCCTGAGAAAGCTAACAGCAAAACATCTAAAAGATCCCCCTGTGCACACATTTGTGTGCAGCCAGAGCCTAACAAGACATTTGACAGTGATTCTCATGCAGAAAAGTGTCAAGCCTTTCCTATTAAAAGGTATTGGAAGGAATCACAAAGCTATCCAGAACCCTAAAAAGATGTAAAAAGGGTAAGCCCTTATAGAACAATTTCTTAGCCCTTAGAACAATTTCCTTCTTAGAAGGAAAACAAATTCCTTTTATTTTAAGGCCATAATCCAACTCTGGTGCCATGTAATACATACTATGTGTGTAATTACAGGATCATTTCACTGAACAACAGAAGCCACTTCTCTCTCTGAATTGTTGAACATGAATTACAACTGACTAAAACAGTTCAAATATTTTGTGTCCTCAGATGCAGTAAACTTCACTGGCAGCAAACCCCCTGTTGTGAGCGGGCCTGGACATACTGGCTCCCTGTAAGCAGGGAACTCCCTGTACACTCCCGCTTCAGATCTGCAGCTCCAAGTTCTGAACCAGAACAGGCACAGCAGCAATATCACTCAGCTAACAGGAAAGTACCAATACCTCTGAAAAACAAACACCTGTAGGTTGTTCCAGGCTGATCCTTTGCCTAGCAGCCATCTCTTGGTCAAGAAAAGGGACCACTTTTGATACCAGCAACAAGAGCTGAAGTAAGTGAGGCTGATGGATCAGCATAAATCCTGAGAGAGTCACACTGAAATATTATGCAGCTGTGGCTAACAGAAAAGTAATGTAGTTGCTTTTACTAAGAAACCCTGTTACATCTGTATTGTCCGCACTCATTCCTCTCACCAAAAGACATACACACATGGCCACTTGTCTTAAGCTCCAGCTATTAGGCCCAAACTTTCAAACCAAGTTTAAACACTCAAGATTCTCAAATTCAGGTAGGTAGAAATCAAAACATAGTATCAAACAGAATAAAAGAAAATATTTCTTCAGAAAGAAATCTATGAAATAAATACATCATGTCCTCACATGGAATGAAAATATTATCAAGCCGACTTCAAATAATTTCTAAAGAGTAAAAAACATTATTAAAATACTTTCCTTAAACCTGCATAGCTTTTGGTCATTTCCTGACATAAATTATTTGTTTTATCTTCAGACAGAGTTTATATAGCTCTTCCTTTCTCCCCATGTGCCTTCCTTCTCCACATTTTTACCTTTAGTATGTTCAGAAGACCCAGACATCTCACTTTTCGCCCTCCTTTGGGCTAAGAAAACCTGTCCATTTCATTTCAGGTCTTCAGCTATCCAGATTCTTCCAGCTCATTAAACAGTGAAGACAAACATGACCTCCAAATTATTAATGGTAAACAGCAAGCTAAGCAGCAAGTGGTCCCACTGGTGCTGCAATGGCTTAAAGAAACAAACCAACCAAAACCAAGCACATAAAAACTCCAAATATTTCACAGTAAGTTTAGAGACTAGATGTTTCCCTGGCAACAACGACTGCAGTTTTCTATGGGATCAGTGGTATCTTTTGCTTCCTAGGAAACCACTTGCTTAATACTAAGAACTGAGATGCATGTGTGAACTTCACTTGTTCACTGAGCTCCCAGAGTGGGGCAGTGGAGTAGGCTGAGAAAGAACAGTGGAGTAGGCTAAGTGAAGGTGGTGGAGATTGCCAGGGCAAGGGTGATACACCAGAGAAATAAAGGCTGGAGGCTGGATTTCACATCAGGCTCTGATCGCAAAAGAGGGTTATGAAGACGGTGGTGAAGGGCCTTGAGGGGAAGCCACATGAGTGGCTAAGTCACTTGGTCTGCTCAGCTTGGAGACTGAGGGAAGACCTCATTGCCATTACAACTTCCTCATAAGGGGAAGAAGAGAGGCAGACACTGATCTCTGCTCTGTGGTGACCAGTGACAGGACCCAAAGGAATGGCCTGAGATATGTCAGGGGAAGTTTAGACTGGATATCAGGAAAAGGTTCTTCACACAGAGGTTGGGCACTGGGACAGGCTCCATAGGGATCTCCACAGGTCACAGGACCAAGTCTGACAGAGTTTAAGAAGCATTTGGACAATGCTCTCAGGCACGTAGCATGATTCCTGGTGTGTCCTGTGCAGGGACCATTCTCCTTTGATGATCCTTATGAGCCCCTTCCGATTTACAGTATTCTGTGATTTTGTGATCTTGAGTGAGCTGGCAAAGATAGGTCTATTACCATCTAACATTTTAAATCTATACATAGCTGAAGTTCTTAAAGTCAAGCTCTTAATTTATAAAAGCTATAAAGTTCTGCTTGAAACTAATAAAAGTTGTTGACCATTCAAACATTTTAGCTCTGCTCTACATTAGAGACATTTTTTCAGCAAACATTTGATGCTATTATCTCACAGAAATGTTCTACACTCTCAATGTTAGCTCATGTTTGCTGTTTACAAAATATCTGTGGTATATGACACTGAGGTCCAGCTTCTGAAGCTAACAATGTCTGCATGGCAGTTTGTCTCAAAACTGAGGATGACTTTCAGTTGCTTCTTTTAATGAAAAGAAATTAAGACTATGCGTCCTGATCTTTTATCACTTCTTTAAATTTTCCCCCATTCATCTTCTCCATCTATTACACTTTTCTCACTCCCATCATACTTCCCATGGAAAAAAAGCAAGATTATTCTTTGAATTTCAAAATACCTTAAAAGTTTAACTTATTCTCAACATCTCTGTAAACAAAAAGATCATTATTATCCATTTGGCTGATGAGATGTCCAAGAGCTACTACTGAGAAGCTTCTTATGTGGTTTATCCTGCCAGAAGATCGTAACAGCTTACACAAGCCCAGTGAAGTCTGAAAGTATGATTCTGCTCCTTGTTTTTAATGTCTGGTTAGTAAATATACATACAACATTTCCTGGCTCTCACAGTCTGTCATCACAGAAAGGCACCACACAGATTTTGCATTTGTCAAGGTTTGCAAATGAGCCACAGGATGCTGAGCAAAATGTGTGGCAGACAAAGGCAAAAACTGCACTGAAACATATATTTGATGATATTCATATTATTTATTCATATTATATGAAGCTCAGTAATGCCATGCAAGAACCAGAAATGAGCTATGAACAGTATGAAGTACACTGTCCACTTGCTTCTTCTTGAGTAAATGAGGTCATTAAAATACACAGCAGATAAAGAAAGAGAGGGAAGGGCTTTGTTGCTGTTCTCCAAGTGGTAGACCAGAACTGGGGAGGAAGGAAGGTTAGATATAACAGAACTTCAAAAAGGATAAATCAGCCTCATCTCCCCACAGCTATTAGAAATACACTTACCATACTATGTGGCTCTCTTGCCAGCATCCTGAACATCTAGCCTCAGTCACAAGTACCTAAGGAGCCTTTCGCTTCTCTCCTTTCAGCATATTGGAAACGGATTAGTTTCTGGTGGAGGGAGAGGATTGGAAGAGCTAAACTTGCAGCTTGAAACAAGAGACAAGGTGTCATCTCTCTCAAAATTATACCCTACATACTGCTAAATAACCTGACATATGAAATGGCTACATATAACCTCTTCTACTCTGCTTCTAGGTTAGGAACTGTAAACTTTCCTGGACATATTATTCAAGCTACATGGATCAGCACCATCCATGTAACTATAATATCCCTAAAGTGTGATGTTCTGTGATCACAATAGAGCAGATTTTCTAATTATAGGATTGGATTTATTGAAAGACAGGCAACAATACTGAGCGGCCTCCTGCACTGTCAGTAAAATCGTACTAGTCAAAAAGGAGAGAAAGAGTGTAGTAAGTATTTCATGAGCTAAAAGCAGTCACTTCATTCCTGTAGATGACAGTTCTAAATAGATTTTTTTAAATTTTCTGTTTCTTTGGATTAGTTTTGGCTTTGTTTGGTTTTTTTTTCTTCTTGCTATCAAGCATTTGTCCTAGAGAAAGAAGGTTGCTGAACAATATAAGGCAAATTCCAGTGAGAAAAAATAGCAAATACAGGTGGATAATTCTGTACATACTGAATTGTATTTGCTGCGCTGTGAGATGGCTCCACCTGTGCCCAATACCTCCCCAGCAGTTTATAAACCACCTCAATGTAAACAGTGGAAAGACGGGAACTGTTGGCACATACCACAATGTGCTCAAATACACACAAAAGTAAGTTTTACAATTTCTGGATATCAATTCTTTACCTCGCCATAAGTTGATACTTGCAAGGACCAGTTAAATGCTTGTTTATTTTGCCATGCTTAAGTTGGAACTAAATGCTTTCTGGGAAAATCTTTTCCAGACAAGGTTTCCAGTTAGGTCCTGAAATTCCAAACTAACAGACTGTAGTATAGTCTATGAATTCCATCCTCACCTGTTTTAAGGAAGCAAATTCATCCTTAATTGTCTTCATCAGGATAGGGAAACAGATTGCTGTTTATTTTATCATAGCTGCTATGCTTTTTAAAAACTAACTTGTGCACTAGGTAAAAATTCCCACCTTCCATGTAGAAGAGATCTGTATGAAGAATTGCAATGTGCTCCAGGTTTGCTATTCTTGAATTGGGTGTATTTTTGTGCTGTTTAGACTCTTCAAATTTATTCTTCTGGGGTCAGTTTTTCCTACTCAGAGAAGTATGGATTAAATCCTGAGAGACTGATTTCTGTGTAGGGAAAGTAAACCTGGTATTTCCTTCCTGTATGAAAGAAATTCTTAAACGCACCTGGCCTGAGTAAATCTTAAAGGGGAAAAAATAGATCTTAGGGTGTTCACAGGACCCAGAAAATGTTACCATTTGCTTCTGGAGATAAGCTTATACTGTCAAAATTTACATCTTCTGATTCACTGTAAGTGTGTTTGTCATGGCTGTCCTACTACCAACACCTTTGGAGAAACCTTCCCCTTTACCCTTAATTTCAGATAAGGCTAAGAGGGACCTTTGAAAACAAATAAGAGAAAAGGACAGCTGCCTATCATGCCTTGTGTCACATAAAAGCAGGAAGACTATCTGCAAGTCCTGCTCTGTCCCATCCAATCTGCTACATATTGCATTAGAGAGTTAGGCCAGAAACCCACCAATGCCACCACCAATCCCTTGGGATTCTGAAAACCCCAGCCATTGTCTCAGGCCTGAAAACAGCAGTACTGCATAGTGCTGTCACCAGCTGTACCCCAGTCACAGCAAGGCCTTCTATTTCACCAGAAGTTTCTTTCTGAAGATGACAACTCTTCCCAAAGAACCTACCAGAAATGTTCCCACCAAGACTGCCAACGTCCCACCCGTGCAGGATTATATTGTTATTTTCTTATTTCTTTAGACTCTGAGTGTCTGGCTGCTATTCAGACTTACAGTAGACTAACATTACTAATACCAAGATAATCCTTGTAAAAAAGTGAGATTAAATATTTGGAGAAGACTTCTGCAGAAACATTTAACAGACCATGCTCCAAACTCGGTGTGCTAATCTCATAAGCAGTTTTACAGGAGCACAGAAATTAAACTAGAGTTTATTTTTCTTCTATCATTTTTCCTACAGAAAAAGAATGGTCTTTAGCTTGTATTTTGAAAATGAAATATATTTCTGGGGGAAAAAATAAGAGAAAAATGATGAGTTTTGATTGAAACTTACAGTTCACACAAAATGTTCTGATCTAATTTATATCCTTTCATAAGTGAAAAGAAAGACAGTTTAAAAGATAGACAGCACTGTTGTTTTCAGCTTAGGAGGAAATTAAGGTCAGCAGAGGTAATGAAATGAGAAGTTGACTCTGAAAATGCAAAAATGAACATAAACAGTTAAATCAGGCAACACCTGGAAAACTTTTGTCTCTGTGCTGGCCTACACCTAGACAGTTAAAAGGTGATAACTGAGTTTAATTTCTTTTTTTCTTGTGAAGTTGCAACATGATTCTCTAATGGTAATGTCTTTTTCTTTTTAACCAAGAGCCAAATCATTATTGCAGTCTGTTCTATAATGAATAACGGAGCTTTTACAGTTTAATTCACCAAATTATCCCACTTTTTCTGAATAAATAGTTGTAAAGGTTCTGAAACACATGAAAAGTGAAGCCATAATGGAAAGTTTTAAGTGCAGATCAATATAATTCAAGGCAATATGAAAATGGACAGTCAGCTCTGAAAACCACTTTGGTAGCCATGGTGGAGTGTATTCCACATAATTCTTGCTGTTACCTCAGCTTCTTGCCAGCTTCTTTGCAGGAGATGACCTGTGTATATGTGTGTAAATAAAAACATGTGGGAAATCGCACAGCAAGGAAGGACACGTAACTTGTGGACACATCAAACCATACAGTCTAGTTCATAAACCAGCAAAAACACTGCAACCACAAAACCCAGATGGTGCATATTTAAATGGAGGATATGAAAATGTTCTATTTTTCATCTCTTGTGTAGCAAGTGTAACTTAGCAGCCGTGGTGCACGCACACAGTTTCTTACTAGGTTAAAACTTCAAAAATTAAGTAATTTATACACATTTGGCAAGTTTGGATTTTGGAATAAAATCTGGAAGGCACACATACTGACAACTGGATCTCAACATTTCTATTTCTAGGATTCCCCAGTTCTCCTAAAATTTAGAAACAGACAAAATAAAACTGAAGAACAAAATAACAATAAAATAATAACAATAATAATAACCATACACAAACCAAAGATACTTTGTTAGTGCCAAGAGACAGATTAATCTTCCTTCATGAAAGCAGGCTGCAAAATATGATATTGTAATGTATTTCTAATACTTTAAAATACTCAAGACTTCTCTTATTCACACTTCAGAAGAAACCAAATAATTATAAAATAAATATTGGGTTTTTTCCCTCCTTATACCACATCTTCATGTAAAAGATTATGGCATGAAACAGTCAATATCACAGCCCTACTGCTTATTTTTTTTATAAGAAGTAAACATAAAAGAATGCTCTGAAAAATATGTAATGATATGAACTTTCCTATTTCCCATATGCACATCTGAAGTATTATTTCTGACAGTGATATGGGACTTACTTTTTAAACAACAAAGCCTCATCCTCCAACAGTATAGATGTGTGACGTTTTTACTGCCTTTTTATAAGTGCCTATGAGCTAACAGTCTACCTGCATAAATGAAAAATTATCCTCTGCCACTAACTTGTAAACATCTTAACCCTCCCTTTTTCCTTTTTTAAGTTTTTGTCCTAAACTTTAAGTTAATGAACACTGAACTGTACTTTATGACAGCTGGATGATGCAGAACAGATGTTGAGCTAAAATTTATTTTACCAACTATCAGCTCAGAACATGTATTTAAAATTAGAAGTATCAATAAGACAAATAACATGGTGAATTTTTCTGGACCTCCAGACAGAAATTCCATCTGAATTGAAGATTACGGAAAATTATGTTAAATTTTAGGAATGCTAATTGCTTATTAGGGTGAGTACAATCTCTTCTGGATATCTACTTTTTCATCTTGAGCTGAATGACACATAGGAAATACTAACCAAAAGCCTACAAATAGTATGTTTTTGTCTTGCAGATTTTCCCCTGCCACTGAGTATTTTTTTGGACCTCTGGTTGGACAGGTAGGTTTGGTGTCTGAAAATGATGCCTACTCTTGCCCTCTACAATTTTTGACAGTCACAGAACACTCCAACCAACCAGCCAACAAAAGCAGCAACATGGCTGTAAGGATACTTGTGACTTCTCAGTTGACAAAGTGCAGCTGCCGACCGACCTGTGTACTTTATTTTTGCAGTGTAAGATACAACTTGTAATCCTTTGAAGCATAGAGCACAACTTAACACAGCCACTGAAGGCCTGTATTGCACTTGGATCATTTTCCTTTTCCTGGTTGTATCCTCCACATTATACCCTAAGTAATTTCTACCCTTCCGTATCATTTTTTGAAGTACATGGAAAGTCTTGCATTTAATCACTTCCACACTTGTAATATATTGGCGTTTTTGTAACCTATTAATATAAATCAACACATTAAAAGCACTCAGATTGCTTTTGTTACTTTTCTCAAAACTCCTTTCAAATGTTCAATGTCTTTTCAATAGCTGAATGATGAGCAACTGTTGTAGGCCACAGACAGTTTCACAACTCATTCTGCCTTAGTGGAGTATGGCTTCTGAGGACTAAGGCATAACATAATCAAGGGTGTTTCTGACATTTCTTTATCAGAATTCTTCAAAGCAACATGCAAGGGCAGAAATCCGAAAATATACCACACACAGCCTATGGATCAAATGAATGAAATCAAGAGTAATGCAAACTTATTTACAGAAGGTTTGTACAAATTTCCAATCTATCTAATAGTAATCAGTAATAATATTTAATGATCCCCTTTAAAGGGTTTATGAAGTTTGTTTTGTACCTAGATGCCTGCTTGTTCCTATTTTACCTACAGAAATCAATACTCATGAATGTACTAAGACATCAGTTTTGAAAAATTAAGGATTTTTTTGAAAATTAAAGACTATAGTTGCTGAAGTAGGTAAACAGTTAACAGAAGGCGATCTTAGATAAGCTATCTCAGACCCAATAACTCACTTGCTTGTCAATTTTCCTTGTAATTTGTCTTTGTAAGCTGTGCTTGCAAATGAAAAACAAAATGTGGTAAATATCCCAAGGACACAATATAACTGCAGACATCCTGTCTATCAAGGCACGAGAAACCAGAAGTTTTCCAAAGATTCGTTTCTCATGCATGCATTGAAAAGGTGAAAAGGTCAGAATGAGGAAGAGCCATTTTACTTCCTCATTTCTAGTGACCCCACCCCAGAACAGACCCCAGACTCATTTTGAAGAACAAAATACGCATGCTTAATAGCCTTCCTGCCGATTAGCATACAAAGCGGAGAAGAGGAGATGACAGGGGCATGAATATGCATTTGTACTTTGGGTATTCAACACTTTTGTGAATAGAAGGCTTTGTACTTCCCTATTAACTTTACAGTGCCTGTTAGGGAATTATGCGATGCACTGTCCAGCCATAATAAACATACACTTTCTAACTTCAACTGTCAGAGTCTTTTGTCTGTCCCAGTTGAATATTGATATTAGATCGATATTCGTATTTTAATAAATCATTTGGCAATCGTGGCAGGACTCTGCTCTCTCTGGCCAAGGGGCCATCGGGGTCCAGGACACCCCTGGGCACCCACCCAGGATTTTCTGGGAAGGGGACTCCTATGAGCTCGCTGACACCACGGGGAAGAGACCACGATCTGCCGAAACTACGGACAAAAACACTGGAACAGGTACCTTTGAGAAACAGGCAGCTTGTAAGCTGCAGAGAGACATCCTGTGCTAAGCATAGACCTGAGTGGTTTTTTTAAGTTCCACAGAATCTGGTATTGGTGGTTGTTTGTGCAGGAGCCAGTAACAGCACCAAGATCTCTTGTGCCTCAGGACAGGGGAGCGGCGACAGTGGGGTCACTGGCTTTGTTACGGTTTTTTGTGTCCCAGGAAGGGACAGCGGCGGCAGCAGGGTCGCTGGCTTTGTTGTGGTTTAGGAGCAATTGTGGCTTTGATTTGATCTGTAGTTTAAAAACCGGCCTGGTGGTTTGTGGGCTGGGAGTGCTGGCCGCGAGTTTCGGGGCGCAGGTGGCCCCAGGCTGAGTTCCAAGAGGCTGAGATTGTCACGTTGGGAGTGTGCGTGCCACAGAAAGATCTTTGTTCCGTGAGTTTGTATGTTTTAAGTTGTAAAATTCTCGGCATGCCATATGTACGGTGGTGTGTAAGGGTTTGTATTGTGGGTGCCTTGATTTGTGTGTTTCAGAGTGTTACCAGCATGTGTTAAATGATTTGGGTGTTTGTTGTGAGAGAATTTTGAAAACTCCGCCTGATCAGTGGAGGGTTACGTGTATTTGACTCCCGGGAGAGCAGTACAATTTAGAGTGCTTATGCTGTGTTTGAAGTGTGTTATAGAGGGTTAGATGTTGTGTGCAAACTCTGACAGTGTGTGTTGGCAGCGGGGTTGTGACTGGTGTGGTTTGGGTGAAAAAGATTATCATGTGTTTTAAATTACCTGGTTTGTGTGTAGCAAGTGGTGTAAGAAGTTTGAAATTAAGCCCAGTGTTGCCTTGGCAACCAGTGGAGCGATTCAGGTTTGCAGCTTTGAGCTGTTTGGTTGGGGTTTTTTTTCCTTCCAGTCCTGCCCAATCTTGAAATTTTAGCTGGGGGTGCTTGCTGTGAGGAAAAATACCTGTTGTTTGAGGAGTTTGAGATTGTTAGTATATGCAGTAGTGTTTCAACAAAATAGTGGCGACTTTAGACCGTATAGNTGTTTCAACAAAATAGTGGCGACTGTAGACCGTATAGAGGAGAAAAAGCGGTGTGGAGTCGGGGTTGCCCCGCCTTACCCCTCTCCCTCGCAGAGATTTGTGTTGCCTCCTGCCGGGATCCGTGGGTTCTAGGTGAGACTTTGTAAAAATTTCTGAGTATGTTTAAGCTCTGTGGGACCGACAGAAGTGGAGTTTGCCTGCCTAGAGTTAAGTTTTAGTTAAGAAAA
>VWYI01042679.1:0-35378 GCA_013399455.1 Anthoscopus minutus | reverse complement strand
TTTTTTAATATCTACCTATAACACAGAGGTCCCTTCCAACACTACTGGTTTTAAATTCTGTGATTCCACGATCGTAATAGGATACTTTTATCTTAAGGGCAGTCTCTCTTACTCTTGTGAAGTCCAAAGAGCCTGTAGCACAGTACAGGGTGTGCCTGAACCTCAGCAGCCAAGGCAAATCACCCTCTCTGGGCTGATCAGATCCCAAATGCCCACACAAGGACTGAAGATAGGGAGACTATCTAATTAAACAAACCATTAGAGATGAAACACATTTTAAAATGCACCAGTTTATCTTTTGACTGCAGCTGCTATTTTTCACCTGGAACTTGGGAAAAGATCAAGCTATGGCCCTCAGCAGTCACAGTAGATGTATATTATCAGGTGACACAGCTGGGATGACACAGTCATATTTTCTTCAGAAAAGCACCTAATTTACAAACCAGATTTGATATCTTGTTTTGTTGGTAATGCAGAGCATTTTTCCCAAACACCCATGTGGCCCTGTGATCTTTGATACCTCTTTGATGCTAGATCTTCCTTGGAGAACTCTGAAATGAGAGTGATGAATGAGCTTCTGTCAGGTGCCATTCCCTGGGCAGTCTTGAATCCATTCAGTTATCTGTTGTACTGCCAGCCCTGACAATGATAAACACAAGGCAGATAGCTGACAACACCTCTACTGATTATAAAATTTATAAAAAAGAAAAAAAGAGAGATGAAAAAATGTTTTATTGCCTCCATTCGATGCTTCACTCACCCACATGGCTTTCAGAGGAGCTACTTGGGGAGGGAATTACAAAGTCTATTTATGCAATTATATAGAACAGGATATCCAATATCCCTTGGCTCCGTTCTCAGGTGCATTGCCTTTCATTTTTCTCTTTAACTGTCTGTGGGTCACATTTATTGCTGACAGGGATACCAATGGGTTTGTCACACAATGACCACAGAACAGTCTGATGACACTTCTGTTTTCATGTGCCATGTATCTCTGCTAGTCAAGGAAGAGTCTCCCAAAAGGTTAAAAGCTAGGAAGAGCTGCTAGCGTGGATTGTTGCATTTATGGCAGACCACAAAGCAGCCTGGTTTTCTCCCTAATCCTAACATGTAAGGAAAAGTTCTTACTCAAGAAGTACTGCTCTGGGGATTTTCAATTTTTTTGTCTCCATCACATACCTGGTTTTAGACCTTAAAACAAAATGCATATCACTGCACTTCCATTCCAGAGTCACAAGAGCCTCACCCTAAAAACTTCTGTTTAAACCATTATGAAAGAAAGCCAGGTTGTTTTGCTTTTAAAATAAAATCTTTTTCTGGGGCATCCTTTCATTTTCCACATCTAAAACATATAGAACAGAAAACTTAGAAGTATTTCCCTCCCCACATCAGTCACTTCAGTGTTTTATTTTAAAAATGCCAACATGATTATTTCCTTTCCTCATCACGACTCATATTTCCCATGCTCTCTCTTACATTTTGCACCACAGGAAACTTGTATTATGCTGGAGAATAAGGAGCTGCAAAACAATTCTAGAACAAATACCTTTTAAATCAAATGCTTACACTTGAATTTGCCCAGAACTCACTGTTTTCATAGAAAGTTTAATGAAATCCTTTTGTTTATTTCCATTTTCCCAGAAGGGAGAACTTTCATAATGTTGGCTTTATCCAATTGATACTAAGACTTTAAATAAAGGCATTTAATCAGCCCGTTGAGTTCTGCTTTTGGCCACTGATAAGAAACATCTCCAAAAAAATTTCATCTTAGACATAACTTCATCTTAGAAACCTGCCTTTAGATGGACAGATCCCTCGACGTGCTTCTCTCTTGTCATTTACTATTGAAGGAGTGGAAGTATCTGCTGTGGACAACATATCAAAGTTTAGTTAATAGCACATGAGATACCAATGTAATGAGTAATATAGTGCAAAGGTCTTCCCTTTGTTTTCTTCCATCTAGGTACCAAAACTACAGTTAACTAAAAAAAAGTGATAATTTATTTCAGGAAACAACTGCCCGTTTATTAAAAAATTATTGCAGCTCTTGAAAATTCTGTCTTAAAACAGAATGCACTGAAAGTAAGAGCTCTGCTTCTCCTATACATGCAGGATAGCACTTCAGGCATTGAAAGAAGCACAATGCAGAAAGTACTGTTGACAAAAAAACTTTGCTGAGGCAGTGCAAAAGATCCAGTGGAAAAATTATCAGTACATTTGCAGCTTCACTTTTATTTCTTTTAATTATTATGTCAGTTTAATAAAGTGACGTGGTGCTGCAGTCTCCCTCCAGCTCGCACTGAGTGTAGGACGGCCTGGTATAGCAGGGTGAATCCCAATCCGGCTTAAGAGCCCAGTGCTCTACAGCACAGGACATCAGGGGCTGGGAGGAGGACGAGGCTTTCGATGTGCAGTTCTGTAGCAGGTTTATTCCTGCGGAAGGTGCAGAGACCGAAAAGTAAAGGATGGGGAAAAGTGGGATTGGGAGTTACAATCAAAGAACCAATCAGGAAGAGTAGGGGGAGGTCCAGGAGGTGAGAGTTACAGTATTTTGGCAAATGGGAGAAATGCAGGGAGGGAACATGGAGTGACGGGCAGGGGAACAATCCTCTGGGGCATCGCAGATTAGGGGATTTCCAAACCGGGAGGATAAATGGGGGTGGAGACTGGGGAGGATTGACAATGACGATTCTGGAATAAGGGGCAGGGATCAGGGTGGATTGGCAGCGGAAGGGGAAGGTACAACTCAGGATTGACACCCCAGTGGGGAGGATGCAGTGATTGGCAGGGAAGTAAGGTGGATACAATCAAGAGATGAAACCATTAACATAGGGGGAATACTACTCGGTGTAAACCAACGGGGAAAGAACAGGGGTACATAAAACTTTTAATTTTAATAAATCTAACTAAATAAACACCTGCCGCAACAATACAGCAATATATATTGGTTTATATATACTTTATATGCAAGATGTTATCATCCCTGTGGTCTTAAAAGTTCAGCCCTCAATACTTAGAAAAATGTTGCAACAATCTGTAAGGAAGGTTTGTGTTTCCAGTAGGCAGCTACCAAGCTTTTCAAGCCTGGGACAGACTGATCCTACAAATTGCATTATTCTCTCCTATGACCACAGCAGATACTCAATTTTCTGCACAGATCTGAACTCATCTCTTCTTTAAAGTGAGGAACAAGGGAAAAGGCAGCAATCCAGCAGGTGGGTGCTGCTAAGAATATGGTACAGAGAATGTTCACCACTGGATTAATATATGGCATCCATGGCTCCAGAGAGGATACTGAGTAAAGATACCTCTTTATGACAGAGGTAATCTTAGTGCTCAGACTCCAAGTGAAAGTAGTAAATATAAATACTAATTCTTTTTTTCTAGTTGGAGGGCTAGAAGAATGAACAAAAGAAATGGCTTTGACTGCTGATAAATTACTGGATATAGTAGAATTAGAGAACCAAGTTAATTCTGTTCTTTCAGCCTAAAAAAGGCAACCAATCAATATTTATAGCTGTAGTACCTGGAGAAAAAGAACATTAGAAAAAAGAACTACATTTAAAACAACTAAATCTTTAACTACTCAAGGCAATATACTTGCCTGATCAGTAATAAGCAAACAGTAAAAATGCAGGAAATGGGAAAAAAAAATTTTAATATGAGGTTTTTGAAATGCCAGAACCATAAATAAATGTTAGGTGCTAAGGACCTCAAAAATCGTATCCAATCCTGACACTCAACACCCTGAAAATGAGTAATAGTTCTTTGGAGGTCCTCCCACAGGGCTAAATGTACAGACATCTCAATCTCTCCTGTCTAATTCCTGAACAAAAACATATCAGCAGGTGCTGACAGGATAGAGAGCTGCAATTACATCAGGAAATTGCACTTGTCTCCAGCTGGTGGCACAGAGAAGCAGAGGAGCCCATGCAAGACTTCACCTTGCCCATAAACCTGCTCAACCCTTTCCCATGATCCATCCAGTGGAGGGCTCCTCTCTCCCTGTGATACTTCCCCCAGCTGTGTATCAAAACTCTTCCTTGAGGCCTCCAACATGGAAGAATTCATGAAATACAAAACCTCTATTTGTCAGTGCTTTACCATTGTTGCCTTTGAAAAAGCTTTCCAAATATTTTATCCAAATTTCAGGTTTGAAACAAAGGCAGAACACAACCCACTCTTCTGTTCATTTTGTTATCAAACCAGTTACAAAGTTCTTTTACAATAAAAAACTGGCAGAGTAAGGCAGTGTTTCACACCCAACACAACACCAATGGGTATTTCATATTCTCACACTGCAACCTATGTTGTCTGAATGACTTCTTTGACAAGCAGACTGGATAAACCCATATAAAATTTCTAACAACAAAACTATGTAATCTGGGATTTCCAAGATATTAAGAACTTCACAGCTTCTAAAAAGAGAAGTTCTTTTTGACCCTTTGGAAGTTTTTGTGCTCTGACAATCCACTAAGAGTGACGTCTCCTAAACCTAGGGCTAACGGAAGCTTTTATGTAATTCCCAGACACAAGTTAGTTTGAACATAGAACATAGACCAAAACATAGGGATGAATGGCTGTTTCATTAAAAAAAAAAAAAAGAAAGAAAAAATTTTAAAAGGCTAGCTCTTAACTTCATATCTTTTCCCAAAAATAGGCATTGAAGTCTGACTAATCCACACCTCTTTCCATCACCTTTCTACCCACTAGTGAATAAACCTCTTCATTTACAAGTTTTCTGAAAAGTATAAAGCTGATGAAAAATGAAAAATTAACTATCAGTGTCAATACTGGAGATAAGAATTCATCAGTCCTGATAGGACTCTTCTATTTGAGCTAATCAACTCATGCTTAAACTACAAGATTCTGACCCAAAAGCTTCCACGGCTTCCCAAAAATTATTCTGATCAATGGACCACATTAATTATTACAGCTCTTGAAAAGAATGGAGAAAGATTCCCAGCTTGCTGCTAAATGGCAAGGACGATTCATTCTAAGAGTGCAAGCATTTAAAAACAGAATTAGTCCTAGCAAAGGAAAGGAGAAAAACCTAAGCTCTAGGAAGGGTCTTGCCAGTGCAGAAGAAGGGTAAGGACAAGAGTTGTTTTTACTCATTTCCAGCTCCCACCCCATAAAAACTGTATACAACTCCATCAGAGCGTGAAGTGTTTAAAAGAAAACCCAGGCTTGTAGTACCTCCTGATAGGATTCCTTGTCGCAGTGAGGGTGGCTGCAGCAGTTCTTTAAAACTTTAGGGTCCCCTGACACCAGGGCATCCGAGGCACAAATAAAAGAAGCAAGTACAATGGAGTACATGAAAAAGAAACACTTAATTGAGAAATAAAATGGGGACAATGCCCATAAACCATGTGTAGCGTAAGGACAAATTCCAAAAACCAGGACTAGGAGCCAACACAACAATATATAGGGTAGGTCTGAGGGCAGAGTCTGAGGGCATGGGTCCAATCACAAACTGGGGTTAGAAATATGCTAAGTACTGGCATATTGGCCTCTCAGGAGAGAGAACCAGGAACATTCTAGAAGCATAACCTTTTATGGGGTGACTTGATTAACATATTAAATGCCATAAACCCTTAATCAAGTGCTTCTTTAAGTTTGAACTTAAAGCCTATTGCTTCAGCGGTGAAGTCATTCTGGCCCTGTGTCCCAACCGGGCTGACTCCCACAGTTCCTGATGAGAATACATAGTGACTCACTGCAGCATTCTACAGTGTCAGCCATCCCACCATCCCCCATGCAAGGGTGTACAGCAGCAAAAGCCAACAGCTGAAAGCTACCAGCAGCCACCAGCGAAAGCTTCCACATGAGAAGCTGAGCCCCTGGAAACTACAGCCTGGGCTGTGCAGAGCTCCTTACCCCTCTTTCCCTTTTTTGAAGAAAAAATATTAGGCTTGAGAACCTGTTTCATTAGCCAGGAAATGATCTGCTCTTGTTTGTGAACTCATTGGGCCTTCAAAGATTAGTGTTCTTTAAAAAAATGCTCAGCAAGGTAAGATTTGGACACTAAAAGGAAACTCTAAAATAGTTTGTTGTTGTGGGGGATTTTGGGAGGTTTTGTCATGCTTTTATCCCCTCCCTGATTCCAAGGAGCTCTTCTGTAAGAGATTGCATGTGTCTGATTGCTACTTATGCACACAGAGGTCTAACTAGTGTGTTCCTGCTGAGGAAAATCCCTTATATTATTAAAAAAAAACCAAACTAACAAACAAAACCGCACACAGACACAACAACAACAACAACAACAACAACACAACCAAAAACCCCAGCTAGAGTCAGAACAAAACCAAAGCTCTTTAACTTGATGCCCAAACTGCCCTTATTTTCTCATAGTGTATGTTGCTGCTAATTTCTAGGAGACGAACAGGTATTTCAGGAATAATTTCAGAGTTACTTCCACGATTAATAAAGGCCAGTCAAAAGAAACATCCAGAGTAGCAGGCTGTAAAAAGGGAAATGCACTGAGCTTGGTTCAGGATTTGTTCCTTTCAAATTTCTGTCATCACTTCTGTGGCTGGAAGCATGGCAGGGTGAGAACAGGAGAAGACTTTGTGCAATATTTGGAGGTGGAGATGGGTAATCCATATTGTCATTAGTACTAACCTAAGGATAAAAGATTTAAAGAAATGGCAACACAGGGACTCAGGTGCAGGGGGTGTGAAAGGAAAAAAATGAGAAAGAACAGTATGATTTATGTAAACCCCTTGGGAGTGCACTGGAAATTTCTGTGAAGAAAAATTGAGATTGCTTTGAGTGACAGTTTGTTGAAGAAAAAAGTCACTGTTATGTAAAGGAAGAGAGGTTAGCTGGGTCACTTACCAGTTTATCCTGATTTTCCCTGTTCTTTTCCTGAAAGTGTGCTCATTGCCATACAAGTCTTCAAATCTTGCTCCAAAGGGAAATATATGGATGGGAAAAATTTTTGGAATTTGATTAACTTGTTCTGCTGTTAGTGTCAAAACCTAAGGCTGCCTATGTATGCAAGGATGAGGGAGAAAAGGACCCCAGCACAGAAGAGACATAGCTTATGCGGAAGCATTTAGACAAATATCCCTCACAGCAAAAGGCTGTGTCAGTTCAATACTGATACTCGTGGAAACAAGACTCAGCCAACACCAGCTAAGCAAATGCACAATACTGCCCTTATAATCCTTCCATCAATTCAATAAAAGCACGTTTTATTCCCGGCCTTCATCCTGATTTGGGTGTAGTAGAAACATTTACCATTGGAGAAGATACAGAATTGAGTTCTGACTAGATATTCCTGCCACTGAGGGTATAGAAAAGCAGAGCATCATGAGCTATGAAAGCAATAATGGTGATATAGGTAACTTACAACTAAGCTTCTGCAACTGCAGTTTGCTGAGTGTGTTCAGAACAGAGAGTCCTTTGCTATGCAACAACAGGATTTCACCTGTCATTTAAGACTGATGAAACAGGAACTACTGCTCTAAAAACCGGTAAAAACTGGATAAAGATCCAGTTTGGACTGTGGCCAGAAGCCTTGATACCAAAAAGCCTGTACAAAGACCAGGTTTATACAGAGGACATCATGAGGGTGACTACTTACTTCATCCAGCAATCCCTGCCCAACACCACCAGAAGACAATGCAAGCATAGAATGATGAAAGGCTGATTAACACACAGAGTGAGAGTAGGTGGGCATTGGTTATGAATATGTAGAGGCAATGTTGAAACTTTCATGAAAATGTATGGACTTAAACTGTATATAAAGAGAGCATCTGCTTTGTTTGGCACCCAGATTTGTTGTAGAGTGATCCCCCATGCATCCAGCACTGAAAACATACCTACTTGACAACCTTGCTGGTTGTGGAGTCTTTCTTCTGGATGTCAATGAAACTTTGATACCATAAGCCAAGTATGTCTGTGTTTTGTTACTTAACACATACATCCCCAGGATTCTCTTGTCTTCTGCTGTGTTTTTCATGAAGAAGCATATATTTAATGTTTCTTGGGTTTTCTCATTGCAGATCATTTTTATGGTCATGAGATGAAGATACACTTTGCACTGGTCCTTTTCCCTTTATGCTAGAAATAGTTGGAGATTTGTGTTAAAAGACATCACAACCTTTG
This sequence comes from Anthoscopus minutus, assembly GCA_013399455.1. NCBI lineage: Eukaryota > Metazoa > Chordata > Aves > Passeriformes > Paridae > Anthoscopus > Anthoscopus minutus. The sequence goes on along the minus strand of VWYI01042679.1, from coordinate 27,263 downwards.
GTGTAACTCACTCTCAGCAATTTTGATGGTCTTCTGCTATACACACCCACTTCCTGAGATAGCATGAAAACATCTCATATCAAACTATGTCAAAACTAGAAAAACCTATAACCACTATAAAAAATGTAAAGCTGTCTGGCACTTGAAAGCAATTTGATCCCTTCACTGCACTCCTAGGCGTTATTGAGCTCATCCAAAGAGAATCAATTTAGTTTCCACCCTGCCTAACCTACTGAATGTCTCACTACACAAGATTTTGGCCATACATACTTTGCACAAGACAGCATGGTTTATGCCATGTCACTCTCTGATAAGCATAAATCCACTTGCATAAAAGTCAGCATGAGCTAGTTTTTCCCACGTATAGCTGGGGACTGCTTGTCATTATTTGGCCTGAATTAATACAATGCTAAAAGAAAGAAAACCTTCCTTACCCTGGCTGGCAGAATATTGTTGGTAGGAAGTTCGTTTCAACTTTGCTTTGTTTGGCAATGTCTACTGACAAATCAGGACATCTTCCCCTCTTGTTTGCTAGCAGTGTCTCAATCAAGGTGTGTATAACAACTATAGTCCAAATTTCCCAGGAGACTATACAGAAGACAATTTTTTCAGAAGGTGCTCTCTGCAGGATGCATTAAATACAATAAATAGACATGATCTTCTGACTTACTGCACAATAAAAAACATATTTAAAAGTTCCTGTTTGCAATAATTTATCTGAAACACCTCCAGCAATGCCAAGTGTGATATAATAACACTTTTTAACAAGTTCCGGTCATTAGTATAATTTTGTGACTTTTGGATTCAGAAGCAGGAGTCAGTAGAAGGAAATCTAATCCTTTTACACTGACTTCAATGGATATGGCCTCTTACTGTTCTGAGAACTGGGTTTTTCAAAGCGCTTGGCCACCTATGTCACCCCATGGAACACAAATCCCATAGCCAGGTGATGCAGAAACCAAATTAGCAGGATTCACCCACTTGCTATGGAACGCAAGGAGACTTGCTTTCTAATAAAAAGACTTTGAATGCAAATATAGATTTCTTTGAGGTACAATACTGCCCTTTTGAAGCACACCAAAAGGTATATATTGCAGAGAGTAGAGCCCATGCGGTAATTGGATGGATATGTCTGTCCCAGCAGTCTTCATTCTTTCAGCATGTAGTCATATGACAAAGGGGAATGGCTTCTGGAAGATTGATTAGATATTAGAAAGAATTCCTTTACTGGGAGCATAGTGAGGCACTGGAACAGGTTTGCCCAGACAAGCTGTAGGTCTCGTCCCTGGAAGTGTTCAAGACTGGATGGAGCTCTGAGCAACCTGGTCCAGTGTAAAGTATCCCTACCCACATCAGTTGGAGCTAGATGGTCTTTAAGGTCCCTTGCAACCCAAAGCATTTGATACTCTATGATCCAGCTGGCTACACTGGTATCTTTTACCACAATTCCTATGAGGCTGCTTGCCCTTTTCCAGGCAGATTGAGAAAAGTCAGGTAGAGGTTAAGGAAACAAACCACCACTCCTATATAGGAATCCATGTTTTGCAACCGTCCTACCCAGGAGAAGAGCTGAAAAACTGTAACAGTTAGTCTTAGTATAAAGAAAAGAGTCCAACGGAATTACTCACTCAGTCCCCATAGGGGTAAAGATGGTGAGCTTTGTTTATTACCCAGATAGATGCATTCTTATAGAGCTTTTCCAGGGTTCCCGAGGCAAAACAATCTGCTATTGGTTAAAACATTCACCTTTGTGTGAATGGCTATATTCAAATATTGTGCTCGTCGCTATGCTAACTTCTATCTCTTCCCCCATCCCGTGAACAGTGCCTCTTGTCTTTGCATTCCTTTCTTTGTTTATCACCTCACTGCCTGTTCTATCTTTTATTTCTCAGGCAGTTTAAAGGACACTGTCTGCCCTGTTGTTGTGCAAGTATGCTTCATATAAAACATCATGTCCTTGTTCTGCTAAAATTTTTCCTACGATAGTATCATGTAAAGAGAAACCAAAGGATAGTTTACCACAAATACAAAACAAAAACTGTGCTTTAGAGAGTATTTTTTTCCTTTTTGCAGGTTGTAGTTATCAAACACTGATTTACACAAAGAGGTGTCTCTGCCTAACTCACTGGGAAAAGAGAAGACTGATAGGCACTGAGATGAAACAAGTTGGCTCAAAATCCCAACAACTCTTTGGTGAGAGGCTCTCAGACTTCAAGGAAGGTTTGGAGATTAGAATGAGAAAAGCTTGGACGAACACTCTGAAGACCCAGAACAGCATGTTAAAAAACCACAAATGATTAGAAATTCCCAGACTATAGACTGTAACACTCATGCTCTCTCTGTGGCCCGAGAGATTGGCTACCATGTGTGAGGCAGGGCAATAAATACATTAGCAACAACATTTTAGAGGGCTCCTTATATTTCCAGCTTGTGTAAATATATCACTCTTGCTCAGTTCACACTGTTAGAGGGATATCATTAGCTTTTCAGGACACACAAAATAGAGGTCATTCGTTGAAATGGAATAAGTTCAGCAATATAAGGCATTATCCATTTTTCCATTATCCACGGTAATAATCCATTTTTTTCTGAAATCTCAAAGGATCCCACTTGCTGTGCAATAATGGGCAATTTTTATAACTTAACAAATTCTTATGTGCACTTTCTATATTCCACATGATTCTCTACCAAGTTACATTCTTTTTTAAAGGCTGAAGCTTTCTAGTTACTGGCAGATTTTTATTACACCAGACAATATCACTAAAGAAATATCTACCAAGGAAAACACAGACAGACTAGTGAAGGAAGCTTACGAGATCTGAAGTATGATTCCAAGTCATGCTCTGGAGTCACATTACCAACTCCTGCCAATAAACCTAGCAGCAAATGGGTACAAACCCATGCTTTCCAACTCAAAACCTCTTCAAAATGCCTTCACTGTAAGGGGCTCAGGGGTCACCCAAGATCAGGCAGGCAGTGGACTGACTAGACATGAGCAAATTTAAGTCACTGGATGTGGTCCTTCAGTCTCCTGTTTCTTTTGTTGCAGAGGATGAGGCACTGAAAAAGCTCCTAATGTTTCTCCCAGGAAGCAGAGAGCCTTCAGCTGCAGGCGGCGTTAACACCCTGCTATCCAAGGCAATAAAGCATTAACAATTTACGGAGCTCTGCCCACAGGCCTGGGGCTTCCTGCAGGCTTATGGCCCAGACGTTGCTATTTTTTTTTTTAAAGTACTTTACATATATCCCCTTCTTTCTCTAGTCCTACAGCAATGAGTACTTCTGCATGTGATCTCTATTTTTGCAATACCTAAAGAAATATAAATAGAGAGGTAGAAATAAGGAAATTATTATCTTCACACCATCTCAACAAGAAGAGGTGGATTTTTGGCTGAAAACCAAAATGCTATGCTACAGTGCAGTCCTGGAATTGAGCCCAAAGCACAGTTGCATTGCTTCCATCATACTCTGCCTATAGGGAAAGTGTAATGATAGTAAAACTTTCTTCCTAATTCGTTCTGGAGATATGGTTATTAGAGAAAGGAGATGTTGTTCTCTGGGTGGCTGTGAGACAGATCAGGACTCTCAGCATTATGTTATGAGAATGTGGGTCAGTTGCATTACCTAATGTGTCTACAGTTTACACTTCTCAGTTAGGAGGTAATCAGGATGTCACTATGAGTATAAATTGTTGGAATGTCGCCTTTGAAGTGTTTTTTGTCTTGCAAATCTCCAGAGGCAGCTTGACTGAAGGAATGAAAGGAGAATAAGCTGAGGTAGACTGATGATAAATAGAAATACTGATCAGACTTATTATCTGATAAATAGTGTATTATGATTTGCCATTAATCAATGACAAAACACCTACTTCAGGTAAAAGCCTGTGGCATGACTTCCTTTTATGCTTCCCAACTTACTGCCTGGTATTTGCACTAAAGGAACATAAAAAGAGTGTTTACTTGGAAGCAGAGGGTTGCCTCTGTGTCCTTGATCTTTTCAATAAGAAAGGATGAACTATGTCCCTCAGAGAAGCAATAAATTGATTCTTCTCACTCACTGCTACATATTTAAGTATCAGAGCTCCATTAGAAGAAAAGGCATTAAACAATCTGTCTCTCTGGCTCAGAAAAAACTTCAAAGCACTTCACATATTGCAGAGATTATTCTCCTTTTAATGGGTAAGTGCTCTAACATACAGGACAGGTGGATCAATTTTTTCTAAATTCAGTGCCTGAGCAGCAGAATCCAGACTCAAAAGCAGGACAGCCTATCCTGGATTTTCTCCAGTGATTCCCATGTTTGTTGCTCCATGACTTGTGCATCCTCACCTCTTCCACTGACACAGATCAAGATATTAAATGGCACGTATAAAGGAAACCTGTACTGATAACCATTTTCCTTAGAGTACATCAGCTTCTTCTGCACAATCAGCTCACCTGCAATTGATGCGGGGGTAAGAAGCACTAGGCTATAGTGGATGATTTCTGTTTCTACCTAATTTTATTCTGTCTGCATGTGTCAATTGAAGCTGTTTGCTTTCTAGAAACCTAGAGGGACTCCTGCTTAAAGTGTTCATACTTTTCAGTTAAGGATCACCATTCATATTAGACAACCAATTCAACCAATTATAAGGGAAGCAGTTGGAGTAATATCAAACAAATCAGTACCAAAGTCAGTACAGAACTAGACTGTGAAGTCCTGTCCCTGTCACAGTTATCTGGCATACAGAAGTTTTAGAATGATTTTTAGAATTCCTTTGAATGAAGTCAGCATTTTGAGCCTAAGCCAGAAGTAAGAATTAGGTAGAAGTGAGGCCATTTTTCCCTGTGTTGACTACGGAAGGAAGATAGTTAGGAAGCTGAAGGTAGATGACATTGCAAAAGCAGATGAATCTTTCCTTGTTGAGAAGGACATTTCTTCTGTTGGTCTTTGCTTGTAGGATTATTCTATCATTAAAATCCAGCTGAGGAAAATACTGAAGCAGAATGAAACAGACATTGCTGAAAGACAAAATGTGGAGGGAAGAAGGCCTGGAAAGGAGGAAACCTGATCTTGTAGAGCACTAAAACATAAGCAGTTCCTATGTGGGGAATTCTGTGTCTCCAGGGAAGTTCTGTGCCTCACAGCTCACCCACTGATAAGGCTCAGTTGTAGCTGGGATCTGACAGTGCATAACATCTCCTGAGAAATTCCCATCACCTAGATAGTCAAGCTGGGAAGAAAAGAGCATGAAAAGCCTCTCTTTTTGATGCTGCATGCACACATATAGAGAGGAAGCATAACAACAATCCAAATTAAAGGCTAAAGATGACTTTCATGTTAAGATGATTGAGACATATAAAAAACCATAAAATGTATAAAATAATGAAGCAGGTGCTAGTCCTGCTAAACTGAGTGCTAGGATCACAGAGTTTTTAAAGACACAGTAGAAGGAATATTAAGTGGAAATAACTTCCCAAAACTCTTTGAGAATAGCCTCCATCTTGAAGGACTGCAGTGAAGGAAATAACGTCTCCACCTTTAGGAAGGAAAACTAAATTTGAGAAGATCAGAAATTAGAAACTCATATTCCAGTCATTGACAGATGTACGGCTTCAGCAGCTTTGAAATGAATAGCAAAACCAGAAATAAGAACCAGGACAGAAAAAATATATGAGCAATGTTGCTTAGTAGGAGATGGGAGGTCCCTTTTACTTTGCCATCAGGATTCCATCAATTGCATCACCAAAAATATCCTCCATAATTCATTATGATAGAAAATATTAAGACACCAGAATTAAAAGTTATAGAACTCTATCTCTTTATCTTTCTACCTATCCTATATAAGCCTTTGAAAACCTTGGGATTATTTAAGTAATTTAATATCAGTTTTTAATATTGGACCAGGCCACAGCACTTCCAGTTTTTTCCTTCCCAAAATGAATGATTCAGGACAGTTGACCATTGACCAATGCTGTCACCACATGCTCAGCTAGTAAAGTGGATGGAACATTCCCTCAGATACTTTGGCGTTAATTTGAAGTTTAATTTTAAATAGAATATTACCAGCAAAAGAAAATAAAAAGAAACTTGGATTAGATAAACCTACAAAATTATAGGTAAGATTAGATTGCATTTTATCCTTTCTTAAAATGAGCTGAAGATTAGAAGAAACCCAAAATTGCAACCTTTTCCATAAGACTGGGGCTTGCAGAAGCTCTCTGCTTCAGTATGCAATTCTAAAATGGGATACATACCATTTGTTTAAATCATAATATTGTGTTGGAGAAAATATAGTTAGATGCTATCATCTGGGTGATGGTAGGTGTTCCCTAGCTCAACTGTATGTGACCCTCAAGACTGCTAACACTGAATTAGAAAACAGGACTTGATCTGATATGCCAACATCTTCTGACATCATTTGCTCAGCAGACCCATCAGCACAAGCTCTTCCAGTGCCTTCATGTTGAATTCATTATTGCTCTTTCACTCTAGCTTGGATAGTTCTAAATGGAAAATATGTATAAAGATCTAAAAGCACTGCAGGTGACAATTTTGCAGCCAATTGCACTTTTTGCTTCACTGCCTTTTTCTTTCCCTGTGGTCTTTTAACCTGCTCGTCAGACAGTTTGCTCTGCCTTTAGCACAATGTGCAAAATAGGACTTTGAAAAACTTCTGCCTGAGCATAGCAGCTTTCAAATAATGAAGGAATGTGAAACTTGCAAGCAAAATTTAATAAATCTCTCTATTATTTTAAATAATACTTCAGGCCAAATAGAACAGATGTTGAGCATGAGACACTGTACATTTGTGGATTTCTCCCAGATTGCTGATGCAACCCCAAGCTTATACACTCCTAGTTTTCTATGACCGCTTAACAGAAGAATCTTGATATCTACAAAGGGAATCTTGATATCTACAAAGGAGCACGGGAAGCTCCAGTTCTGCCCCTCATCCTATGATGGTCCACCTCATGCCTGGGGCCATGTTTGCAGCACAGTTGCTTCCATTCACACCACGTGGGTCTTCACAACCTGGTTGCACTGGAGATCTCTGTGTTTGAGGGTGAAGAATAGGCTCCTCTGAGTATCATCTTTCATTCACCTTGTCACTAGAAAATTAGGACAATCAACCTCTCTAACAGCCTAAAAACACCACAATGCACTCCATCAATCATGCAAGAGGCTTGTGTCAAACAAAACCTATTGCTTAGGTTCACAGTCTGGTTGAGAAGAGGCCAGAATCTTTCCCTCAAGCAGGACCCACACACAACACCTGATAAAGGGGAAAAGATAAGTACGGACCTAATGCAGCTGCACACACACACATAAAGATTTTATTTTCATGACACTTTTCAACATAAACAGTAATGATGCATCACAGAAAAACTAATCCCAGATATATGCAGCACCTAACTGGGGGGAAAGTACCTTGGATTTCTCTTTACTGACAAAAGTTATCAAAAAAGCAGATGGAGCAGGGGGCATCATCTGCTTCTCATGTTGAAAATAGCTGAAAGAAGCTTGATTAACCAGTTAAAATGTTAAACATTTGAGGGTGTGAAAAACTCTGTTTTGTGACAGGATGTGGCAATAAATACACCATTTATATTGTCCTGTGTAGATATATCTGGGTTCTGATCCTTGATCCTCCAGGACAGCAGCATAATAAAGGCTGAACTACACATACATAACCTGTCAGACATAAACCATTGACCAAGTCTGGGACTAGGATTAGATGCAGTCACACCTAGATTATCTTCTGAGAATAAGTTTGGAAAGTAAGGAAATCCTTTCCTGAACCTCATGAATCAGTGGGATGGTCTCCTTGATAAATCTTGTCCAAAGGTTCCATTCTGCCCATGATATCATGCAGAGACTGCCCTGGTGTCTTCTGTTTTGGTGTTCTAATGACACTATCATGACATTAAGCTCTAATTGCTACTTTCCATTAACTATGTGTCTTACATTAAATGCTGTGTTTTATAGGTGAATTTATCTGTTATGTCTACACTGTTTACACCTTGAATCTGACAGAAGTATAGGCCAATCATCACTAGAAACCTAGAAGTCATTATTCTATTATCCCTCCATATTGGTAATCCTTTACCAATTTAAGTACCCATTCCCCTCCATAAGTGTATTGCATGATGTAGGAAAGTTGTCTCCTTTTCAGTCTCACTGTAAAAAAATGCATGAGATTTTACTTATAGAGTCATTGTCGGGTTCATTTATCATATTGCTCTCTGCATGTTTGTTATTGAAAACAAACTGCCAAAGCAGAGCAGCTTCTGTATCACAAATTGTTGAAAGCCTCTCACCTGGGGTTTGATGCGCTGTACCCCATATCTCCAAGATTCTAGTTAAGTGCCTTCCTTTGATTCATGCAGGTTGTTCTTTTTTGGTACTTCATTCTGGACTTTGGAAAATTAAGACTAAAACATGTAATTCATGCAGGTTGTTTTCATTAGGATAAGTTTTCATTTAAGAGTTTGTATGATTCTGTGTATATACTACATCCCAAAATATATGCAGAGGTCTGTGAACAAACTTGATTACTTAGAGAACGCCTTACTAACGCACAGGGAAACTACAACTGTACCCACATAACCTAACACCAGGATTTGGAAGCCCTCCTTGCAAGCAAAATCAGAAGGTTAAATCCTCTAACTGGCCAAAAATTGTGTGACTGACTGACCCATGACTGCAGCACAAATTAGTAGTCTCAGAGCTCCCTATTTCTGCAGACAGCCTGTTTTTAGCATCTGAGCTACCCAAGTGTGATGTGCTTACACCACATGAAGGAGCAGTCTTGCCCTCAGGTGTGTCCCAGCTGCTTTGACTTTTCATTGCCATCTCACACCTTGTTCTGTAGCCTGTAAGGAAAGGAGTCTTTCCTCCTCAGTCCTCCCACATATCTCACACATTTACTCTAAGGAAGAAAGGCACCTAGTGTATTTGAATCAGTTCCCTATAGGGAGTGCTTCCTCCTGCAGGTCTGTGGTTCAAAGCATAAAGGTTATGCCCATCCTATTTATTTTCTTAAAGAATGAAACCCCCACGTTTGTTGCCTTTTTCCTGAGAAGAAAAATAGCCTTTGATTGCAGAAAAATATACTTGTTACCCCATTACTGCTCTATCTGTTAAACCCAAACTTGCTTCATTAAAACCATTCAGCAGTGTATCTGTAACAATCAGGAGCTTACTTCATAGTGCTGCTTTTTGGTGTTTGCACTCTGAACTGCCCTTATATATTCTTTTCTAGAGAAGATTTTACTGCTCTTCTGGATCCCTTAATGATGTGAACACTCTTCTTGGAGTCTGTCAATGAAAAGCACTTTCTGAGTGCCTGCACTCATTACCTGAGGAAAATAAGTTGTGCATGCAACAGCGGAGCCTTCTTAATTGTATCCCTATGTTTCTTTGATGGAATAGACTTCTTAGAAAGATAAGATCTGATGCAGCAAATCTATGTACTCTCCGCTAATGACTTTTTCAATAGTAGTTAAGGTAGAAGTCTGATGATTCTTGTGAAAGCAGGATAGCACTGTAAATAAAATACATAATAGCACTTCCCATTAAAGTTGCAATAATCCTCTGGGTATCAACCGTGTGTATTATTAGTCTATGCAGAACCATCAAGCAGTAAGGAAAGCATATGTCACATGGCAAAACTATCTCTAATGCACTCAGTTGTCTCCATCAGCATTCAGTTTTGCCTCATTTCAGAAAGCTTTGTGCTCACATTCATATTTGGACTCCTTAGCATAAGCAAATCCCTGAGAACATAACATGGAATAGAATACTCCTCTACTTCTTCCTCTTTTTCATCTTCATCTTTCCTATCCCCTCACACATGCTTGCAGAATGTTTTATCCTATGGTCCTACTATTTGTCTACGTTGTTCCAATACTACTACTACAATACTGATGCCAGATTGGGTTTGTTTGTTTGTTTTTCCCAGGAAAAAATATGTCCAAAACCAGAGCATCTTTTTCTGGAATATCTGAAAAAAAAATAATTCGGTAGACAAGTTTTGTGGGGGACAGTGGCCCAGCTAGTGGTTCTCCTATTCTCCCCTGGAGAGAAGACAGCTTTTAGGAACTACCTGTTTATCATGCTTCTCAATTCATGTTAATTCTGTATTTGTTATTGGTTGTCACCTTTTGACCTGCCTTAACGTGATAGAGATAAAAAGTGGGTTCCCAGTATCCTCCTTGGCTTTGTGTTAGAAATTTCTAGGAGGACAGGCTGCAATTAAACCTCCATAAGAAGTTCTATATGAAGCTCCATCTCTTTCTTCTGCTTCACTTTGAGAGGACTTCTACAAACAGCCTTGCTCAAGGCTCAAAGCTGAATACCTCTGAAGTAGCTGAGGAGGCTTTGGGATCCTGGCCCTAACACTCCCAAGGTTACAATAAAGTTATAGTCCTTTTGACGTGACTATTTCTTGCACACATTGCAACAGCAATGGGTGTTTTGGGTTGACTTTATAATAATATTGTATCTCCTATCATCTACTTTATGCCCAGGAATGGGTCTTGTAACTTTAAGCTGGGTCCAAAAGTGGGGAAAGCCAGTAGAATTTTTTCAGTAGTCTGTGTTCAAACGCACATCCTTCTCCATGTTCTCTCAGCTGTGCTGTGCAGCACAGAGAGGGAGTAAATCTTTGCTTTTACTAGTCTCTTTTTTGTTAGCTGAGGCAAGAAGTTTTCCCAGGACTGCATACAGTTTCTCTGTTGACTTCTGTGATTTCTTCTGAAACTGTTTAACTTTGCTCAGTTCCGAGAACAGACCATGGCTGGGAGCCAGCGGGGAGACCCTGGGACACAGCATCCTGGCTCCAGACATTGGAAGAACCTAAAATCCACCAGCTTTTTCTGCAGTGAGAAGATTTTAATATTTAACATTATTCATTCTTTTTCCCATGCCTGCATGTACTCTGTTTGTTAAATAAACAATTTTTTTCCCTTTCCTCCAAGAAATTTATTTTATATCACTGGTGAGGGGAGGGAGTGCTAAAACCCGCCTTCTTCAGAGGGCAGTGAAAGTGAAAAGACCATCAACATCAGGAATATTAGTGGTAGAAGAGCAAAAGATTTTTAAGCAGGGTATGAAAAGAAAACTAGTCACCTAAATTAAATATTCACCGGAGGGCCTAAGAGGCCAAATTCAGTCATCTACCTTGCAAGGCAAAGGTACTGATTCTCCTGGCCTGTGAGAGTGCCAGTTCTGCCAGCTCGTGGCAAAACTCTTCAGAAAACTTGTGGACGTGCTCACAAACACCAACCCTTGCTTTATAATTATGGATTTGTTTGTCTTGGAAAGGACCAAAGGAGCACCATCATTCCAACCTCCAGGCCACTGGCAACAACATCTTCCCCTAGACCGCTCAACTGTCCAACCTGGTGTTGACTTCCAGGGCATCCACAACTTCTCTGGACATCTGTTTTTTCTGGGTGGTAGAGCTGTGCTCACACATACAAAAGAAAACTATCAGATAGGACAAAAATATAGCCATAAGCAAAGCCTGCAAATTCCTGTATACTCTTTAAAAATTAAACAGGAATACAACCTACAAGCCTGATGTGCCCTTCTTGTCCCAGTGTGGTTATGGCAGCATGGAATATAGCCTGGAAAAACTGGGCTACACAACTGAATGACCATAACTCTACTTTTCAGATGTCATTCCATTCACTTCTGGGATCATAGACCTTTGGGAAAGGAGAGAAGAGACGTCTCGGGGCTCCTATGTCCACTCTTAGCAAAGAAGGTTCCTGGCTATTTTATTTATGCCTCTGTTTCCGTACATGGCTAAAGCAAAAACAAGGCATGACATAAACATTAAGAGAAGAAATAAGTGTAAAATTAACAACTCTCAAGATGCAAGCTAGTTACTCACAATCTCCCTGTCAATCCCAAATTTCCATCCCAGCCTACTTTTATTTGCCTTTTGTATGGGTTCTCATTACTTACCTCTGCCTCTGCAAGTAGGAATCACACCACCTTCTATATATCATACTGTCAAAAGTTTCTGAACTTTTCTGGAGGCAAGAGTTCTGCAGACTTTGTGTTGTAGACACAGGCTAAGGGTATTAATGAATTACAGGAACATTGTCTGAGACTAGGGAGAGGTGTATTTGAGGTAAAACATTAAGAATTAGCTGGGAAGTGCAAAAAGAAAGGAATTATTCTTTCTACAAGAGATAATCCAACTTTTGATGGCATGTTAACTGGGATGCACACGAAGAGAAAATGTTTAAAATATATATTGTTTCAGCTGTGAGGTGGCTTTTTTCCCTGTCAATGCAAATCTTCAGAGTTAAAAAACACAGATATTTTTACAGGCATGTGTAACAAATGTGTAAGGCAGAAGGATTTCCCCACTGTATTAGTTTATGAAGACAGAGTATAAATGTGGATGTTGGAGTGGTAGGAACTGCTTGCCTTATATTTGTCCCCAACAAGCCTCTGCTGTGGAGAAGCAAGTTGAGTTAACATTCAGGCAACACAGTCAAACCTCCACTCTGCACCTACCATGGCTGGCTCAGTGATAGAGGCACAGAAAGGCTCTTTTGCAAGGTTTTATTCCAGCAAGGTGTCGCAATCACTGAAGGGAAACCCGGCCAGGAAAAGAGACCCACCATGTGGTGTGGGCTGCTTATAAAGGGGAAGGGGTAGGGGGTGGGGCTAAGGCCTAAGAGGGAATTTGTCTCCAGGAAGGGGACAGGGAGAAGGGAAAACTGGGGGGAAGTTTCAGCACAGAAGTCTGTGGGGGAGTCTGTTTATCCCCCTAGGAAGGATAACTCTATGTTAAGTAGTTACAGCTGTTTCCAGGGCTGGGGGCTTGGGAGTTGACTCAGAGGAGACAGTTAATGGGATACTACAATAGAGTGTGGGGGACAGTGGCCCAGATAGTGTTTCTCCCATCCTCCCCGGGAGGGAAGACAGCCTTTAGAAGCTACCTGTCCAGCATGCTTCTCAAGTTCATGTTAATTCTGTGTTTGTTTGTCGGCCCCTTTTGACCCTCCCTGACGTGATGGAGATTAAAGGTAGATTCCCAGTATCCCCCAGGCTTTTGTATCAGAGATTTCTAGGAGGATACGGCTGCAATTAAACCTCCACAAGAAGCTGGATGTGAAGCTCCATCTCTCTCTTCCATTTCAGTTTAAGAGCAGTTTTCATGCAAACAGCCTTGTCCAAGGCTTGGGTTGATTACCTCTAAAGCAGCTGAGGAGGTTTTGGGGTCCCAACCCCAACACCTCCCAGGCAAGTGTTAACTGGTGCCCAAACCACAGAGTCCTCAGCTGGAAAACCCTGGAAAAGCATCTGCTGCTGCACAAGCATCTGCAGCTGCACAAGCAGTGGGAAAAAAAAGGTCACACTTGAGCTAGCCAGTTCCCCGACAAGAAATCCCTGCGTTTCAGCAGAGATTCTCTTAGAGTCAGCCATAAACCCATGCAGACCACCTGGGGAGTGAGACAACCCCCTGTGGACTGGCTGAGAAGTGAAGACCCAGCCAAGCAATTTTTCTTTCACCTGGCAACACCATCTGATTTGTAAGTGAATTCTTTCTGGGGCTTTTTCTTCTTGTTTTACTTTTTATTGCTTGGGTGTAGGAGGAAGAGTGAGGATGGGAAATAACCCTTCCCACCCTCAAAGAGACCTTTTTTTCCAAGTTCAAGATACCCTGGTTGTTTTAAATACATACTATATTATTGGCTTTTCACAAATATTAAATTGAATGCTATATGTATAATGTTGACAAACTTTGCTGTACTAATAGAATTTCTTTCATTTTCTGCTAATAATTAAACTTAGTAGAGTGATACATATGTATTTCTTAATATAGTATGGTATTGAAATAACTACTGGTTTTGCACATATAATCTAGAGAATGAAGAGATAAGCAGAAAACCTCCCCTGCTTTCCCAGATTATCTTATCCAGATGAAGATGACAGTGATGAGTGCTCCAAGAGAAGAATTTATTAAACCTCTGTTATCAGGAAGTGTGAGACAAAATGGTGCCATAAGATGATATATCTTCTGGAGAATGGGGGGTTGAAACTAAGTAAAAACTTCTGAACTTAAAAGGAATGCATAAAGATCCATGAATATGCAACAGGCTGGTGCTTTTAATGAACAATCCTTTGTTAGTAAGGTGTGCTCTAATTTCTGTCTCCTAATTGTTTTTTTATTAAACTTTTTTAAAAATTAGACTCAAAAGATGAACCTTGTTTTTTACACTGGTTACGTTTTCTAAGGATTTAAAAGCTTTTCTTTCCTAGATTTTCAAACATTTTCTGAATGCAACACAGGAATCATTCTGTTTGAACTCTTTCTGGGATTTTGCGGGTAAAAAGCTTTATCTGGTATTAGCCAAATGAGATCTTTCAGTTTCTAAGTTCTTTCTGTTGTTCCACCTCCTTGTAAAAACTGTAGAACGCACCAATGGGTTAGGAAATGCTTTTGACTCCCAGTTGAAACCCCCTCCCTCCCTCTCCTTCCCTCTGTGTTCCCAAACCCCTGTCTCCGTCTGGGAGCAAGCCGGGGAATGGACATTGTCATATGACACAGAATTGCCTTAGTCTTTCTGATATTCCCCCGACTTCTCTCTCCCTCTACCAAGGCAGTAACAGCCACGCCGTCCTGGGTCTTTCCCACGACCCCTCTCCAACCTCTTTGGACCCGGTTTCTTCCGAATTCAGTTTTCTCCCATGCCCACAAAGGACGGCGCCAGCCTCGTAGCAAGCCGCACCATTTCTCCTTCTACACCAAATTCTCCCGCGCCTGCTCCAGGCGCTGCCCCCGCACCTGCGCCTTGTGGCTGCGCACCGAGCAGCAACCCCCCCCGTCACTTCTCACAGGCTTCAGACCTTCTCCGCTCCTCAACGTGTGGCCACGTTCCAACTCTCTCCGCCACTGCTGCAGGGGCTCCCCCTGCCTCTCCTGACCCCGCATGGTTCACAGAGGCATCCGCTGTGCCCGCGGCAGCCACAGGCGAGACAGACCTTGCTCCCCCCTTTGCCCGGCTTTCTCCTGGCAGCCGAAGTAGTGGCCGCGACAGCCGCGGCATGAGTGTTGAGGAAAGGGAGCACCGGAGCAGTCGCCAGCAGCGGCAGAGGCGCAGGAGCCGAGGACGGGGAAAATTGGGACCGTAGGCAGTGGCAGTGGCTGGACCGAGCCTAGGGACGGCAGCGGTGGGAGGCAGCAGTGACCGTCCCCAAAGCCCTTAGGGTGGCAGACCCCGTCTGCCTGGCGTGGCCCCGCGCAGCAGCTCCGAGTTGCGCAGTGTGATCCCAGGCGGCGAGCTGGCATCTTCCCTCCTCAGAAAACGAGACCAGCGACTTCTCCAGCTCAGACTTAGAGCTGGAAGACCACTGGACAAAAACTCAGAGGGAAGCAATTTTACAAGGAGGTTGTGAATTGGCAAATAGTATTTCTGTTTTCCCAGTTGTTTACAAATGCGGCATGACGGGTATGATACACAGTTCCTGGGACCCAATCCCATAGACACAACCCAAAGAATTATGCAAAGTCACAAAAGAACATGGGCGGGTTTCCATTTCTTTAACAATCTGGTTGAAGTTGCCTTCTCAGCTCAAACATTGATATCAAAAATATTCTAAATTGCCTCCTTTCTCCAGCAGAATACATGTTGTGGAAGAAACATTGGAAAAAACTTCTAAAAACATTATCTGGTAATTATGCCAAAGATCCAAATCTGTCAGTTTGCCATTGAACTGTGCAACAGTTCTCCACAGTTAGCTGGAGAAGGTCACTTTTAAAACCCTGTGAACAAGCCTGAGATCTGCCTGAAACTGTGCTACATTATATCACTACTGCTGCAAAGACAGCCCTGTCACTTACATCTGATTATTCCACTTCAAGTTAAAGCTTTACTACTATAAAGCAGGGTTTCGATGAAAGTTTCACCAAATTTGTGGATAGATTTAAAACGGCATTGGAAAAACAAATTGAAAATCCAGAAGGACGAAAAGAGATATTAAATAAAATGGCTATAAGCCAATGCAAATTTCCAGTGTAAAACCATCTTAAAGGCCCTCCCCTTAGGTCCAGAACCAGTGATAGACCAGATGCTAGAAGCGTGTGCCAGACACACATCTTCAGAAAACAGAGTAGCCCAAGCTGTAACAAAAGGAATCATGGAAGGAATAACAGGTGCATTTGTAGCAGTAGCAAACAATCAACAAAAATGTTTTAATTGTGGGGAGTTAGGACATTTTTTTAAAGACTGCCCCTGGCAGGATGTGTCCATGGCTCTCGAAAGCACCATTCAGGGCCACAACCATGCCTGACTTACCCATGGCACCCAAAAAACTACTATGGAGTGTGGACACGGCCGTGTGCGACAGCAGAAAATCCAAGATCATTTCGCCCGGCTCTGCCTACCTTCCTTGCGAAGATGAGAGATTAGACACCAGCTCCAGGTGCTCCACCATTGCCAGCACATCTGGGGCAGACCCAGCCCACAGAATGGTACCAGTGAAAACCAGGTGCCAGTTGGTGAGCAGACTGTCAATTGACTTTATAAATTGACTTTATAAATTATTCCATTCATAAGGTATCAACTGGGAAATATGGACCTAAAGATGCTCATTAGCACATCTTAATTTTTGGGAACCCTCTCAATTCTCCTGAACAAATGTATGTGATTCCAGAAATACAGACTATATACCCAGGGGATGTGATTTTTGTCTCCCTGGCATGCATACCACAACTCTGTGATGAAAAGGAGCTGGGTTCAGGCTCAGATGAAAACTCCCAGGGGAGAAAAAAAGCCAACCAAACAGTTTTACATCTTCCTGAATCCATCTCACTCTGCAACGGCAAAAAGCAGCTCTGCCACACAGCAGAAGGTGGAAAACAGGAGCAGAGATTTTATCTGCTGCTGCTGCCCCTAAACTGCAAACTGAGTAACCTCAGTGATAATTTGCAGGACTCAGACACCCGCTGATGACCTTACCCAATGCTAGCAGCCAAAATATTAACAGAAGCCTCTAATTATGACTCATTCAATTCTAATAAATTATTTATAAAGCTCCTGGGACTAAATACATTCAGTTCTTTTTATATTCAAAGACATTGTATGTGAAGATTTTTTGAATGGACTTTTTACAAGTGCACATAGTGACGCGGTTTTGACTTTAAACTGAAAGAAGATAAGTTTGGATTGACATCCCATTGTCCATCAGTATAAACGAAATGGCAGCCGGCTGTGCAACATAGTCCTTCGTCAACTTCATCACCAGCATGTCACAGAACCAATTTGAAGAATCCTAAATTGCTTCCTGCAATGTAGCTCTGCAGTTATAACCAATTCTTTTGGAAAGGCTGTTTTTGAGCAAGTCACGTACAAAATTGTCTTTAACGGCATTTTCCTGTGAGATGATAAAGGAGGCATTTTTGCTTTTCACCTACTAATGGCTTTTCACCTACTTTTCATTACTGTTGCTAAGAAGAAGGTGCTAAAAGTAATACCTGTGATAAGAAAGAACAGGATGAACAGTGGGAAGAGGTGGCAGACATAAGTCTATTTTTCATCACCTTCATGAATATCTGCCATTCTTTCCATATCACATTATCATCAAGGGTGCACATAATGTCACCATGTGGCTGAAAAGAACTTCTGTTTCTCTTCCCACAAGTTTTTTTTATTCCAAATTTCTAATTGATAGCTATAGGTGATGAAAAAAAAAAAAAAGAAAGAAAAAACCCTGGCAAAACCAAGTTTCAATTTCCTCCTTAACTATTTTCCCATAACTAAACAGATCTCTGCAAAAATGGTTTATTGTATCTGGTCACTCTCTACTCTTGTCTCTGTGGAGCATAAATATATTTTTGACAAAAGTAATGCTCATTTTTTGGCAAGGAATAACCCCCTATACTGGCACTGTTTAGGATCTTTGTAAGTGACGTGGACAGTAGGGTTCAGAATACCCTCATGAAGTCCGCTGATGACCAAGCTGTGTGATGTTGTTGGCTGGAAAGATGGGTTGCCATCCAGAGGGACATGGACATGCTTGAGAGGTGAGTCTGTGGAGTCTGTGCAAAACTCATGAATTTGAACAAGGCTAAGTGCAGGGTGCAATCTCAGACACAAATACAGTCTGGGTGAACAATGGACTGGCATTAGCCCTGGGGACAAGGATTTAAGGATGCTGCTGGATGAGGAGCTCAACACAAACCAGGAATGCACACTTGCAGCAAAGAAAGCCAGTTGTGTTCTTGGCTGTATTCAAAGCATCTGGGCAGCACGAAGAAGGAGAGAATTCTGTTGCTCTGCTCTGTTCTGGAGGGACTCCACCTGCAGTGCTGCATCCAGTTCTGGGGTCCTCAGTATAATGTGGACCTGTTGGAGGAGGCCGCAGAGATGACCAGAGGAGCTCTTAACACCTTCCAGTACCTAAAGAGGTTGCAAGAGAGCTGCAGAGGGATTTTAAAACAAGGGTATGTAGTAATAAGATAAAGGGGGATGACTTTCAACTGAAGGAGAGTAGGTTTAGATATTAGGAACAAATTCTTCACTGTGATGATTGTGAGACAATGGAACAGGTTGTTCAGAGAAGCTGTGGATGCCCCATCCCTGGTAGTGATCAAGGCAAATACCAAAGGCTTAGAGCAACCTGCTTGCTAGTGAGAGATATCCCTGCCCATAGCAGGTAGGGTTGGAATGACATGGTCCCTTACAACCAAAACTAAAGGCTTTGCTTGTCACCATTTCTTTGAAATAATACTAAACAATGGGAATATGCCAGATGTGAAAAGAAGAAATTGAACAAAGGGGAAAAAGGGCCTTCTCTATTGAAAAAGAAACCTTACATTTCAGGGAACAATACAGCATATATTGTGTAGGATGCATTATAAACCATGGATTTATGATCAAGTTCTCTTACAAGAATCCCTAGGCAATAATCAATTTGAGGTACAAAATTCTCTCAAAAGCCTTTGCTGCCATCTCATGGAGCACTTGGAAAAAGCCAGCACAGGCTTTGAGAAATGCCATAGCTTCATCAGGCATTCACAGCACCTTCCTAATGCACAGGCTGCCCCGGTGTCCTTCAGAAGCAGAGCTGAGAACACCATGTCTTGCTACAAGGTGATTAACCACCTTTGTTAATGTGTTCATTAATACATTTGGTTTGTGGAGAGCATGACTGAAACCAGACACACTTGAATGACCAAGTCAATGTTCAGATAAGGAAGATGGAAGTGGACAATATTGTGCTTACAAGCACTTTCTTCCCATTTCCAAGCTCTGAAATGAATGGCCAAAACAAACACAGAAAAAAATTGCCATCATATAGATATATCTACAGAAATAAGAAATTATGACATTCAAAATATTAAATACTCCAAAAACCCAAATAAAAATCACTAGAGGAAAGAAGGTACTCAAAAATCATCTGTCAGCTTGTATCTAGGATATATGTACAATACATTATCCTTCCCTTGTGTGCCTCTCTGACATTCATTAGTGTGTAATTAACATGTTTCTGTAAGGTGCTCACCCATGGCATCTCCTAAGGACCTCAAAGGATTTTTCATAGTTTCTGATATTCTTGGACAGCAAGTACCTTGTCAGCGCAGCAGACAACCCAGGTTTCCACTCACATTACAACATTTTAGTCATTACATCACCAGAGAAGTTGTTGATTGAATGAGCAGGTGAATTAAGAGGATTTCTCCTCTATGTATACACACCTTGCTGAAAACTCAGCCCTCACAAAGAATTCTGCAATAGAAGCTGGTTTTGAACACGTTTTCTTGTGAACATTCACACACCAATATGACACACAACTTTGTATCTGCTGCCCATCTGTCCTATAGCACAGACCACAACTTCAGCAGCCGCATGCTTCCTGGTAAAGCCCTACCCACCATTTTCCCAGGCAAAAGTTTTCTGCTACTAGAACACATTATAAACAAATTTCCCAGAGAAAAATCCCTTTGTAGAGATTTTCCACTCAACTTGCATTACTTGAAGCTGAGACTTGCTATTTTTGTTTCTTCAAGGTACACTGTGTTTTGATAAAGGACAACAGTGGCTGCAAACCCTTTCATCAAAGAGACATTGACTTTAATGTTATGGTTGTGCCTCTTTTCCACAAGGAATACAGAGTATTCATTAGTAATCACACATCAGAGTGCATCCACCTGTTCTCCTTTGGCAATTGTATAATTCCACAATCATTTCTTATCTAAGAAACTTTCCCCTTTAACTTCCACACAATAATTGCCCATGCTTTTCATCCATTTATCTAACATAAAGAGAGGGAGCCACTAATAACAGTTATGTGTAGGATTGCTCTCATTTCCTTAAAACATCAAAACATAGAATATGTGTAGAGAGACATGTAATTGTAGTCCTGAAACCATGGAAAATAAAACTCCAGGAAAAATATTCCAGTCAGCAAGTGACAACCACACACTACAGGAGGGAGAACCTGGATATTCCAGGTGTCCCTGTTCTCTCTCTCTCTGTCTCATAATATATGTGTATATGTATTGCTCTTTCCCTCAGTTTTTAAATCCTTGTTTGCCATTTTGTTATTAGTCTCCACACAGTATAAAACATCCTGCAAATTCTGGCAAATTGAACTACAGAAAGGGTTATTCATGTCCCTGTGAGATTGCTCTGTGCAATGAGAGCTACATGTTCTGCATTCTGTGACTTAAGATACAGTCCCATGTGTTTTTCCTGTTCAATCAAGTGTGCAAAGAACTGTCTTGTTGTCAAGAACAACAGTTCTTGATGTAAAGAAAATAAAATTTAGAATAGAATGAAAAACCTGAGTTGTATTTTAATGGCATTGTGTTTACACCTGGGATTTTTTCTACTCTTAGTATTTTATGCTTTTTTTAAACTGTATTGAGAACTCATTAAAACCTCATCATCCCTCTCAACAGAAAAAGAAAAGTGAGTTGTTATTGTAACTGTCTAGGTAATTGTTACTGAATTGTCAAAATCTTAGAAGTGGCTATATATCTTTCATGTCAGACAACTGGGACTGATACAAAAACATTTCCAGGCTTCTGTAGAGTTTGGTGGTTTGGTTTTTTCCCTTCACATTTAGAAGAAGACATAAAAAGAACAAATAAGTCAAAATTACAAATGATTACCAAAAAAAAATCAACATTTGAATTGCTTGATGCAAGAAAGACCATGGGGCTTGAGGAAAGATTAGAGCAGCATCAAGCAAGAATAGAACTGAAAGTTATTGAATAGTGATAGAAACCCTCTCAGATCTGTAACCCTACCATTGTTTCTGTTTGGAAAATCAGTTATCAGAGGTTCCAATTAGCTGTAATTGAATTCTGCATTAGCAATACCTAGAATTTCAGTTGACTGGGGATATGATCATAAATCTCTGTTCAAAATAGAGCTGGGCCATGATCAATCCCCAGAAGACCCCAACAAAGTGCCACAGAGAAGGACCTGCTTATTCTGCAGGCAAAGCTGCCTCTAGACCACAAACCAAATCTTTGGAAGGGAAAATTCCATTAGAAAAAGGCAGTACTGCAGACAACTATTCTCCAGTGCAGATAGCTATGAATTATCAAGGAGTCCTACCACAAACATATTCATGTACATGCTGCCAACGACATCCTTAAAGATTGGTTGTTCCATCTCTCACTTGCCTTCCTCTGCTCTTGCACTTGGCTTTATTGCTGGGTGTTTAGTTTCTACTTTAAACACATTGACACCCTTGCTACTCCCATGCTTGTCTCTCACTCTGCTTGTTTTCTTTTAGGTCAGGTTACTTTCAATCTGATATTCAGCTGTTCTGGAGATGTGGAGTTTGCAAATAAAACTCTGCAAGGTCATTGCAATCATCGTATTGAACTGCAGTGGTTTTCGCATGCTTAGTTCCCTGTCAAAACCTGCCCAGTCACTGATTTAGACAGGAATAATTGGGTAAAAGTTGTGAATTGGGATGATTTTGCTGACTCTGTGAAATTGCTACTAAAGAAAGCAGGGTATCTGAGTGACAGTGCTGGGAAATGCATTACAGGGAAGTTAAGCTTGCAAGAAGCTGTGCCAATCCAAAATGCCAGCAAAGAATATAAACAAGATTGGGATAAAATTGTGAAGTTTTAATAGACTGAAGGAACTAGACACAAAGGAAAATCAGGCATCAGACCCAAATCATTTTTCAGGATCAAAAGGTTCCAAAGAGGAGACAGAAAGAACCTAAATCCAGTTATCTCATCTAGAGAGAAGATATCCCATCATACAACTGGGACTCAGTACTCAGAGAGAGATAGAAGCATAATGCCAAAAGTCTGGACAAAGATCGTTTACAGATCAAAATAAAAGGTAATAAAAGGTATTGCAAGGCTGAGCTTATTCATAGCATACATGTGGTACAGAGGCATCAAGATTCATTAAAGCAAAGTTCATCTCGGAAAAAGCAGAACTCCTACACCAACCAGTGAGCAAGAGCCAGGAATAATTTTCAAGGCCTCCATGTTACCACTTCACAACAGAGGGTTTTCCCTTAAAGAACTGGGACTTTGTAAACTCCTGGCAATGATGCCTTCACATCTCTCAAATGATGTCACTGTAACAGTATGAGTAAATGGAGGCAATATTCAGTTAAGATTTATTTTATTAAATATTTATTTATTATTTTTTAAATAAATAGGAAATCTGAGGCAAGGAGTGATTTGTGCCATTTCCCAGGTAAGTAACCAAGTTGAAATTGGATTCAAGCGATGTCTGACAGCAGTGTCAGCCAGGATCCACAGAACTTCACAGACACCAAAGAGATGCTCTGTAGTAGATAATGAACGTCAAAAATCCATACAAAAGCTCAATTTTCCCTTTCAAAAAAGAGCAAGGAAGACACAAAATGGTCATACAAATGAAAGCTCCCTCTCTTCAAAAGATTGAATTTTAGAGTTTAGAATTTGGCCTTAACAAGATCTTTAGGTCAAGACTGCATGTAACAAAGAAGGGTATGATAGTTTTGGGAGCAAATTAATAACCTATTTCTGAAGTGGCATTATTAAACAGGGCATTACAGTGAAAGCTCTGGAAATAATCAAATGAGTTATAGACAACAGCTAGAGGATGCTCCTGAGTGGGAGTTTGGAAAGTGACTGTAAGTAGAAGTTGAAAGTGACATTCATGGCAGATTGTTCAATGTTACATTGAGCTCTTAGACCTTGAGCATCAGCAGTTTCCCTATACAATGATTTCACAGCATTTTCCCCTTGTTTTCCCTCCAGGAATCATCAATAGCAGAGGAAAAATGTGCCCTTGTCAAGAAAGCCAGATGCTCAGGTAGCTGCCATTTAAGTCGGCCCCAGGCAAAGACAGGCATCCAGCAGACTGAGCATGTCACTGCAACATGCCTAAGAAATAGGCAAGCCCTCCAGGGATTAAGTCACCACCAAGCTCTGTGCCACCACACCTGCACTGCCTGAGGGGCTGCAAAGCCTCCTCCCAGGCTGAAGTCATGGGTGTCTCTGTCTAAGGACTAAGCTGAGGATTGGGAAGATGTCTGCAGCACACTCCATCCTGCACACATCAGATACCATCCTGCACACATCAAATCCAGGGAAGCAGGAGCTCAAGTCATACTTCAGAAGAATAACAGATTTTGAGGCCTTTTCTCATGTTAGCTCAGAAGCCAGTTTCCACAGATGGAGAAGGGACAATGGGAAAAGCCAGCCATCTCACTGCCTGCCTCCTCCTCCAGTACAGGGATGCAACCACAATGGGCTGGAGTGTTCACAGAGGAGACCAGGCATCACACAAGTGGTGGCGGGAAAGAGGGCAGCAGTACAACAGTGCAGCCTGTGAGAGTTAAGTGATTTTTCTTTCTCTACTGGTCTTCAAAGGCAGCCTATGAAGGGGAAGAAATTTTCCAGGTTTTTTTTTTTTTTTCTGCATAAAAGGGTGCCCAAGGATGTCCTCCAGCCTCTTTCAAACCTGCCAATTTCTTCCCAGCTTCTCAATATGTTTTTACATAACCTTTTTTATGGAAAAGTGGCAGAGGGGAAGGATCTGGGCTACTCCCACTGAAAACTGAGCAGCTGTTACTAAGACCATGAAGCATATGTTGAATGCTTTGTATGTTTTCCTTATTCTTTCCCTAAAACCCAGAGACAAAGACAAGTGCTGTCTCTGCATACATCAGCTGCTTCTTTGAGAAATGAAACATTTATCTTGCCTCAAGGGAAATACAGCAAATAGCAACCTTCATACCCATGGTGTTTCTGATTTTACAAGGACAGAAGGCCGTTTGCAATCTTTTCTCATGTATCACAAGAGATACATGAAAGCTGGGACTGTTTTCTCCTCCTCTTAAGTGTGTCTCAGCCCTCAAAGCTATTTATATGCAGGATGGATAAGCCAAGGCACACACAAACAAGTCTAACCCACCACACATTAAAGGACATCATGGAGGCACAAGGCCATTGGACAAGTGATCTGGGCAAAATCCCCGACAAGATACAGGTGGTGTCCAAGGATTTAGACATGCATGTGAGGGAAGTGCACAGTGACAGAAGCACCTGCCAGCTCCACTTTCTCTTTCCATCCCACTGCCCTGCTGGCATTCAGAGCCCTCATTCTCTGGGCAGCATTGTGTTGTAAAATATCCAGATCCAAGCCCAGGCAGCCTTCAAATATTACTATATGCCTCCATTTTATACAGTATCTTCCATAAAGCCAGTTATTATTTTTCTGGTGATTCATTCATGAGCAATGGGCAGATTTTCCCATTTGATGGTAACAGCCATATATTTACAACACAGACATACCAATTGCATCTCCATAACACCCAAATACTGGTCTCTGGAGGTTTTGTTGTTGCTTTCTTCAGTATACCAAGGATGTATCTTTTAAATATATAACTACCTTGTTTGATGTCATGGAAGGTCTGTTTCTCCAGGAGCGAGATATACACTCTGTCATCAGATTCTGAGTTGAAATCAGTCTAGAAATACAATGTTGGTGCAATAATGACACACTTTAGAGGAAAAAATCATTGCTTACCTCGCCATAACAGTACCTCGTGCTGCAATGAGTCACCTATTTGGAACAGGTCTCCCTGTAATCAGCAGCATGGCTCCCTTCCCATATGGGATTATGGATGATCTCTATATACTCCCTTTTAAGCACCCAGGGCTATTTGATGCTCACCTACAGGGGTTGCATAATGCAGGTAATATATTTCCACTGAAGAAAAACGACAGAATATGAAGACAAAACCATTTATCACTTAATGCAAAACGTTACATTGCTGCAAACAGAGCATTGTTCCAGGATTACAAACAAGGTGACACCACTGTATGGGAAGTTTCTCCCTGTGGGAGGCAGTGCAAAAGCTCTCCACTTCCATTTGCAGCAAGAGACTCAGTAGCTGGCACTAGGCAACTCGTTGCCCGTAAGCGCATGAGCCGCATGTCTTTCGGCAGAAGCAGCCATGTTGAGGTGTTTGTGTGCTGGCAGAACAAGAAGTGCAAGAAGCAGAGGTGGATTCGGGTCCAGGACAGCGGAAAGAGTGATGGCCAAAGGCGAACGACGAAGCCGCTTAGCAGCGGGCTTGTGTGCCAAGCTTCCAGACTGACAGAGGATGATGTCTAGAGCTTGCCTGCCTGCCCAATTTGAGTCTGCTTTTTTCTGCAAGCATTTCAGTGAGTGCTTGCTTGTGCTGCTACTTACTTCATGGAAAACACTTGCTACAGCCTTTTTGCTGTGAGAGAAGCTGCTGCAAGTCACCAGGGAATTGTGAGAGAGAAGGTTGTGATAGCAGCTTTTTCCAAGAAGGAGACTGTGGAGTTGCAGTGCTGTGCAGTGTTTCAAGGATGTTTGCAGAAAGATGCACAAGAACGCCTTGTCCTGCACACAATCCTGCCACACTAAATGTGCAAAAAAAGTGTAGATGTGCATGTTCTGTAATGAAGTGCCACTGCTGCGCCTTCCATTTGCAAGCAGTAGGAGCATTGCCAGCTGTGTCTGATGGAGAAGGAGCTGTTGCTGCGTTTTGCACTTGCTTGCACACCTTGCACGTTTTGCTGCTCTGCCCCAGCAGCAGCTGTGGAATTTAGCTTGGCTGCTTTGCAAGGCTTGTGCTACACACAAGTGCTGTCTGTTGGGCACGGTTTTTCCACACCTCGAGTTGCAGAGACACTCTTGGTGCTTGGCAGTATGGAAGTGTTTTTTTCCAGCACAGGCGTGGTGCAAGAAGCCATGTAAGAAGCAATTTTTCTGCCTGAATTATGTGTGCAGGCCTTTCAAGACAGCACCTCAATCTGTGCAAGGACACATGAAGAACATGCTTTTCTTGGCCCGTTTTCCTGTGACATGGGACTCTGTCTTGGCACAGTGGTGTCTTCTCTGGTTCAAAAATGTGCAAAATTTTTTTTTTAACTTCTGAGTATTTTATCACAGAGGCATTACTGCCATTGTTCATGGGCTTGTTCATGGCCAGTTATGTGTATATCTTGTTCTTATTTTTAACTTAACTTTTTCATCTCTAATCTGGATAGGTAAGTGAAAAATGCTGAAAACCAATCAAATAAAGCCAAGTTTTAAAAGGATGAGAAGGAATAAATGAGATTTATTCTATCATAATGTTTCTTCATTTCATTTTATTAATTCAGGTTGCTTGTTACTCTGTATTTAAGAAATGTCTTCCTTTCCTCAGTAAGATTATTTGGTTGCTCATTGTAGCATTCTGGATCACTTCCAGATGGGAATGTTCTATGACTGTTGACCTGGAAGAATGTCCCTATACTTAGCACTTCTGACAGTGCATCTCCAATGTTAGGCTCAGTTTTGGGTCCACAATAGGAGGCTGCTGAGGCACGGAATAAACTCTCCAAATAATTGATACTTGGAAAGTGGTAAGCTTTAACAGCAGCAATGGAGACACAACAGGACAGGTAGCCCCTCCAAGGTAGTGCAAATTTTACAGAGCTCCAGGTCTTTTTTATTCAAAAAAATCTTACATATTTACCATATTTCCCAACGTGCCTATACATATGCATTATCTGACACAGCCTATCCCTGATTAATATTACAATAAGCTCAAACTCCTTTCACTCTTGCGCAGTCTTTCATTCAAAATGGGTCTGGGGGTTACAAATGAATCTGAGAACCTCCTAGTGCTGAAGGAGGGATATCAACACAGAACACATATGCTTCAAAAGTTTATGAAAAACATCATATTTAGAGATCACAGCTGTAACAAAAATGTGAGTCCGTGAAGCTTTTTCAATTCTTCTGCCTCCTCTGCCTCAAGCA